>JAJLYQ010000025.1:42500-575361 GCA_022984935.1 Hypoxylon sp. NC1633
TGACACCCAAACACTCGCACAAATGTTCGACTCCTTGGTCCGTGTTTCAAGACGGGTCGTTGACGACCATTACGCCAGCATCCTTGCAGAGCGCGATCCTCGGCCCCTCTAAAGGTATTACCGAAGGGCTACACTCCCTGAAGCTACGTTCCTAAGCCTTTATCCCTCTGAAGAAGCCGATGCTGGCCTAAATCAAGCAAAGTGCACAGGCGAGAACGCCAGATGTTTTGCAAGATAAAAGTCTGGTCGCAAACGCTTCCCTTTCAACATTTCACGTGCTATTTAACCCTCTTTTCAAAGTGCTTTTCATCTTTCGATCACTCTACTTGTGCGCTATCGGTCTCTGGCCGGTATTTAGCTTTAGAAGAAATTTACCTCCCATTTAGAGCAGCATTCCCAAACTACTCGACTCGTCGAAGGAGCTATATAAAGGAAAGGTATCCAACCGTACGGGGCTCTCACCCTCTCTGGCGTCCCGTTCCAGGGAACTCAGAAGGTACCAAACCAAAAAGCATCCTCTACAAATTACAACTCGGACCGCGAGGCCAGATTTCAAATTTGAGCTGTTGCCGCTTCACTCGCCGTTACTAGGGCAATCCCTGTTGGTTTCTTTTCCTCCGCTTATTGATATGCTTAAGTTCAGCGGGTATTCCTACCTAATCCGAGGTCAACCATTAGATATAGGGTATTTTACGGCAAATTTTAGGGTTACTACAAAAGCGAGATCATTTACTACGCTGAGAGTATGCTCTAACATTGCCACTGATTTTAAGGAGCTATTCTAAAAAATAGGTTCCCAACACTAAGCAACTAGGCTTAAGGGTCGAAATGACGCTCGAATAAGCATGCCCACTAGAATACTAATGGGCGCAATGTGCGTTCAAAGATTCGATGATTCACTGAATTCTGCAATTCACATTACTTATCGCATTTCGCTGCGTTCTTCATCGATGCCAGAACCAAGAGATCCGTTGTTGAAAGTTTTAACTTATTTAGTTGAAGCAATCAGAGGTAAGGTTCAAGAATTTTAGGGTCCTTTGACGGGCCTTTAGTACGGACCTGGAGCACCCGTTAATACCTATAGGGTAAATCTTCAAGTAGATCACAAGGAGATGTTCCCGTTCAGTCTTATAGGGTAGCACCAAGATAACCGTGGCATCCGCCGAGGCAATAATGATAAGTTCACAAAGGTTTTGGAGTTGTATAACTCTGTAATGATCCCTCCGCTGGTTCACCAACGGAGACCTTGTTACGACTTTTACTTCCTCTAAATGACCGAGTTTGGATAACTTTCCGGCCCTGAGGTGTCGTTGCCGACTCCTCTAGGTCAGTCCGAAAGCCTCACTGAGCCATTCAATCGGTAGTAGCGACGGGCGGTGTGTACAAAGGGCAGGGACGTAATCAACGCAAGTTGATGACTTGCGCTTACTAGGGATTCCTCGTTGAAGAGCAATAATTGCAATGCTCTATCCCCAGCACGACAGAGTTTAACAAGATTACCCGGGTATTTCTACCAAGGAAGTACTCGCTGGCTCTGTCAGTGTAACGCGCTGTAAAAAGTTAGCTTAGGGTTCAGAAAGAATAAACAGAAGAAAATGAGTACATACCGTGCGGCCCAGAACATCTAAGGGCATCACAGCAAAATATTAAATTGTGGTCCAGGGTATCTTTAAGACATGCTCCAGGGTAAACTTTACGGATACTCCAGGGTATGCCTTACAAACTGCTCCAGGGTAACCACAAATTAATATGCCAGCTTCCGAAAAAGCCCCTTCGTACTTCGACCTATCGGATCTAATTACGAAGGCTCGGTTTCCCGAGGGTTTAGCACGTACCTTAAGCCTATAAAAGGCCCACTCCTTTCCGCGCGTTGCGACGGTCCAGCGCTACTGAACTCGCCACAGGATCGGCTTAAGCTCTAAAGAGCCCGTAGCGTCCCCTGTTCCAGGTAGTGTCGCCTATACCAAGTATTAAGAATACTTCTCTTCCCGATAGTTGGAGGGCTCCCTCCAAAGAGATAAAGGTATAGACTAGCAAGATATTTCAAGAGGTTCACTATTACAGGCCTGTGAGTTAACCTGTTATTGCCTCAAACTTCCATCCGCTTGAGCGGATAGTCCCTCTAAGAAGCCAGCGTACTGCCAAAGCAATACGGGCTATTTAGCAGGTTAAGGTCTCGTTCGTTATCGCAATTAAGCAGACAAATCACTCCACCAACTAAGAACGGCCATGCACCACCACCCACAAAATCAAGAAAGAGCTCTCAATCTGTCAATCCTCATTGTGTCTGGACCTGGTGAGTTTCCCCGTGTTGAGTCAAATTAAGCCGCAGGCTCCACCCCTAAAAATGAGTTAATATGTAAAATCAAATAGAATTAAAATAAAAGAAAAATCCACGAACCTGGTGGTGCCCTTCCGTCAATTTCTTTAAGTTTCAGCCTTGCGACCATACTCCCCCCAGAACCCAAAAACTTTGATTTCTCGTAAGGTGCCGAACGAGTCAAAAAATAACATCGTCCGATCCCTAGTCGGCATAGTTTATGGTTAAGACTACGACGGTATCTGATCGTCTTCGATCCCCTAACTTTCGTTCCTGATTAATGAAAACATCCTTGGCAAATGCTTTCGCAGTAGTTAGTCTTCAATAAATCCAAGAATTTCACCTCTGACAATTGAATACTGATGCCCCCGACTGTCCCTATTAATCATTACGGCGGTCCTAGAAACCAACAAAATAGAACCGCACGTCCTATTCTATTATTCCATGCTGATGTATCCGAGCATAGGCCTGCTTTGAACACTCTAATTTTTTCACAGTAAAAGTCCTGGTTCCCCACTACACCCAATGAAGGACATAGGGTTCCCCAGAGGGAAAGGCCCGGCCGAACCAGTGCACGCGGTGAGGCGGACCGGCCAGCCAGGCCCAAGGTTCAACTACGAGCTTTTTAACTGCAACAACTTTAATATACGCTATTGGAGCTGGAATTACCGCGGCTGCTGGCCGTTAACTGTACGGAAGGTACAAGGTGTGGTTATTAGTACAGGGTATGTACAGGGTAACCACATTATACTTGGTGAAATCACCTACCCAAATACCTTTACGCGGCGGGCGCTCAAGTATTTGGCCTGCATTTCTACAGGGACTGGCACGTTCCTTAAGCCTTTAAAAGACCGGCAGGGACTGGCCCAAAAGGGAATAACCCTTAACCTTAAGCCGTACCTAGTACGAAGTACCAGCTTAGCTTAGCTAATGCGATGGTCACTTTATTTTATGCATAGCAGTCTACGAAGTAATGTAAATGCATAAAATGCATATTCAAATAACGGCATGTGTCAACATTGACTTGAACTTCCATGTTATTGGTACTGTACATGTATCAATCTTCTAACTGTCATGATAGGTAAACCTCTATCCGGGCCAAAAAGCTGTGCGGTTATATACCGACTATAACTCTTCAACTAAGTACAAATAAGCAGAAGAAAGAAGGCCATGGAGGCTTAGGGTATCGAAGAATTATGCTATGTCGAAGCCGACGCCGCCAAAGGATACCGAACAGACGCTCCCGCAAACAAGTCGTTGAAGATAATAGGTCAAGTAAAAAGTATCTTGGCGTGGAGAAAGAGAAAATATTGCTTTCGTCGTGATCGTAACCCATATGATAACAGTACTCAATGGAGAACAGCATCGAGATAATAAAAAAGGACATGCGGCCTTCGCTCCATGAGCACCGCACGCTCGTCAAATAATACAGTCCGCAAACACCGCCGAATTAAACATCGATTAGGAATTATCGGGACTCGTTCAAACTCTCCAAGACTCGTCTTGCTGCTTCTATTCTCATGCGATACTGCTGGTAGTCAGCCGTACCACGACCAGACTCGGCCAGGCCGAGAACACATCGGCCGAGATTTGCAATCAGATGTTCGACAAGAATTCGATCGTCCGTTTGCAGCATCTCGATCGGAGCCATCTTACTATCTCCACTCTGGGTGCTGCCAAAGCTTTCATTCAGCAGCGCCTCCGAGATTTGCGTCAGTTCTCGGTCTGGGGAATCTCGCGGCGTTAATACGCCACCATTCATCTTGGGTTTGTTGACCAGAGGAAAGCTCCTGTGAGTCCTGCTAGAGTCGAAAGACGACACCGAAGGCCGATGCATAAATGCTGCCGCGCTACTCTGCGGCCGGCGGATCTCGGATGGCCTGGACCGGCTCTTGTCGGAACCTGAGTCGCTTGTTTCGGTCGAAAAGCCGGGCCGCCGTGCCGTGTCTGGCGTATGCGTCCGCGCGCGCTTAGGTATCTTGACACCGTGATCTCGGTAAGCCTCCGCGTCATTCTCTGCTTTCGTGCTCCTGCCTTCGCCTTCGGTAGCCGTGGCAAACGAGTCTACGGAAGAGTTTGAGCCAACGCTACCCTTACGAGAGCGTCTGCTAGCAAGGCCGGCAGACTTCGCGTTGGTATTTGCAACCGGTCCTCGAGTTGTTTCTACCGAATCCTCGGAGCTGAAGCTGTCCCGGCTGCCTTTCCTTTGCATCCGACTCCGGCTCATGCTACCCATCGCACTGTGTAGGAAGAAGTGCTCGTAGTCGAAGGCGTCCTCGCGATCCTCGTGGGAGACCTGATTTTGAAGGGAATCGTAGTATGCAGACGCACCACTCTCACTTGCAGTGTCATCTAAAACACTCTGCTTTTCTTCGATTTCTTCGTCGACCTCATCGTCTCCAGCCGCGGCTTCAACATCCTCTTCTCCCCGTTCTACCTCATCATCTTCGTACCCGTCTTCGGTATTCAAGTCATCAAGGTCGTCCTCCCCTTCACCGGCAACCGACGGATTATCCTTCGTAGGCGGGTCCGAAATATTCTCGACATCGTCTACTTTCACAGGAGGGGAGCTGTCCGCTGTAGTGGAGAAGCCGTTTGGAACTAATTTTAAATCGGCCTCTGGCGTCATCGACTTCGCTGCCACATTCTCCTCATCTTCGTAGACGCTTGAAGCATCACCGTTCGACGGTTGCGATTTGAAATCACCATCGACAGAGCCACTCTCACTATTTGGAGCATTATCTGCGTACCACTGGTCAACGCGAGAATGCGTGAAAGGACTAGGAGTGCGGAGACTCTGGAGACTCCGGCGCTTCAAGCTATCTGCCCGGGCTTGATCCCTTAACGTTGACAAACGTCCTTTCAGATCCTTCATTTGGTCTTTCAGATCTCGCATCTGTGCCGTTGACGCAGATCGCTTGAGCCCCTTTTCCGTGTAAGATCCAAATGTCGGACTGAGGAAAGTATCTAATTTGGTATCTTCCAGGCTCGGTCTCGAGGAGCCCATGCTCTGAGAGACATCATCTTCGCTCAACGGTTCAAGCGCGGACTCTCTGACGTGTAGAGACGTCTTGCTTTTAGCGAATGTCGAGCTACTATAAACCGAACCTTTGCTTGGACTGTCTTTGGTACCATCGTGCATGTAGTCTGCACTCCGAGGGCTATGGAGGGGTGGTCGGTATCCACCCGCAGCACCTAAGGCACTCGAAGATCTCGGTATATATGTGCCTGGCTTGATAACATCAGTTGAAAGCGTAGGTATGTTGTTCTCGCTCGATATTCTTGTGTGCCCATTCGTCCATTTTTGGTAGCTCGAGTCGTGGTCACGGTGGATTGCCGTTGCAGGTCTGATGATTGGTGGCGAGGGTGTCGAACCTGATCCAACGGACAAAGGAGGAGAGTAGAGAGGTGTTCGTGCTCGGGTCAAATTCCCCTCCATAGTCTATTGCTTGTTAGCCCAACATCAATGCAAGCCAGACTCTTCAAGAATATCCTCACCGTCAATCGCCGTTTAGCATTTGCTAGAATTTGCTCGGCTCTGCGACTCAGCGCAGTGGAGTAACGCTCCTCTCCGGCTGCAGTGCGTGAATTCCTCGTCGGCAGACTATCCTCCCGAACGGATGCATCTTCGATAAAAGAATCGGCCACGCTCTCCTCATCATCGCCCTGAAAATTACTGTCATCAACGCTAACGGCATCGTCAAAGTCGGCAAAGAGTGCAGCCTGATCTTGTGTGGTTATGGTACTGGTCGAGTCGATCGACATCCTCCTCTCGCGGGATGAAATCTTTGAATCCTTCTTCTTCAACGTCTCGTAGTGAGCCATAGAAGGAGGTCGTACCGGCACATCACTGCGCACAGACCCCGAGCGCGACTTGGTTGTAGGACATGTGCTCTCGACTTCGGTGACCTCGCCAATATCCGACAGCATCGTACCGTTCCCGTAGATGATGGGCGTGGTAGTTGTAATGGGCCCAGACAAGGCCTGTGGCGTGAGCTCGAAGCCCATGTCGGCGGCTTGCGCATTCTTCCACATGATTAGGGGGGATTGCGATCTGTCCGGAGAGGAGCAAGTATCATCGTAGTCAGGTAGAATCATGTCTGGGTTTGTGAGAGTGGGCGACGCAGGTAAGGACGGGTAGGGCATAGACCCCGACCCTGAGGCCTGGCCCGGTGGAGTAGAGGCTGTATGCATTGGCGACATAAGATGGTTGGCTGTGTCTTAGACGCCGAGGTAGTCCGTAGGTGCTGTAGGTACCGGCGTTAGATTGCTGGTAGTCTGCCCTCCTGGGAATTCATCAAAGTCTATTGGGAATAGGCGACAAAGCAACTCCACCTGCGAACTGCAAGTAGCCGCACCGCTTTTCGCCGACAGACGCGAGAGGTCAGGGTCAATTGGGTTGGCGCCGGCAATATCCAAAGTTCCAAAAACGAGCTTGTGCCGAGAGTATAACTACGGTATGCAGTATGTAGGCGTCGAGAGGAACTGGTAGAGATGACGCTTTCGAGCAGAAAGTAAATCGAATCACATGTAAGTTCGACGTCGAGAATCACGTCCGTCTACCTCAAGCTAATTTTTGTAGGTGCTCAGGTATTGAACAGGATGTGTAAGGTTCATTCGGGGCAAGCGATGAGAAACTTTGGTTAGAATCGATATGGCCACTACTGAAATAGGAAGCGAAGGAACGATATTCGATGTTCGACAATCGAGGGCGATCGATATGATTTTCGGAACAGATTCTACCAGAATGCGCCGGCTTGTTGAATCCCAGAAATTGGCATGGTCGGAAAGACGAGAATATTGCCAAATACAAATTACCCGTCCTGAGCCTCGTATCGGTCGTTCGATTTGCCTGGGTATTCTCCCTGGACGAACAAATCGCGGGTTTGTTCGGTGTTCTTGTCCGGTGATGGATGGAAATGGGGGTGGTACACAGTAATTTACCTGTCTGCAGGCTCAAGAGGCTTGCTTGCAGGAGGTGGGCAAGGCTGGTCCCTCTCTAGAGTCTGCACTTGGAGACTTCTGTACAAAAAAATCGTATTGTGCCTGATCCTCCTATTTGATGGAATTATTTGCAGGCCATTCCGCTTAGCCTCCGGGGACTCGTTAGCCTCGTTAGCCTCCCCAATCTCTCAAACTCTGGCCGGTCAATTGGCTGCTCGGCAAGGTGGAGCTGACTTGAAATGACGAAACACCTGTTTTTTGATTCTCAAATACATGTACCCAGACAGCTCAATTGAAGTATCCAGCTCCCACCGGTACTAAATTCCTTTTAGTGAGTGACGGCGCGTTACACACATGCGGGCTTTAGAGCTCTTCAAGCCTGGTGTTAAAGGGACTAAACTTCCGGTGGCTTGTCAAGAAGCCGGAACCAAAATCCAGAATACGTAGACGAGTCGGGCTGTTGGGTGACACTGACGAAAGACGAGACCGAGAGTAATAAGGTCGCTACTCTAATACCAGAAGTGTGCTCCCGGTATAGCCTTCATGCATAACGAAAATCAGAACCAGGTAGTCTACACCATCGGCTCAGAGTTGAGAGGGACGAGCTTCCCCATTCATGCAGTGGCCAGGATAGTTAAATTTTGCAGAAAATCCTGCGAGGTCGTGAATAGGGGGTAAGAAACACACGTGCAATCATACAATGAGGTTGCTTTCCCGCCCCCTGTCACGTTTCAGTGCGGCATTCCAACTTGAGTATGCAGGTAATCTAGCACATACATACATACTTTGTACAGTAGGAATTCATCGAGATGGAGTCATGGTTCATGTTCCCTGCCATCGGTAAGGTGAAAGGGGTCAAGGACTCAAGGGCCTTGTTCATAGGGTGGTCTTGGACGTTATTAGAGCTTCAATCGACAGTAGTGACTTGCTCGGGTGTATCTTGATGAACGAGATGGTTGGCGCCAAATGCATGAGAGAAGCCATCGACGTGGCGATGATCAATCAACCAAATTGTCAATGCAGGATGACAACCTTATTTAACCGACGCTTATTAAGACATGTCCAATGTCGTCGTCGAAGAAGAAAAGACACGCATAGATGTACATGTGTATAGGAGCAGGCAGACGGCTGACGGGATGCATCTGACGCATTGGGACGGTCCGCTCAGACTACTAACCACCATAGTTGACAACCAGGTTGAACTGAAGCTTGTCACCTCAACGTTTTCCAAAGGGAGGATTTGCAGTCCGTGGGTGAGGGGGAGTCTTACATAATAATTTTCCGGATCCCTAAATTGCACTAGCCGAAAAGTTCCTTGAGATAGAATTTTCTCATTTTTCAGTTTTACTTCGTCCTAGAATCGTGATATTGTCATATTGCTTCCTCCAAGACTTTACAATTGTTTGTACCAAACCGCCATTCAACTCACTGTCTGTTGCTACTAACGTAAAGGTTATATGCAATCTAAAGAATGTAGCTTATGATATTCCCGCATATTGCGACCGATTGAGAGTCCGTTATACTCTGGGCAAAGAACAAGTGTTCCGCATTCATATACAAACTCTACAGTGATATTAGCCATTGCTGTTCTGATTTGTAATTCTGCAAGGTGCAATCTCGGACGACTTCCCGTTCTTCAAAATCACTAGATGATGAGCAATACCAAGAATTCTGCAATGCTGAAGACGAACCTCCGGGCTCGTTGAAATGTGGATATCTTCTTGCCTGATAGTGATTCTACTGGAGTAGTATCTATTATACATATGCCTGTCCACCGTTTTCATAAATAAGCGTTTCTGTGGTATTTCACGTACTCAAGCGCGAGGTCGGAATAGAGAACATGTCGCAGAAAGTTATAAAGCAGGACCGCTGAGCATCGTGATGATGGCATACCACAGAACGTAAAGGCAATGAACCACCAAACATATAATATCGCATGACACAGAAATCAGCACACACATAAAAGTACACTAGAAAAAAAAAAGATTGATATGGCCGGTGAGGGAATCGAACCCCCATGACTAGGCTACTCTAACATAGACTCATACAGAATACGCTACATAACTCAGTCATGGCCAGTCCGGCCTTTGCTGCTTAGTCGATTGAAAGAATAGTTGCTCATTGTACTATATATGCTCCGGAGTCTTACGCAATGGTTACCTAAGGTGGGTAGGAGACAAGCAATTGCGAGGGCGGCATAGAGCGGGGAGTGATTGCCAGTTGTTTGACAACTTCTCGGAAGTTGTATGTGACATATAAGAATCACGTGTATCACATCCCACCATATTCGTCGACTCTCTTTCCCACCCTTTTCCACTGTTCTGTTTCTTACAGACCTTCCCTCAACCTCATCTAGGTGTCTGTAGAGAAAATAGCCGGGTACCGACCGCCCGCACGCTTGAACTTGGATAGCGTGGCGTCTATCTGGGCCATCTCGTCGTCGGTGATATCGACCTTGGTCGCATTCTCGGTGACGCGAGCGGCGGTCGTGGTGCCGGGAATAGGGATAATGGTCTTGGGGGTGCCCTTGCGCCAGGTAGGCAAGCGCGTGATCCAGTTGATGGCGATTTGGACGGGGGTGACACCCTTCTTGGCGGCAATCTCCTCGACCTGATGCACCAGCTGCATATTGATCTCGAAGTTGCCCTCTTGGAATATGGGGAAACCCGCTATTTGCGGGCTCCGCTTCTTGACGTCCTCGACCGACTTAAACTGCCCTGTCAAGAAACCCCGACTCACGGGCGAGTAGGCTACTACCGGGATGTTGTACTGTGCACAAGCATCTGCTACACCATTCTCCAGGATTTCTCGAGAGAAGCTTGGTATCTTGTTAGCTAGTGGATATGTTCATTGTGTTTGCAGAGGAGAGGAGAGAGGGGAGTCACTAACAGCGAGAGCTCGACCTCGACAGCCACAACTTTGGTTAGTTTTACGGCTTCGTGAATCGTCTCGGCCCTGACCTCAGAGAGGGAGATACCCCCAACCTTGCCCGTCTGTATATCTATTTTGATATCAGTAAAGATTTGAGGAGAAGCAGGGGTCGAACAGCAAGTGCATGGTGGAAAGTGGGGATTGTGAGACATACACTCTTTCTCAATGACCTCGAAAGTCGTCTTTAATGGCACATTTGGGTCGCGACGCGCAAACTCGAAGATGTCAATCTTCTTGCGCCCCTTGAGCTGAGAGATGCAGGTATCGAGAGACCGACGGGTGTTCTCGGGCGAGCCGTCGGTCCTGAAGTCGGCGGTCATGCCGCCCTTGATGCTCAGCACCACCTTGTCGGCGTCCTCGGGGTACTTTGCAAAGTAGCGCTCTAACAGCACCAGACTGTTGTACTCCGGTTTTCCGTAGAACTCGCCGCCATTCCAGAAGTTCATCCCGTTTTTCAGCGCCGCCTTCATCGCTTCGAATGCCTGCTCTTCCGAGCATGGCTCCGCTCGCCAGGTCAGTCCCATGAGTCCGTAGCCAATTGGCCCGATCTCTTTTCCGACAAGTGTAGGCATATTGTTGGTGTGTAATTTGTACTTCGAGATGATACAAGCGAGTTGGTTCTGAGGAAAGTTCTGAGGAAATTATTGACGGCGTAGGTGCAATGATTCGAATGCTGTGTGAGTCTCGGAAGAGCTTAGTTGATACATCGGCGCGACACCCAGGCTTTATAAATTGTGGTCATTTCCCTTTACCAGTGTACATCTACAGCCGTGAAACACAATCCATACTACTGAGACCGGTGATGTCGTTGGGTACGGCGGCCGCGCACACCGGACGGAACTAGCGTAGCGTCCATGACTCGTAGAGTCTGGCTTGCAGCCAGACAGGTCCGCAGTATGTGGTTCATACGACGTCACCTAATTGGCTACGGCAGTATCCAGTCGGATAGTACCCACTCTGTATGTACCTTGTTAAACCCCGGAGGACTGAAATGCCTAACAAACACTCACACTATTTACAAGATTTACAAGCATACGGGATAGTACCGGTTTTAAGCAGACCAGCCTTGCGGTTCGCGGTTCCGAGATACAGATTCGGCTTCAACGCAAGTTCTCACCTTAACGCCTTTCACCTTGCTATTTCAGGCCAAAACCACATAACTACAATGTCAGCAATTGGTCGACGGACATAATAGGAAGCATCGGGTGTTGGATATCTTGAACATAAGTCTATGTTCTTTGTGGCATAGCTAGGAGATAGTACGCTAACAAACAAGCTGTGCTCCCCCGCGACGTTGTAGGCGACGCATGGTTCGGTACCGAGAATTGAGATAGAACGCCGACAAAGAACCTCATTGACGTCGGGACCGAAACTTGCCCTTGACAAGCGAGGCGGTGTCGATGCGCCAGCTATCTAAGTCGTTGCAATGTATCCTAGGGCGCTTTCGTTCAGCTATCGTTGCCTTTTTAGTATTTAGTAATGGTTATTTTACAGGTAACCGATCAATGGTTTGGGTACTGTGCCGGAATACATCCTGATGGTTGCTGTTCATACCACTATCAGTACTACATAGCATTACATCTATCCCTTCTTACCTGCTATAATAAAGAGATCGATCGATGGATCAAGCGGCGGATTAAATAGCAGGTTAGGTAGGTAGCAGATCAGATAGCAGTTCAAGTAGTAGGTCAAGATCCACCGTGGGCTATTCTCTGCCTTGTCTTGAATCAGAAATCCAACATCCTCGGCATCATAGTATTATCAAAGCCCGAGTCATTATTGTGTTTTGCTGATATTCGAAGACGCCGCAAGCCGCCCTCTCCCTTTTCCTCTATGAAGCTTAAGCGCATGCTTAACACGCACAATCAATCCACCTGTCCCATGAGAAGATGCTTGCAGAATCTAGGTAGTTTTGCGCACATGTTACAGTGACCCTTTTATCCCCTCATTTCCCTTTCCCACCCCCAACGTACCTCAGTTGGTAAAGTCAAGGCAACAACACAACAGCCCGGATATCCTCATAATGTCCCAGTCTTTTCTTCTACTTGATCTTTACTTCTTTTGCATGAGCCCCAGATACTTCTCCCAACCAATATTCTGCAGAGTCCGGTCCTTCCCTTGCACCTCATCCTTCATTTTCTCCTGGTATATCTTCATGCGCTCCGCGTACTCGGGATACGCGGCCCCAAGGATGCGGATTGCCAACAGCGCTGCGTTGGTCGAGTTCCCGATTCCAACCGTCGCACAGGGGATCCCCCGCGGCATCTGGACGATGCTGTGAAGCGAGTCGACGCCGTCCAGCACGGACGCCTTTACGGGGACGCCTATCACCGGGATATGCACTTCGGATGCCAGCATGCCTGGCAGATGCGCCGCACCTCCTACATTGCCCATCATTAGTATTCTAATAGACAAATCGACAGTCTTGATAAGTAGTTCAGGGGAATAGTCACGAACCTGCCGCTGCAATGATCACTTGGCAACCGGACTTGGCCATCTCCGCTGCAAACTTCATCATGAGATGCGGTGTTCGGTGTGCCGAGGTTATCCGGACATCGTACGGCACGTTAAATTCGTCCAATATCTTGAGGCCAGCTACCATTGTTGTGAGATCCGAATCGGAACCCATAGTAACGGCAACGAGCGGTACAGGCTTCGGTTGAGACGGCGTGGCCCAGATCGTCTTCGGCTTCTTTAAGCCAATTCGCTCAGCCCGGATTTCATCCATGACCTTGATGAGAGGGCTTATGGTGTCGGCCAGACGCTCGACGGATGTGAATCCAATAGCCGTGATGTGGCCGATCTTTCTTCCGGGCTTCGACTCCTTTCCGTATAGATGTACGTATACGTCAGTATAGACATCATTGGCATTCTCGGCTAGCTCGACAAGTCTATCGTGAGAAGTTGATTGAGCACCACCGAGGATATTCAGCATGATCGAAGACGATACTCGTGCCGCGAAGTTCACATTCGCGGGTACGGGAACTCGATCCAGTACAGAATATAGCTGAGCCTTGTACTGTGACATTTGCGGGACAGCCTCAACTATAGTATTCATATCAGTAAGACGTAATAGATTACTGGGATATGTCGGTAGACGTACTGGTGAAATGGCCGGAATTATGTGGGCGGGGAGCAACTCTGGTGTACGCAAAAATATTAGCTCCAGTTTTGAAGTAGTTGGTGATAGCCGCAATCTCACGTACTCGTTAACCAGGATTTTTCCATCTTGCAGCAAGAACATCTCAACGGCGAAGACACCACGGCCCCACAGGCTTGCTACAGCTTCGCTCGCAACATACTTTGCATATTTTTTGACATCCTCAGATACATTCCGTGGTGGGAAGAAGACCTTGGTACATATGCTGTCCTCGTGAACCGTTTCGACGACCGGATAGGGGTAGACCCTAAAGTCTCCGTCATCTGTCTCTGTCCGCATTACCATGACGGAAAGCTCCATTTTGAACCGTACCCATCTCTCGGCGTAGAGTGACTGGTCTCCCATTTGCTCCATGGCCTTCTTCAGGTCCTCAGGGCTGTCAACCTTGAAGTTACCGCGACCATCGTAGGACCCTTTGCTGCCCTTCAGCATGAAAGGAAATCCATATTTCCGAGCCGCCTCGTCAAGGGAATCCGCTCTCGCCTCCCCGGATTCTATAGCCATCTGTTCCGCAACCGGAATGGAATTCCGGCCGAAGTATTCCTTCTGCTTGTACTTGTCCTGTATTAGACGTATTGTCTGCCAGGATGGATGCACGGGAACCTTCTTCAAGGTCGTGCCTTTCCCGTCCGCTGTAGGGACCTCGACTCCTCTCGTGGCGATCTCCTGCAGCACTTCCGTATCTACATGCTCAATCTCCACCGTGAGGACGTCGCAGCGCGAGGCAAGGAGTTTGATCTTTTCCGGGTCCTTGAAAGATCCAGTCACATGCAGATTATTCTGGTTGGCCTGCTTCGCCGGACAATCTTCAGCGTCAAGGACGGCGATGGTAATTCCCAAGGGGCCAGCTGCTTCACATAACATACGGCCAAGTTGGCCACCCCCAAGTAACCCAATAACAGGCTTCTTGGCCGTCATTGTGAAGGACGATCAGTCGTTATGAGAGAGTCACGGCTGATATAAGTCACTTGTCATGGGAAAAGATGAGGATCTGCCCCTGAGCTTCGAAGAAGGATAAGTAACAATGTGGAAAACACAGATTTTATACAGAACCGGCAAACACCGTCTAAGTCTATGAACTGTAATGCTTAATTGCATACCCCGCCAGCCCGCGCTCGTTACCCCACTAACCCCACCATGATCTCAACTTCTTCGGATCTTCATTGCACTGATACTACATAGAGGGTTCAAGCTTCTAGCGAACCCTCTTCGCTGCGCTCAGAGGGGCCAAAAACCCTGGCGCAGACCAGAAACTCTGGCGAAAACTCCACTGTTTTGTATGGGAGATTTTTCTAAACCACCAATCAGCGTAAAGCATGCTAAAAATGTCTTGGCAAAAGGACATTCTGGTAAGTTTACTAGGTGGTCCAAGCTTTTTATTTTTTGCCAAGACATCAGTCAGCGTGCTTGATGTTGATTGGTGCTTTAGTAAAATCTTCCATACAAAACAGTGGAGTTTTCGCCAGAGTTTCTGGTCTGCGCCAGGGTTTTTGGCCCCTCTGAGCGCAGCGAAGAGGGTTCGCTAGAAGCTTGAACCCTCTAGTAGTGATACTACTCACATGCCTCGACGATACTTTGGCTGATAAACCCTTAACAACGAAAATCTGTACGGATTCGTGTTTGGGTACTGATCGAAACATGTGTCGTATATTCGATTCTCATCCCAGCAGGTGACCAAAATGGACTCGGAGCGCGAAGATGAGCTCCTCCAGCCCAAGATCCAGTGAGTACCTCCTACATCTCACAATAGCATCTCTTCTCACAAACCCGTCAGCCCCCTCAAGCTCTTCGACATAGCCAAATCCGAGGACCGTCTCCTCTATGCCTGTGCGCCCATGGTGCGGTACAGCAAGCTCGCCTTCCGGCAAACGGTTCACCACTTCGGCACGGACCTGTGTTGGACGCCCATGATCCTGGCCAAAGAGTTCAACCGGAACCAATTTGCGCGAGACAGCGACCTGACCGTGTCCACTTCAGTCCCTCCCTTTCCTCCTAGGACCAATTCTAGCACCCGCGCCCCAGGGGGGGGTGCAGAAGTGCCGACAATAGCACAGTTCGGCGCCAACGACCCCGTCGAGCTATCCCGCGCCGCCTCCCTCGCCGCACCCTTCGTGAACGGCGTGGACCTGAACTGCGGGTGTCCGCAGAGCTGGGCATGCAGCTCGAGCCTAGGAGCAGCGCTGATGGAGCGCCGCGAGCTAGTGCGGGACATGATCGTGGCGACGCGGGCGCGGCTATCCCTTGAGGGGTGGGCCGTCGACCTATCCCCCGACTCCGAACTCAGCAACCAGGGCCCCTACGGACGAGGCCAAGGCAGAGGGCGGAGCGTAAGCGTCAAGATCCGGGTGCACAAGGACCTACGAAAGACGCTCGACTTCGTCACCACGGTGCTGGGCGACGAGCAGCGCCGCAACATCGACTTCCTGACAATCCACCCCCGCACGCGCAACACGCCTAGCAGCGTACCGATCAATCTCGAGGCCCTGGAGGTCCTGACGTCGACCTTCGGCACCAAGCTACCGATCTTGGTCTCGGGCGACGTATTCGCGCTGTCCACGCTGCCGTATACATCGCACCTCCTGGACACGCAGCCGACATTTACCACCACCATCTCCCCTCCCTCCCCATCCACATCCTCCAACAAACCCCCACCCCAACCCCAAAGCCAACCCCCAACAAAACCCCACCTCCCCCACCTCTCCGGCCTAATGTCCGCGCGCGCCCTGCTAGCCAACCCAGCCCTATTCGCAGGCCACAACAGCTGTCCCTGGGCCGCAGTCGACGTCTTCATGAACGCGGTGGCGCGAGCCCCGTTGCCGCTGAAGCTAGCCGTGCACCACCTGACGGAGATGTGCGGTCCCGGGTTCGGGCCCGACCGCGAGCGGGGCGGAGCGCTGCTCACCAGGGCGGAGCGCGCGCGGCTCGCCGAGACGGGGTCGTGGGTTGATGTCGTGGATTACTTGGACGAGGTGCGGCGGGGTCGGGGACTGGCCGGGGGAGGGGTGTGGTGAGGTTTGTTTGAGTCTCTAGTACGCGGGAAGGGGAGCGATGAAGCTGTATGTATGTACATGTATGTAGGATATATGGATGTAATAATAGATACCCATCAGATAGAGGTGTACATTGCTTCGGACGCGTCAGGCTAGAGCTACCAGACAGAAGTCATGATATACTTACTTATAGCAACGACATTAATCACGAACCGGATCACGAGTAGTTATACCACGCATTGCATATGGACACATCGTGCTTCATAGGTATCAATTAACAACCCCTTCCTAGATACCAACGGGACCAGATACCGAATAGGTTATCTTCCCTCCCTCCCTCTCTCCCTCTCCAGCCCTGTCCTGTCCTGCCATCATCACACCCAGGAGGTAAATAAGTACAAAGTACACTAACACACTGCCCCGGAAATAAATGCAACACCTTGATGCATGCCTTTTTAGTGTACAACACGCAACGTGTATGCTTCTCACGTTGTGGAGGTATCGCAGGGCCGACCTAGAAATGTCAAGTGGGTAGAGAAAACGTGACGCCTCCGTTCACCTTGAGAAAGCAAAACGGATGATCGATGTTGTACCGCAACCAACTCCCGCCCTAATTACCCCCCTGAGCCGAAAACGCCATGTACAGCCGTATGGCTCGTGTTTGGGAAAAGATTATGATGTGCTTGGGTTAGGTAGACGTCCAATTCCTGAAAGTGCAGATCAACCGGCAAACCGACTGACTGGCCGAATGCCTTCTTCCTCTTCCTTCGTCTGTTCGAGTAGTTCGTTATGCTGATTCTCCGAATACTGTATTTCCGCCCTCGAGGAAAGATGCCGTAATCATTATGGTCGAGTCTACACCGGCTTAGCCTTATGAGAAAGGCTTGCTCGGTGGTATGACCAGTCCCTGGGGAACTAAGCTTCGTCGACTTTTTAGGGAGACGAAGACTCCTGCGTGAGTCCATCATCCTGCGATGGCTCCGAGACACTTGGGGATACTGCACTTCCCTACTCGTGCACCTCGCCCTCATCGTCATCTGAGCTGAGACGTAGTCGCTTTTGGCCTCGGCTCTCCAATGCCAGTGATTCAACCTCCTTACGCTTCGTACCATTAGTGCTTGCATGTATGCTGGGGTTGTTTGCAGCCTCTTTCAAGATGGTATCGGAGTCACCAGGGACAGCCTGGGATGCTGTCTCAGCAGCAGCTGTGTCGATCACTCTTTCTGCAGCTGTCTCGTCAAGGCCGTTAACCCTAACTTTGGGGCTCTGCGTGGCGCTGTCTGTCCCAGGCGTGCCGTTGGCCGAGCGAACACTGATATCTTCACCTCTCCTACGGGTATTCTCCAGATTGAAGACAGGCGACTGTGAGTAAGGATTCTCTTGTTTGCGCAGCGGGTTTTCCAAATAGAATTCCCTAAGTACTTTGATCGCCTTAACGCAATGGTCCTCGTTGCCATTAAGAGCTTTCCACCACGCGTCGCCGTTCACATCCTCGATACGCTCTCCTGTAAAAGTGCAGGAGAAGAAGATAGCGGCGATGGCGATATCCCGCGCATCCATGAGCAGCGGCAAGATGGTTAGACTCGAGTCGTTCAAGAACGCCCAGGCGGCCTGTCGCAAATTCTTGTTGTGAATCACTTGCAGCTGACCCAGGAAGTCGTATAGCTTGAAGTGCGGGCTCTCGATCATGAGGTCGAAAGTCAAGTTCTCGAGCATGACTTCCTCGAACATGAGAATGCTGTCTCGCCAGCGCCAGTATTCCTTGGACTGCTCATCCACTATGAGCTTGGCATTCTTCTGTGCGACTTTCGCAACGCTGATGATGATCTCTTTCGTCTTGCGGCAGTTTTCCTCCGTCTTGTTGGCAAGGAAGAGGGCGGTAGCTGCAATGTTCTGTATCAATGTTACGGTTAGTAATGGTCTCGATATTCACACGGTCGGCTTTGTCCAATTTCCCCATCGAGGAAGAGTATTAAGAGATCATCCATCACCTGCCGGCTAAAATTAACATATTCTTGAAAGACTCACGTAATGATGTATTCCATGCTTTTCCTCAACCATGCTACATCGCATGAAGAATCTGTGGAAGAATGTTCCGGCTACGAAGAGGGTGGTCTGAGGAAGACTCAGCAAGATGCCGGTCTGGTAGATGAAATTAACACCTTTCGCTCGTCTCAACCTCTCCTCTGCCGGGGTCAATCCATCCAGGATGCTGGGACTGCTGAGGACCTCATCTTCGGTAAAATGCCACTGGTTCGGCATTGCGATAGGCGTCCTGGGTGTCGAACGACTTGGGGATGGCGCGCTTCGTCGAGACTGGGGTCTCGGGGGTGAGGTACGCGAAGAGTTTGTAGGTGGCGAAGGTACCGCTGGAGGTACGTCACGTCGTTTTGATGGAGACTTGGAGGAGCTCTTGGTAGTGGTGTTGCTTGAAGGCGCGGGTGGAAGCTGATAGGTTTCCCGATAAGGTGGCCGGTATCGATCGATGCTCGCCATCGCGTTGCCTTGGTGAAGGTAAAGGTAGAAGCTGGAAGTACGTAGGTACAGGTGAAGATGAAGGGAGAGAACGTGAGGGGAGCAATAATTGATGAACTTCTTGCGGCGATGTTAAACCTGAAGACCCTAGGTAAAAGGTCGCCGGAGAGAAGTGCCCTAAGTCGCGTTGATTAGTAAAATCATTTCTTCTGTAACTTGCATGAGAACAGAAGACGCGAATAATTTGGCAAGTCACACTGTATTGGACGTTAGAGCACGAGGCGGCGATACAAAGAAAATAAATGGCAATCCGACTGCACGTATCACGTCCTTTTAGAGATCGCCCTCCCTTCCCCATCTGATTTGTGATTGGACCCGAAGGTGTGGGCCTATAACTTGATTATGTCATCGTACCACCAGGTACCTAGGTACATATAGTCTGTACATAGGGTGAAGTTCTCAGGTCCAAGCAGGTCTCGTCAAGTATTTAGAATAAAAATACCTACGTCTTCATGTATGCAAGAAACATGTAATACATATTATGCCATTTATTGGGTATCTCAAATGCTGTTGTATATGACTCCATACTGAGTTCACTCACTAGACCCCCTCGCCATCATTCCGACCCCAGAGTTTAACGGTCCTGTCATGTCCACCACTTACAATCCATTTCCCATCTCTGCTGATATCTACACTCGCAACCGGTCCCGTGTGCCCTTCCAGTGTTTGAATGAGAGTCCAGTCATCGGCTGAAAACACGTTGACCTTACGATCAAATCCGCTAGACACGAAGAACGTGCTTGACTTCTTTGGAAGCTGGTTCCCCTTTTCATCGAGTCCCGGAGGATGGCCCATTGTTGGATCATCAAGTCCTTTGTACCATCGAAGATCCGAGACTGCGCTGGTGTGTGCACCAATACCACCGGTTCTCTGGACCTTTCTCACGTCCCAACACTTGATCCAGCCATCTGCCGAACCGGTTAGAACTCGGTAGCCGTCTGAGCCCCAGTCGATACCATGGATGGGCTTAATGTGTCCGTCTCCGTGACCGTCTAATATCATGACTGTTCTTCCAGACCTTACGTCCCATATTCTCCCGATACTGTCTAAACCCGCACTAGCCAGCAGCGATCCGTCCGTGTTGAAGCTGATGGCAAATACACCTCTTGAATGACCTTCTTGAAGTAACAATTCCGTCGTGGTTTCGACGTCCCATAAACGCCACGTGGTGTCTTCTGAGGCCGAGGCAAGATACCGTCCGGAGGGATGGAACTCAACTCGGCATACTCGCTGACCGTGTCCCTCGAGGGTCGAGAGTGGCGTGTCTTTGTTCAAAGACCACAGGTTCACCTGACCCTCTGCACCGCCCGAAGCTAGGTTGACCGTTTCTGGGGATACGTTGCTTTCTGGTAGGGTTGCAGTGGGGAACCACGAGATGCCACTGACTCTGTTGTTGTGTCCCCGCAAAGTCATCTTCTCTTCCAGCGATGGTATTTCGATCAGCTTGATCGAACCTCCCCAGTTCCCGGCGGCAACAAGCTGGCCGTTAGGCGATATTCTCGTCATGCTGACATTTCTGTCTCCAGCAGTTTGACTACCTTGAAGTTCAAATGCTTGCAGGCGCTCCTTGACCTGTTTGCGAAATTTGACGTGCGACCTTAGAGGGATCGATGCCTCCTGCTTTTGAAAGGCCAGTCTTCGCTTCGCTCTTGGTAGAGAGAACCGGGCGATTTCTTGCCGTGCGCGTAGTAATTCGTCACTCCCGGTCGTGTAGAACTCCTCTTCTTGATCTTCCTGGTCCTCTTCTGGCGCGTCCTCCATCGTCACGTCAGGCGACTCTGCCGGTGCCTGCTCTGATTGCAGTGTCAACAGCTCTCTTAGCCTGTCTCTCCGATCGGCTGGGCCTTCGCCAAAGAGTGTTATCGGTTCCCCGAGTTCTCGTAGCCTGGCGCGTACTCGGCCATCGTCTGTAGGGACTGCCATCGTCGCTGCTCGTCTCTTGCGCTCAAACTGGGACAGTATAGCCGAGGCCTTTTCTGGCGCAATGCCAGCGGACGCTGAGGGGATGTCATAGTCGCGGTCTATGGGTATCTCATCCAAAGTCATACCACGATCCTACACAAAATGAGAGTTAGATGCACAGCTTCGTAGACTTGGTTGAGGTCGTGTGAGCATACCTCTTCCGCTTCCTCCACATATGCTTGTCTCGACGGGTGCATCATGATGACCAACCAATAGTACGAAATAATCGAGCACTGATGTTGAATTTGCAGGCTATCTTCGATACTTTATGAAGGATTGGTAGCAAATATGGTATAGTACTTCGAATGGTACATAACCTCTAAGGTAGCTGGTTTTTTTCCGCGAGAGTTTAGAGCCGCGCTCCGGGGTTGGGTAAAGAAAGTGGGGCAGGCGCATCGGTTGATGGTCAAAGCTCCAAAATCTGGATTTGTACTATCATTGTCTTGCACGGCATCATGCAAGGTCATTGTCATAGGCCTACATTGATTCTTTTAATATATCCCTAGAATATCCACTGCGATGGCTTACTCTATGTTATTCTATGTAAGAAACGAACCTTGGAGAACAATCAGTTCACTAATGTATTCCTATTGCACCACGGAGCTTGACGGGATACTGGGTTGAGACTCCTTGTCTTGTCTGGGTAGTGTTGCAACCCTACCGTCCTTAAGGATCTCAACGGAATACTACCTACTTACTACCTACCTCTTAAGGTGCTCCAGCTTCTAGTCCTATGTTTTCAAATAGAATGGCTAGATAGACGCCCCAAACCAAGATATGCTCTACCACTTGAAAGCACAGCAGACTGGGGGTTGTTAAACTTGAATTTCACAAAGAATTAAACTTGAGTTATACTTAGTAAGACCCAGACTCACGAAGGCTACAGACTAGAAAAAACATTTGCCAACTTCAATTCAAACAATGAATTTCATAGGGCTGTTTCCGCAACTGGCGGTCCGCTTAGTCCGCGTCATGTGATCGTGCATACTGCCGACATACTGAGTTGGACAAGAAATGATGGGAGAACAACGTGGGTATGGCTTCTCTCCGAATCCGCCTCGTCTGGTTATTGCTTTCATCAGTCACCGAAAGCAGACCACTGCACATTGGGAGGAGTTGGGAGTGAAGGATTCTGACGGACTACCTGAGCCAGCTGGATACGAGTAGGTAGGTAGATAGGTATTTATGGATATGAAACTGCGGCTTAGTAACCCCGGACTTTGTAATTCAGCATAAGCAACGGAGTATCTTCTCGATTCCTGAAATACATGTAGTTTTGAATCATGCAAACAACCTGTGGCACGCAGCAAAGTCTTGACGTGGAAAGCAAACAAGACAGGCGTGAATGGAATGAAGTCATCTTTGCTTAATCGAGTTGCCGCATTCCTTGATCTGGGCTACCTATTACAAGCTCCTTCATTGGTGGAAGCGAGCACGTTCTGTACTGTAGGTACTACGAAGTACCTGATGCCAGATGGTTCGGTACCCTGATGGTCAGCTGTTGCGGCTAATCATGGATCAATCATGGCTGCATGGGAAGTGGGACACAAGGGACACAAGTTGGCAAGGGTTTGGGCACCTGAACAGTTGAACAGCCTGAAAGGGCTTGTTGGTAATTCGTTGGAGTACAACACGTTGTCCGCTGAGAATAGAGAATAATAAATAAGGTTGGGCTTTTGGCTTGTGAAATTTAATTAAGAAATGCACTAAAAGCCTGAGATCGATCCACTGGGCGCGCTAATGTCAGCCCTTTCGCGCTCTGGTCGCGTAACCGCATTGACACACTAACACATCAATAAATTCCACTTAAAAAGAATAGTTGGTGGTCTTTCTCGCTTGAATTCTTCTCCCTTTTACTCTCATCCACCATCCGGTGAAATCAAAATCTAACCTCGACACCAAACAAATAACCCTCGTGAATAAATCGCACGCTCCGATTGCAAATGCATCAGCAAAACAATACCGACAGCTTTTCTTCGTCTCTTGTCTGCAACCAGATGCACACTCCAACTCTTCAGCCAGTACACCCCGATTACCTCTGCGAAGCACGAGCTGACGCCGAGCGACGTCGCGGCACCCGCCTACCTTGAATCGGGGCGGGTTGAGAGGAGGAACTGACCACTGCATAGCCGGAAAACCATTATACTACTACTAGAATTGATCAGGTATCATTAACAAATACGCAAAGAGAGAGCCAGAGGAGGATTGTATAAGCTTACCCGCCATGTTACCTCCGGCCGCTCCAGCCCTTACCACCGTCCGTGGCTTCGCACCGACCCCCATCGTGTCCGGTGACGAAGATTCTGACCACTGCAAGACACCACCTTTGTCTGCGCGCCGCGGTCGCCCTTCTCGTATCGACGATGTTGTCAGCGCCAACTGTAGCCCTATTCTGCGCGGCAACAACTCCCCGGCAATCAGCGGCATTGCCAAGCTGCGAATGCAACTTGAGCCGTTCAGTCTCGGCGACTCCCGTTCCAGCACAATGACTCGGACTCGAAGCAACAGCCGACACCGCTTGATGAGCGGGTCCAACCGCAGTGACGACGAGGTCTCCGAGGGCGGATCGACGAGTTACGAAGTTCCATTGGAACATGACTTTGTCAGCGAGAGTGTGCGCGAGAAGCGGTATGGCGCGGTCGAAGGCGGACTAGTGCCTCGGAAGATGCAGGCGGACGACTTCGAACCCTTACGTTGTCTCGGGAAGGGCACGTATGGCACCGTTTTACTCGTCAAGCAGCGTGCCACCGGTCGGCTCTACGCGCAAAAGCAGTTCAAGAAAGCTTCTGTCGTAGTGCACAAGAAACTAGTCGAGCAGACCAAGACGGAGCGACAGATCCTCGAGTCTGTCAACAGACACCCATTCGTTGTGAAGCTATTCTACGCTTTTCAGGATCTCGAGAAGCTATACCTAATTCTCGGTAAGTACCGCCTTTTTAACCTTGGCTTTATAAGATTATATGCTTATCATTTTACGCAGAGTATGGACAGGGTGGTGAACTATTCACCCATCTGAATACAGAAAAGATGTTTCCAGAACCAGTCGCCGCCTTCTACATGGCAGAGATGGTCCTCGCTCTATCTCACCTTCACGATACGCTTGGTGTAGTCTACAGAGATTTGAAGCCCGAGAACTGCCTCCTGGATGCGCAAGGTCACCTCCTGCTGACCGACTTTGGCCTCTCCAAGGTCGCAGTCGGCGAGGACGATGGCAGCTGCAAGTCCATTCTTGGGACCGTGGAGTACATGGCACCTGAGGTCGTCTTAGGCCAGAAGTACGGCAAGCCAGTCGACTGGTGGTCCTTTGGCGCGCTGGGCTATGACCTCATGACGGGTAACCCACCGTTTCGCGGCGGCAACCACGCCAAAATCCAGCACAACATCGTGAAGCAGAAGCTCGTCTTGCCCTACTTCTTGGGTCCCGATGCCAAGGACTTGCTGACACGGCTTTTGAAGAAGGACCCGGCAAAGCGGCTCGGTACCTGCATGCCCAAGGACCTTCAGACCATCAAGAAGCACCGGTTCTTCCGCAAAATCGACTGGAAGAAGCTTGCGGCCAGGGAGATGGAGCCACCGATCCAGCCGATGATCACAGACCCCGAGCTTGCGGAGAACTTCCTTCCCGAGTTTACCGAGCTTTCTCTGAGCCCTCTCGTTGCCAAGGACCCGTGGAGCGAGCTGTCAACAGAGGATGGCTTGAAGGAAGACCCCTTTGGTGGCTTCAGCTTCGTGGCTTCCAACAGCTTGCTGGAGAATAATGGATTTGTATATGCCAAGGCGTAGACATTTATCAATGGGATGTCCGGAGAGAAGGAAAGAATGAGACTATATGCAGGTAGCGACGGCGGTTCAGTTGGGACATTCCGGTCTGGCAAGAATTGGGCGCTGACCGGACGAGCTTGGGCAAGAGATTACAGTTCTGGGGCATTGGCATCAGCATGGGCGTAGATACCATACTGCTTTTTTCTTTCTCGGAATGAACCCTTAATAGACATGGCCCCAGGAGGCCTCACTCATGACGACTACCAACGATCTTATACGCTCCTCGTCCTCGCTTGTGGCCAGGATTGTGGTGACACTGCGACTCAAATAAGAATAGCTTACCGTAGTTATCACGGTCCAGGAAATGCATTTCTGCGCTACAGTATATTGGAAAAAAGGCTAATACCTAAGCTAGTGTCTCTTTTCGTAGACGGCGGTCTGGTGGCTTGGGATATATGCATCTCATTTATAAGGGGACGCGCAAGCAGCGCGCACTGCCCCCAGCAACCAAGCATATCATACCGGTGCAGCTAGCCAAACAGATTGCATTTTTCTAGTACGTGTTCCCGAAACAGATAATGATACCACGATTTTTGCTGTTGATGAGAGTGCCATGGCCGGTATGGTACGGCTTCAAGGCAATGAAACTTGATATTTTGGTGCTTCGCCCACTGGTATGGCGTATTATAACATGTTTCACCTCCCAAAAAGCTCACACGTGCTACAGTCTGCCTTGTATCTGTTTACAGATCTACAAGCATACTGGTTTTATTTATTTATACCTATTCAGTAGTACTGGCAAAAATCGGTAACAAATCCGTGGCAGAATTGAAAGATGGAGGGTGTCTTTGTGCCGTTAGGTACCATCGCCCACCTACATACATACCTTGCCGTACGCGCGGCTGTAGCTCTGGGTGAAAGAGATACCGAGACTGGAATGCATGGCACGCCTGGACATCTCAGAGAAGCCAGAGCCTCAGCTTCTCTTCGTTGGCGTTTCCCGCGTCTCCTTGCCGATGGACGGATGTAACGGGTTACATACCGGGGATGTCTACCGTAATCTCACCCGCTTGCTGTGGGTATTACGCTGATACTATCCTGGATATATCACCTGGCGAGCACAAAGGGGAGATTGAAAAGTGAATACGAATACATTGGTTGAGTATTCCATCGTACATACCTGACTTACATTATGTAGCCGGCCAGCATGAGATGTATCTGGCAGCTCTTATAATAAGTTCCCAATGCGAAATACTCCCCAGCCAAGTAGCAGCTAGATAGGCACCCCACGGAACAAGAACCCAGCTGGTGGGTGGTGTGTGGGTGGTGTCCAACCCCTGCCGGCGCCGCAAGTGCCGTGTAAGTAGCACCGAAAGGGAATTGGCGAATCATCACAGCCGTGATTCTAATAAGGGCAATGCATGTGCGTTTTCTTGGAAAGGCTTGCTTCGCGTCAGTTCCCATCCTCCGCTTTGCGTTCAACGAAACCCTATATTGCCTAGGTAGGTAAGTAGACAGTGCCTGAACGTAGATAAATAGCTTACATATACCGGTGTAGTTATTGGGCGTATTTAAATGTACATACATGTAGGTGTCTATTTACTCAATCACTCAAGTCAAGTTATGGAAGTCAAGAAGCAGAACAAGCACTCACATCCGCCAAGCGATGCACAGCCATGAAACCAAGCTGCGACCGCGAATCGGGACGTGGCAGGCCGACGTTCGCTGTCGTCAGCGAAGACAACACACATCTCTATTGCTCTTTCGAGAAGAGCCAATTGTTGGCGTTTATACCCAGCCCCCGACCCTTGACGTAGAAAGAGACAGAGGCCGATACCATAGAGATAGGTAGAGATAAGATGGCATGACTAATGATATTCCATGGAAGATCGACGGGACCCTGCCCCTGCCCTGTTCTGCCCTGCCTCTCCGTTCCCATCTGGGATACCACTGGGCCTCCCCGGTGATGAAAACGTACATATGTGGACTCGATTCGCGGCCCGGGCGGGCAGGGCGGCACAGCAAAGATGACAAAGGTAGCACGGCTGCTGAATAACATCCCCAGCATACTTAGCAGAGCCATGCCAAGGGAGTATAGCATTATACACAAGAGCATAGCCGCGATACATGTATCGACGATGATGACTTCAGACGAGCCCGATCGATCTGCAGACAAAGAGACAGGCCGGCGACAGATCTGTAGACGGCGTCGGTGTAGGATACCGAAGGTGAGGAGCCTTGATCCCACCAACTTCCTATAAGATGCACGATTCCCTGCCGGGTCCAGGGGTGTTCACCACGTCTTCGGTCCCGTATGTGAAATAAATAAAGAAACGTATATAATTCCCTGTCTATAGACAGATCATACCTACACGTCTCCTTCCACTCCCCTTACATAGCATTCCCATCATCTCGAGAATATCGATCCTCATCTACACTGCATCTGTCTACAAGGAGTCTACAAGGACCAACGAGGACCAACGAGGCTCACACGAGATACAAATAGACTTCCACGTCTCACAACCTCGAAACGTTAAAGCAAGACACAGAGTTCGGCACCGAACTCCGCATAGTCGTCGCACGGGCGCAATACATTACATCACAGCCGAGTCCGAAGGGGGGAGGAGAAAGCGTCGTGTCGTACCTGATAGACGAGCGAGAGGCTTCGCCCGAGAACTTTAAAGCGGTCCCATTGACACATATGTAATCCGACATCAGACATTGGCTTTGCTCTCCCTCTCCCGCCAGAGTAAAAGGCAGCTTGGTGTAATTCGCCCCCTGTCGGAGACAACCTGTTCTGTCGTGAAGACACACCCAATTTGGATACTGTAAATCAAGTTCGTACGTACCAAGAAACAGTTGCGGCGAAGAAAAATCTCGAGATGATCGTCTCCTTCCGTTCTCTCGTGGCCTCCGCGGTCCTGAGTAAGTAGTTTCCCCGTTGAATTCCAATGCACCGTGAGACACATCGCCTTTGAATACGCCAAAGCACGCTTGCACTCTCCCATATTCCGAGTCAACGTAACGACTTATACCATAGTCAGAAAGAGATCCATAGAGGAGACAAGCTCGCTAACACCCCAGCAGCCGGACTGACCCACAGCATCCTCGCGGCCGCCGAGCCGGTGCAGTACTGCCCGATCGAAGATGTGTGCTACCAAGTGGCCGTGCCGTCGGCCTCGGCCGCCTCCAACGGGGGCAACATCTACCTGCAGCTGCGGGCGCCGTCGTCGTATTCGTGGGTAGCCTTCGGCATGGGCGACGCGATGGCCGACTCGAACCTCTTCGTCATGTACACGGACGGTACCGGCAACGTGACGGTGTCGGCGCGCAGGGGCACGGGGCACAAGATGCCGCGCCACAACGCCATCACGCAGACGGAGCTTCTCGGCGGCAGCGGGCTGTTCAACGACGGGCGGACCATGATCGCCAACGTGCGGTGCGGCAACTGCGGCTCCTGGGCCGGCGGGTCCATGAGCCTGGCCAGCGACGCGGCGGCGTGGATCGCGGCGTGGAAGGAGGGCACCGCGCTCGACAGCGCCGACGTCGACGCCGCCATCGCGTACCACGACGCTCACGACGCGTGGAGCTTCGACCTGACGCAGGCGGCCGTGGACGACGACGCGAACCCGTTCCTCGGCGCATCGCAGTTCGACAACAACAACCGCGGCGTGAGCAGCGGCAGCTTCGCCGACCCCCGCACCCTCATCGTCGGCCACGGCATCATCATGGCCATCGTTTGGGTGCTGCTGTACCCGCTGGGCTCGGCCCTCATGCCGCTGTTCGGCAAGTGGATCCTGCACGCCTCCTGGCAGTTCCTCGCCTTCCTGCTCATGTGGGCCGGGTTCGGGCTGGGCATCGTGGCCTCGCAGCAGATTCAACTTGTGAGTTTGCCTGCCCGGATTTGTCGCTTTTTATCCATTCCTTATTCCCCTTTCCCCTTTCATCACCTGGGCTCGTTTGATATATAAGAGAGTGTGAGAGAACTAATAGGCTTGAATATGGCAGAACTTCGACTCCACGCATACACTGATGGGAACGGTTGTGGTGGCTCTGATGGCAGCGCAGCCCGTCCTGGGTTGGCTGCACCACCGATACTTCGTCAAGTACCAGACCCGGGGCCTCCTGTCGTACGCGCACATCTGGTACGGCCGTGCGCTGTTGATCATAGGCATAGTCAACGGCGGTCTGGGCCTTGGCCTAGCCGGCGCGCCTAGTAGATTCGTCATCGTCTACTCAGTCTTTGCCGGCGTCATCTTTGCCATCTACGTTGCTACCGCTGTGTTTGGCGAGATGCGCCGGCGGCGGCGGGGTTTGGGGAGCTATGAGCAGAAGAGTTCATGATTTGGGTCTACGTTAGGAAGATGTTCCTGACGACCTTGTTCCATGTTTGATGTCTTGCTTTGTTCGGGCAGGGACATGGGCACGGGATACTTATCGAGGGGGATAGAGGTGCGGTATATCATGTCGAAGAATTTGGACATGGCTATATCTCCATGCCTGACTCTCTACTTGGGCTGGTTTGAAGATTGGAGTTTTGGTTTCGTGGTTATGAGTCATGTCAATGCTTTTGATCAAATTGATCTACTGATAATCCAGTCTTTATCGAAGAATCTATAATGAACAAGATGAACACTGAAGTTCTTATTGCAACTATTCGTGAATTATATCGGCCTAGTTAAATGCCGGTTAAATGCTGGAAGGATACGAAGTAAATTAAGTTGCACTTATCTAGCTCAACAGGTTAACGGGATTGCCCCTCAAGAGGTGGGTGAAATCACGTGAGATATCGGAGTGCTGGTATCTACTCCACCCGAGCAAAGATCGTGCGCTGTGATTGGGAAACTGGGAGCAGAGGCCCTCCAATTGAAGAAAGCGGCAAAAGGAAAAACCTCAAATCGCAACTTTCCACTGCCCATCGTCACCGAACGGCACTCCACCACATCACCTCACCACCGCCTCATCCTCAACCCACATAATAATAATTGTCAATTGAGCTTCTCCTACCATCGGACACCATGCTCGTCCAGCTTAGAGCTTCGGTAAGATTTACGTCTATTTGGCTTATCAATGATATATGATATCGAGGACAGTGGGTGGAAAAGTGTCGCTGACCTTTATCACCGCGCCAGACTGCTCGATCGGCCGCCTCGGCCATCACCCGCGTGGCGAGGGTAAACGCCGTCAGAACATTCATCGCCCCGACTGTTTCGCGAAGAGGTAAGAAGCGAATCTCCACGATACCTCATCAGGCACAAGGAAAAAAGAAACAGACAGAGAGCACCACCACTCGAATAACCACCCCTCACATTGTCGAGCCACCCTCCACCTCAAACCCAAACTCAAAGCAAGAAGCAAGAAGCCAGAAGAACGCAGCACTAACACACACTCCCCCCAAAACAGCCGACTTCGTCCAGGAGCTGTACCTCAAGGAGCTCAAGGCGTACAAGCCGACGCCGATCAAGGACTCCGACTCGGTCGGCCAAGTGCAGACCTTCAGCGCCCCCAAGGCCCCCAAGTCTCCCGAGGAGGCCGACCTCGCCAGCAGCTTGAAGGAGTACGAGAGCATGGCCGTCGAGGTCGAGGGCAACGAGGGTGCCGCCGCCGGCTCCGCGCCTGCCGTCATCGAGGACTGGCTCGTTGAGGAGGACGAGGAGGAGGGTGCTGCTCACCACTAAGACAGATGTTCGTCCGTACCGTTGGGTGATTATCTTATCGACAAACGTGCCAAGTTTGGGGATGGACAGGGAGGTAAAAAGCTATGGGAGGGAAGAGACAGGAGAGAGGAGAGAGGAGGTAGCAGGACGTCAGTGGGTTTGTCGTTGCGCATATGTGAACCTGCGTGATGCCGAACTGGTATAGTGGGGAGGAGAGAGTTAATCCGCGCGTGTACATTTATTCCTAGGATCGCCGGCGCCGAATCACAAAAGATCCTTCATTCCTGCATTAGTATGGTTCTGTATATCTAACTCGCTATGATGACTTTTCCACTCTACAAGGTCTGTATGCATTTTATAGAACCCATGGACTTGATCTCCCCTTTGCTTCCTCTATGTCAATCAGTTAGATAGAGGGTTTTAGCACAGCAGGATCAGGTGTGAGTATAACACTACGTCCGCCGATCGTTGTATCTCGACGAAACAGTAAGGAGAGATAGATGCCAAATACTTATGATGCGATGGCGAATCGTGAACTCCATGCCCAGGTGCGTATACAGCGGTCATTCCCATGCTATCTTCGTTCTTAAGACGTCGAAGATACTTACAGCGAAATAGATAGGTACGCCCATCTTTGGTAACAACAACCTGAGGCGATTTCTACACATAGTCAAATACAACACGACAGCCCGGCTCCTCCTCGTCCATCAGCCTTCACTGGTCCAGTCAATATAACCAGGTAGGCATCTGCCTCTTCACTCCCCCATCGTTGGCCGAAGTAGACAAATTACCTACGTATTCGAAAATATATAATAAGAAATATGTGTATAGTAACGTCCTGTCCCTACTGCTTAAACCGTCCAATCTTCCAGACACAGGTATAGAAGCTTCATCGGCAGGCAAGAGCTTATAAGAACTTCTCTACTTATAGATAGTGATAGTGACAGTTCACCTGTGCTAACGCCTCCTCTTAGCCACGAAAAGAATGCGTGTGGCCAGATAGATAGGTAGGCAAGGACAAGATCTCTATTCCTCTCCCCAAAGGCACCTGTTCATTCCAACGCTCCCTCTAACTCACATCTACCCATTACCTATCCATCTTACTTCGTCTTACTCGCATCTTCCTCCATCCCTCCGCCTCTTCTCCCTAAACCCCCAAATCTCACCTTTTCCCCCGTCCCCCTTTCCTCGCTATCGCCGTCTCGCCACCAACCGCCTTTTCGTTGACAACAACCCCACGGCGAATAACTTACATGCGCACCTCCCCGATGCATCAGCTATATAGATGAGCAAAAAGACAGACGAAATCTTCATCTCATCTACACCCACCTCATCCAACCCCCCTCCATAGAGAACCTACCTCTTCCCAAGAAACAAATCTCGCCTCCTCTCATCTCCCCTGAGCACATGAAACATACACGCAGGCACTCCACCAGTTCTCTACATGACCTACATGACCTACATAACCTACATAAACTACATGACCTACATCTACATAACCAAGACATGAACCAGTGACAGCATACGTAAGGGGATCAAGACAGGATCAGCCAAGAACGAGCCTTACGTACGAGCTGAGGAAGTTGTTGGAGAGGTAATATGACATAGGCCGAATGGGGATATATAAATACGTAGTAAGACTTACTATACGTACCTTTAGAGGCACACCCTGCATTCAGGTTCAGCATTCAGATGCAGAAGAGAGCGCACGCCACCCGGATTACAATTCAACATGTACTCAGCAGCCACGCAATTACGCACACTCATGCATACCTATGTCACATGTTGAGCGCACATCAAACATCATAAACAATTTGGGTAATTTATTTTCCTTGTCTCTCTTCTCATTAAGGTAGGTAAGGTAGGCTTCCCCTTTGCCAGTACTTTTATGTACCTATGTACGGCTTGCTCGTGTGACATGTTGATCCCGCCTCCAAGAAACATGTCTCTCCCTGAGAGCCAGTATAGGAGCAAGGAGGGTTGCCAGTTAGATCAAATGTCCAGTTCACTCGGCGAAGCCACTACGGGCCGCCTTTGCCGGTTACCTCAAACACGGCACAACCTTAGCCAGTGCCATCAACGTGTGATTGTAGTTGCAGATGAGTGCCCCACGAATTGGAATGCACCGAGCATCTTCTCCACTGTCAGCCTCGGCCTGGTAGCCGGCATCTAAGTCTCTGCGAGCAGATTTCAAACTGAAGTGACAAATAGGTAGGATCGTACCACCTGTACTGGTCCCTAGTGAACTGAATGGGGTCATTTAAATAGTTTCCGAAGTTTTCCGTTGCCTCGTGTGTACGTATGTGCCATGATGCCGACTATCTGCAACCAAACGCCCTACCACTCCATGGTGACTTAAGTAGCCTCTGCCAGTCGTCACATGCAATATGCCACCCTATGCAATGATGTCGTGAACGAGATTTCAAACTGATCGCCGAAAACCCGCACGGATGCTGAACGAGCGTGAAGGTTCATCCTCCACTATTGAAGTTCCAGAAGCAACAAATGAAACCCGGGTCATATGTCGAAGTGGGATTCGCCAAACGGTTCGTCGTTCCCAGTCTTCACGACACCACTCATCCTGTTCGATTTTCGTAGATCGATATCGTCAAGGTCGTCCCAATCGTTGTCTCGGCGGTCCACGTCATCCATCTCTTCGTCGACGTACCTCCCTTTCATGTGATCATCTAACGAGCTTTCGTCGACAAACGTGAAGCCTTGAAAGTTTGCTTGCGTGGTCGGCGAGAGCGGTGTGGACGTGGCAAAGCCGGCCGCCAGCTGCTGAGCGCGTTCGTTTAACGACCCGTTCGTGTTCAGAGCGTTGGTAAACTCGGGATCGAAATAGGAGACATCGGTCTCCGACTTCAGCTTGGGCTTGAAGGGGGGGCTGATAAGTTTCTTGGACAGGATATCCCAGTCAACATCACCGAAGAAGGGGTGTCGCTTTAACTCTTCTGCGTCGTCTATAGCACCCAGACGGTGTTTTGGGTTCCTATTAAGTAACCCCTTGACGAAATTCCTGCCCTCTTGCGAAAGCGTATCTCGCGGAAATCGAACCTTGCCGAAAGCGATGTTTTTGTACATCTGCTGCGTGTCCTCGGCGTAGAACGGACTCCATCCGCAGCACATCTCGAAGACTAAGACACCGAGGGACCAGAAGTCTACCATCTTCGTGTATCCAGCTTCATCCAGTAAAACTTCCGGCGCTAGGTATTCCGTAGTTCCACAAAACGTATTGGTCGTATCGTTCTGGGTCAGGTTTGCCTTGGACAAACCAAAGTCGCAAAGGGCGATATGGCCGTTCGCATCCAGGAGGATATTCTCGGGTTTTAGATCGCGGTAGACGATGTCGTTATTGTGAAGGTGCTGAATGGCAAGGATGAGCTCCGCGATATAGAACTTGGCCCGCTTTTCGTCGAATCTTCCCTCCTTCTGGAGATGCCAGAAGAGCTCGCCGCCAGACATGTAGTCGGTGACCAGGAAGAGGTCATTCTGGGTTTGGAAAGAAAATTTCAAGCCCACGATGAACGGAGATTCCGACGTAGCCGTGCGAACCAGAATGTTCCGCTCCCCGACCGTGTGCGCCACCTCCTTCTTCTGAACGATGACCTTCTTCGACAGTACCTTCATCGCGTAGATTCGACCGGTATCCTTCTTGCGTACCTGGTAAACCTGGCCAAATGTGCCTTTCCCGATTAAACGTAGGATTTGGAAGTCATCTGGGCCGTAGTGCTTCTTCTCGGTTCGTTGATAGATTGCCTCGACAAATATCTCCCCCGTCGGAGTCTTCTCCGGTGTCGTATCGAGCTTCCCTCGGAGTGGGAACCAGCCTCGTACGGGATCGTCTTTGCCAGGTTTGATCGCTTGGAAGTTAATGTGACCCAAGAACTCTTCACCTTGCGAACCGTGGTCGTAGATCGAGATATCCACCAGCATGTCTGAATCAACCACATCACTGCCAAAGTTAGTCCATGTGCCGACGGACTTGATCGATCTACAAAACTTACAACACTGCCTCGGCATCCCATTTAGGGCTCGTGAACGACCTTCGTGGACGGTTGCGAAAGCTGTTGTAGTCGGAAATGCTGGTATTGCTGCTCTGGCGACTGCGCATCGGTATCGCCATTGCACGACCTGGGTCACTACCCTGGCGCTGTATCGGAATGCTACTCATCGAGACAGGCTGAGGGGTCGACTCGTCTTCGTCCTCAAACGTCCTCGGCCCGTGAGAGATCAGCTCGCTCCTTTGGAAGACAGCAACGACGTAGGGGTCGCGACTCTTTCGCAGCCCTCGCGCCTCCAGTATCTTGATGGTCAGTTTGCCCTTCTGTGGTGGCGCTACTGCACCACCAGTCGTAGAGGAGACTGGCGTGTGCCTGCCCGTATCCGACCCATCGCCACTAAGCTTCGACGGCGATCGTTCCTCGGCATGAGACGAGTGCGTTGCTGAGAGGGTTCTGGTGGGAGTCGACGGACCGCTCTTTTTGGATCCACCTTCAGTTAGCTTCTTGAGTCGGTCAATTGAAGCGGGCTTAGAGAGAAAATTGCTAGCATCGCCTGCAGGGGGTTGAGTGTCCGAGGGAGAACTGGGTGTGGTAGCAGAGGCACGAAAGCGGTGGGGGATAGAGAGGTGGCTCGTGAGAATGCTACATGTAGTGATAATGCTCGTGAGGGGAGATGCTAATGTAGCTCTCCGAACTTTGAGCTGCGTGAGATCCGAAGCGGACTTGGTGTTCAAGGAAGATCGATTCGATGAGCCGCTAGCGGCCGTGTCCGAATCGGTACCGGCATCTGACAGCTTGACTCCTCTCTCCGAAGGTGCTTGTGAACATGGAGGCGTAGGGTAGGGGTGGATATCGGATGCTGCTTGATGCGAGGACTGCACTTTTGCCAGAGGTTCTATCCTCTCATGTGGAAGGAGAGGCGAAATTTCAGGCGTGAGGTCCTGGCTGCTCAAATCCGATTCCGGGGTCGGCAGCTGTTGAGACACGATATCCGCTTCCTTCTTTTCCTGGGGAGAGGTAGGGTGTGTCGACTCAGTCTCTGGTGTTCGGGAAAAGGAGGAACCAGATGAATTAGGTAGAGAGGTTAAACGAACCTGACCAAAGTAGCTCATGATACCCGGCAGTCGTTTATCGTGAAGATCGGGTTGAGGCGTCGCGATGCCGGAACGCGGGGTGTCGTAGCCGATTTGGTCAGTGCCATCGTCCTCCGTTGTCGAAGTCCTGCTCAATGGGTTAATGGCAATCATTTTGATCATCGCGACGACCCGCCAAATTATTGTCAAAATTCAGGGATAGAAAAGCAAAGAACGAAGGAAAACCAATAACGACTAGAGAAAGAGGTGGCAATAGTAACAACATAAGTAATGTCATAAGAGTGAAAGGAAGCTTATAGGTAGTCCTTGAGAAGAGGACATTTCGAAGTTAGGCATGTCCAGTAAATGCAGCGGTGGGCAATTTCAATAATGGACCGGCAACGTATCCCTTCAGGTATCCACGGACGCGAGATGGTAGGCGAGACGGGAGATGGGAGGGCAGGTGGTAAAAAAGGAACGAAATTTCACGAGCCATTTCGTCCAGCCGAGCCCCATGTTACAACAGCAGCAGCGGTAGCTTCGTAGCGGCCACCCATGACACTCGCCATGTGGTAACCCTAGAGGAGGGGAGTTGGGAAGTGGGGGCAAAGGGGCGTTTGGAGATGGATCGACAAGGACTAGAGAGGTGGGGTGAACGTATGCATTGATGCAGGGAACAAGGCCGATGGCTGAGTGACTGAGTGTATGAGTGTATGAGTGTGTGAGTGTGTGAGTGTGTGAGCGACGGAAGGGGAGTGACATTGGGCTCTCCTGTGAATTATTGCACCGGCGAGTCAGGAGTCAGGCTTCAATATGACAATAATTATAAGCCTTGCCCAGACCCCGCGCTCTCGACATTCGCCGCAGAACGGAGCTTGGTCCTAAGTAATCCAAGTAATATGGGGACCTGTTCGTTGCGATCATCGGTGGCCGGCCATGACTGTACAACGCAGATAAGCCAGTATGTGGACGATGCGCCAGACGAGTACATCGCACAAGTCTCCGCAAGGTTCAGGGTTGACGACTTGACATGAACCGTAGAGAACGAGTCTCATGGGATGCTCGTTGCTTGTTGGTGGGTGCTTTTCCATGACGGGAATTGTCGTGACCATGTATCGTTGTGGGCATGTGGCCAAGGTAGACGAGGTAGACCAGAGTATAGCCGCTGATGCAGCCGTGGTTGAGTGACGACTTTGTCGAGCCCGGTCCCATTACGGTCGAGCTCGGTACCTTTAAGCCAGGGGGTTCGTAGGTCCGACTTTGGATTATACTTGGGCAGTCATCCGTAATCCGATGGCAAATACTGGCTAAACGGAAAAGAGAACCTTGTAGGGAATGTTTCTCGAAGAGTAGCGACTTGCGAGTTCATGGCGAGATTTGCGATGGGCGGGAAATAGGAGAATTGGGGATAGGGAATTATGGGTTCATAGAAGCAAGGTACTTCCATAGGATTGGGTTCTTTTTTTCCCTGGTTGATGATGATAGGGTATTGGATATGAGATATTGGATGTATATTGAGATGCGAGGGCGTGACATATGGGGGAAGGGTTTCCGGAACATTGCGAACTGAGAAATGCAACAGAGAATAGGAAATATTTTCATGAGGAATTGGTTTCCTCTCAGGTTTTTTTACTTACTTGGACATCATTGCCTGTGTTGCCCGCCGTAGCAGGTCAAATCCTCCCTCCGAACCTGACATGACGATGATGGACCAAAGACTAATTGATCACTCTCACCCAATGCCAGGTTCCCTATCCAAACGGTTCCTGAACTCTGTCGTGAGCCGCCAGTAGTCGTAAAGGGCGGGTGCGCACAGTTTGTGGTGGTGGTTCAGTGTTGTGATTTGACGTGATAGAAATGAGAATTTTTAAAAAAAGATACACTGGTAGTCAAACTGGTCGGGTTGGAGATTTGAGGTTTGACGTAGAGCGTGGGGGTTAAAGAGGAGGAGTGAGGAAAAAATGATTTGCGTGAGGGGAAGTATTTTCTGGCGTCAATGGGTTTGGTTTTTTTTTCTTTCGGTTTGGTAAAATGATGTAGCGAGGAGGTGATGATGGTGGTGGTTGAGGGATGGAGGGAAGACGTTGCGGGTATAAGGTACAGACGGCGGTTGTGGTATGGGACTAATGGGTACGGGCGGTTGTGGTAACAGTTATTGGTGGAGGTAAGCAGTAACAGTTTAGGTGAGGGCGAGGTAAGGCAAATGTAAATTTGTAGATAAAAATTGGAATTGAATTGATTGATGTTTTGCTGCTGAAAAAAAGGCGGGCTTCCACTGATTGAGCCTGATGCATGGGCCTTGAATGGGCCTTTGATGGGCCTAATCGAAACCTGATGGAGGGGCCTATTATTCGCCAGGTAACCTATTGGGGAGGGTCTGGTTTTCAATCCCAAAATTGGTAACTAAATTTTCTAGAATTTCAATTGGTACGGTACCAGGACAGCCCGACGAGCTACTGAAAAGGCCCGGGAATGCCTAGCGGCTGCTGCTTGTCCAACCCTTTTTTTTTGGCTAGGCCCCGCCGCACGCCGGCAGAGTCCCTTGTGTACCTTGTAGGTATGTACATTTACATGCAAACTGCACAGCAAAGGTACTCAATACCTTAGCGTCCTATGTACTGGGTACGTACTTTCCAGCTTTAGAACCAAACTGGGTCTTGATGGCGGGGTTCCCTTCTCTCGTGTACGAATTCAATAGGTGAGGTAATTCACCATTTTGCTGGATAACCTCGTACCTAGGTACTGTGTACGGTCCAAGGTGACAAGGCCCAAGACCAGATCTACGGTACTGTTCTGTATGATGATAGCACTGGTACTGTACGTGGCAATGCTATAAGGTATACCGTGCTAGGAAGTACACTGGTTGATTGGTGATTGTGTCCATACTCCATATGTCCAGGCAGGTTTCTCGACTGTATTCCATCGATGTTGGTACTGTATCAAGTACGTACGGGAGGGAAAAAATTATGGAGAAAGGTAGGTACATACATCGGTAGAGGTATGGTACAGTTACACATCTACTACTTGTCTTAACGTTGTTCCTATTGTCTTGGTTGTCTAAATCCAGCTCTCGAAAATACCGTTACCGAGATCAGCCGACCATCATGAGTTCTTGATGTGATTCGGTGTGCTCTCTTGGAGAAGCCGGCGAGCTTCGGGTACTCTGATTGATCTCGAGCGAGGCCTCCCCTCTCTCTCCAAGTGGTGATGGTGGTGCTGGCGGTCTTCTCTTCTTCCATCATCCTCCTCTGCGTATGTGGTTTGATACCGTACCCAGCGGCATACCGGATGGGGAAGGCGATCGTGGCCGGGTCCAGCTAGCCGGCTAGGTAGTAGTAGGTACGCACGTAGTAGGGAGTAGTTTATTACAGTAGGTCCAGCGAGATCTATGTCGCAATTCTGAAACTCGACGATCCCGTCGGCGCCGAATTTATGAGGAATCATCTATTACAAAGGGATGATGAATACTGGTTATGATAAATTCGGGGCTGGGATTCGCAGCCTATGAGCTGACGCGGAATCTCTGCTTATTTCAAATATCCTATGGTGAAGGGGCAATCTGCGACGATGAAAATCCAGATTGCTAGCCTAGGTACAATTGATTATCGTTGGTGGAGAAAGGTCCTTTCGCCAACGAATCCAACGAATATTCGCCGGGGCGGGTACATAATAGTACAGTGTAGACCTCTTTTTGGGATCTGAGACTCGTCGGTCTACATATATAATCTTCGTACGAAACCAGATTACGGCTCTCGTTTTGAAAACAAGTTTCCCGGGGGTTTCATATGCACCGTCGCAGGTTTTGCAAAGCCAGCGGCAGGATCCGGAAGATTTCCCATCTTGACGATTCGATGACACTGGATGACATCCCAAATTCCCAATGGGGCCGGAGGAACCTGTTGCCATCCTTGGCCTATTACCTAAGACGGCTATGGTTACGCTTTGGATATTCCTGGACGGGCTGAAATTGCCAGCGGATTGCTTCGAGAAGTCTCAAGTTGCGGTGTCATGTTTTGTTTCTTACCATCAATAGTAGCTGTCATAAGCTCTGAATACGTACGCTGGAATCCTTCATGCAGAAGGTCGGTTTAGTTATCGTCACAGCGGCACGAACAATATATCATCTTGGTGGAGACTGGCTGATAGGATATCCGCTGTTCCTGAAGTAGCGGCGTCATTCTGCTAGCAGCTCTAATAACAGAACGCCAACGTCTTACAATTGACGACTCCCCGTACATTACTTTAGGTAGTATGGCCTTCTACGGCGAACCGCTCCCTGTTTTCAGCCGTACCTAGGGGAAACACTCTAGCCCGGACTGGCAGCTTGTGGCATCTCCCATTAGGCATGCACATTATGCCCATAATAGATCTATTATGCCGCATAATGCGATAATGCGCATAATGCGCATTATGCCATTATGTGACCCACTATTTTCCTCTTTTAGAGCATTTTTTTGCACACACCAAATCATGCTTTAAAGACTACTTTATGTTTACTTAGGTAAATTTATTAACCGAGGTAGTTAAATTTAAATTCACATAAAAGGGAATATTTTGGAAATTTTGCGAAAACACCCATGTTAAAACGAGAGTTAATAAGGTTATTTTCGGGTTAATCTAATAGTCCGTCGGAAAAGCGGGACATATTTTTCCGTTATGCGCATAGTAATTCTATTATGCGGCATTATGCGGCGCATAATGCGCATAATGCATTATGCGCATAATAGAATTTGCAACACTACTCCCATCCGTGATCTTTTCGCGGGTTGACCCCTTTCTAATAATGGCCACGACCGATCTGGCGAGTAAGTGACACACTGACTGCTGCCATTGGTTCGTTTATAGCACACACAATAGTTCTTCAATAAGATAGGAGGAATATTTACCTTGATTGACGAGGCACTGGGAATGGATGGCTGGAAAAGGATCATGGCCTATCTGTTCTCCCAGACTCTGAATCCCCCTGCAGTCAAATCGACAAGCATATAGATAAATGATACTGACGTAGGTGTCTACCGCGGTGAAGAGTTGATGGTTAGTCAACTGTTGGTGCGTTGGGAAACAGAATGCGTTTCCTTGCTGACCGAAGCTCTGGCAATATTATGACAAAACCACAAGCAACAAGCATGTGCCGCTGCAACGTATGTATGTATGTATGTATGTATGTATGTACATAGTAAGGTATGACAGAAACAAATCCAGGCACATCCTCCTTTGGTCAAGTCGTAGGTATTTTTAACTACTGTACCTTACCTTTCAGGTACTTAGGAAGTATTCATGTTTGGTACGAATAATTAAAGAGTATGGATGACTTCTCTTGCGTGCATCCGCAAGCTTAAAACGACAGAACATGTTGTTTTGGAATCCCGATGGATGCAGCCGAACTTATCACACATGCGCAAGCCACTCGATCTAAAACGTTGGACCAGATGCGGGATGAGCGGGATGGATCGTGGTGAATGCGAGTCATGAGATTAATCTCTTCTCTAATTGCTTTTTCTCTCGGACCCTGCACTGCCTGTCTATATCCGGGGTTTCATTCGTGATGGGAAAACAAACCGAGGCAAGTATTAATTTTGCTGCAACCCCCAAGGTGTGGGTAGTACCTATTGCGTACAGCAAGCAAGTCAAGCTGGCCCAGATCGTGCGACCTCGACTCTGCCATGTCCGGCAACGCAAGACGCAAGACGCAAGAATGATTTTATAATTAGTCGAAGCAAGCAATTCCAAGAGGATGGGATGCCAACATTGCCAAGATGTTGAGCTCACCCATTACGGATATCCGGACTGTTTACCAAGTACAAATCGCATTTCCCTTTTTCTTTACCAATACACTTCTTCATGTCTCGCATCCACGCGATTCTTACATACATACGGTACCCAGGGATACCTTACATGGAAAGGGGGGAAAACTCTGAGCCGGGATATGTCTTCGCATTAACCTCCAGACTTTACCGCAAGTCCCACCATACCACCCGAACCGACGGATCGAACAGCCCCAACCCGCGCGGCCCCATACCGTAAGCTCGAACAACTCCGGGGGCGAGGGATAATAAGACCAAAAAATAAATCGTACATTACCCCCAAGGGCGGAGATATGAATAGACACTAGTAAGCAGCGACGATCCTTTGCACAGGCTACTCGATTTAAGCATTTCGGAAATTATCAGGCAAATTACGCTGTAGGCAACATCGTACTATACAGAGGAAAAGTCTAAAGAGTCAGGAGGGAGGAATGGGGAACAGAACCCTTGTCGCCATGTGGTAGCCAGGCCACACACACACACATACCACTACTACTACCACCACCACCAAGATCAACGGACGGCGCAGTCCCGTTTCTAGTTCTAGGGCAGCAGACGGGAGATCGGGTATCGGGGATCGGTTGGCGTCCCCGCAGGCCTGTCCGCCTGGCAATGACCTCTGTTGAAGATTATCTTATAACGTGCCCTGCCCGCGGTAGCTAAGTACCGTACGCATCTGAGTGGTCGTGTACGTATGTAGATAGGTACGTAAGCTGTTGGAGAGCACAACCACAATCGGAAGTCTGGAACTTGATTCGTATGCGGAATCGTGTTCATAAGCTTACCTACCTACCTTAGTTTGCGATCATCACCTATCCACCACTCATACGTATGTACACACTATGTAGGTAGGTAGCAGACGTACCGCGTCTCCCCGTATCCCTCCCCTTCCGGGGAACATCTCAGAACATATGTTCCGTTCGGGATGCACACATGCACCTCACGCGATAAATTACGGCCCGTAATTTCTACGCCGTCACCTATGGTAGGTAGGTACTTAAGCTCCTTGGGCCCAGGCCAGATCCACCTCACCTGGCTCTGTATTCGATCGCTACATGTACATACGGAATCCGGAACCTACCTGCTAAGGTAGGCAAGTAGGTAGCATGTATCCCATATGTATGTATGTACAATGCATACCCCACGGGACGATTGGGCGCGCCGACCTCTTCTGGACGTTCATATGATGAATGCCGCGAGGCTGCCGTCGAATTTTCGGCACATACCAAATGAGACGGGAGAGATGGAACGATGATATACCACGACACCAAGGAGTGGCATCAAGATTGCCTAGAACCAAGTCACATCGGTAACACCTACGTTGATGTGAACAGGTCACCCACAGCAAAAACCAATCGAGCCGCATTCAAGAAAATGGGTTGCGCTCAGGATAGATACGAACCTAGGGACATGATTCAACTGCGCGCCTGAACCACAAGGCCACAGTGCTCCCAGTTCCTCCTACTCTCACGCCCCCAAGCAAGAAGAGCTCCCAAGATTGCAGCGGCCAAGCAGACTGGCCAAGACAGCCCTGCTGCCTGGTAGGGCTGAAACGTCCACATCGACTAAGACGGCCAAGACACCGAGACAGATGAGAGGGGCGAACCGGCTGAGCTGATATGAAGTCTCACGGAACACACCCTGTCAGACTCTCCGATATGACAAGGCGCACCGGATCGATCGGAAACATTGCTTTCCTTCACTTTTCTGGTGATCATCTCTTCCATCAGGGACAAGACGGCTGGCAGACCACCTGTCCAAGAAGCCGATCTCAGGACTCCCGTAGCTCCGTCGTGGTAGGCTATCAGCGGCGGCGGGTGTGAGTAAATCTTAACATCTACACTGCCGCAGTGGCGAGAAGGCACCCAGCAGATGAGGCTGGCCATGAGGCAAAGGAGTGAGACGTGCCTCAAGTGGCGAAGGTGAGATCTCTCGGTCAAGGGCTGGAGACTTGATGCTGAGGGGGTCATGATCGGAGGCTAGGCCGGAGTATCAGGACTGCTCGCTGACAGCCCGGAGTGTTAGGGCTACTCGCTGACACTTCCGGCCTGAGAAGTTGGGCTTTGGCTTGGTGTTGCTGGTAGCCACTGGATCGGAATGCTCAACGGCGTTATTGTCCATCTGGCAAATTCAGGTTGGTGGCTAGTACCCAAGCCATCCGGTTTGAAGTGCATTTATAAGCATGATTAGGATGTCGATGTCAACAGATCCATGAATAACAAGAGGTAACTACTGTTAGTAGTAAGGCAGTGCAATTCTATGAAATGTTATCCGTTGTATCCTCGAGGTAGATGTGGCTGTGGCTATGGCTGAAAAGGGTCATCGGTCAATGGGAACATCACGACTCATCACTTAACAAAGCAATAGAACTCGGCTTTCATACCAAACCTAGTATTAGCTATGGCCCATGGCTATTATTGTATCTAGCTAGCAATTGCAAGGCCTCTAGCTCCGTGCAAGACTAACCATGACTCAGGCTTTGGTTTCGTCGGTCCACCATGCATTGCACATTGCGACAAGTCAGCCATTGTTCCTCCTACGGAAGAAGTTGTGCGACTGGCAGTAATAAAGGAAAAATACAAAGGCAAGCAAACTAAAACTGAATGAAAAGCGTCTCGCGCAGTTTTCTTTCAGCTCCACCCCTTGGGGGGAAATGTCAGAGGCACGTGTGTCTGTCTTTCATCAGAAATCAAGACGATCTCAAGTTCCTAAGACCCAATCCGGTGAGTGGTTATGCTCGCATTGTGTTGCGAGTAGGAAGTATTGAGCGCCTATAGTTGCTCAAGGTAGTGTTGGTTCGGCGGTTTCTATCACACCGTGGTTGTAGTCTCCTTGATCTCACCACAACGCCGACCAAACGTGCTGTGAGTTGTTGCTCCAGACTCTCCATAAACTTGGAGCTTGGGAACCTTCTACCCATATGAATGCGGATGGGAGACGACATGTCCTTCAGTTTGATTCTTAAACATATAGACGAATAAAGACGGGGGCCTGGGTTGATAACCATGCCTCTTCATCTTGAACCTGGCCTGGATCTTCTCTTCATAGGAATAGATCGAACTTGCGATTTGTCTATCTCTCGGCGGGCTACGTCCGTCTATTCCTTTGTGCGGAGTGCAAATTCCTGCGCTTCCTTTTGCGACAGCCTTTCTTTAATAGGTAGTGTCGGCAGACAAGGTCTGCTGCATTAGAACCAGTACGGCAAAGGGTGAGCCAACAACGCCTTACGCTTTACTACAATTGATGTGGTGGTGTGGTGACACTCTTAAGTACGTACAGTGGGTTACACAGACCTGGGTGGGTAACGAATATTCCAACAGGTAAGACAAAGATATTGTCGTACCCTTCTTCCGTCTGCCTAGACGTAGGGGCATCGACTTAAAGTCGACTACAATATGTTGCCATTTCTTTTTGGAATCGGCGGAGGAGAGGGCGCAGACCAAATACTGCAATCTCCTTTAGCAATTTACCCATACTATAGGGATTGCCAGGTAATGTCGAGCTTTTTTCTGCAACTCAAGACTGGCTTGACACATTGCTCCTTCGTCTTTGGATGCACAAATGTCTTTGATATGGTCGAAGGAAAGGATGAGAATTTTTTGATTAAGATTTCAAATATCTTTACTTATTTATACAAGTGAAGGTGATGACGGGGGGATCTATCCTGGGCTTGAATCGCGCGAACCTGCGGCGCTTCTTGGGCGTGGGCTCCGGGTCCTCCTCGCTTTCGGAGGACGGGGGTCGGTAGTCCTCGTCGGATTCGGCATTATCTCTTCCTCTCTTGCCCTTGACTGACTTGGGAGCGGTTACTGCTCTGCCGGTGCTATCGGGTGTGGCATCGTGCTTCTTCTTTTTTACGAACTTAAAGCGAACCTTACGAGACTGGGAAGACGCCGGTGCTTTAGCGACATCTCGAGTGCCGTTTGGCACTCCGGTGTCAACTAGGTTGCCGTTGGTTAAGCTAATGTCTGCGTTGGTCGAGACATTCTTGCCGTTGACTTGACGACTGGCCTTGCTTTCGGTTGTACGGTAATCCTTGTCAACAAGCTTGATAAGAGGGCGGTTACGCTGTCGAGTAGCGTTGGCCCGCATACTGTCAGGAATTCCCCATGGGAATTCATGGATGACATCACCCTTGGTCTTGCTAAAATCCTTGCCTTTGGGCCAGAGATGACGAGGAGGGGGTTTAGGGTCGAACAGACCAGGCAATTCACTCGTATCTCGTTCCAGCGGCCTAAGAGCTTCGGCAATGCGAGAAAGGCGATCCTTTGGCATGAGAAGGCGCCATGGGAGGTAAATAAACTCGAATGCGTTGGGGTCCAGTCTGTAATCGTAGGCGTCGCTAAGCATGAACGATTTGTACCACTTGGCGAATTCGTCGGGATTATGGATGCCATGGTAGTCAGGGTGGTACGTCGTGTCCTCTGCGTCATGATGGGACCCGGAGAATAAGGCACGAAGCTGAGCACAGAGAGGAGCTCGGTAGAAGTCGGCTTGTAGCTTGGACTCCTCGATCTGATTCCCAAACTCGACGATCGTCTTGGCGAGCGAAGTGATGTACGAAGAGCCCGTCTCTTTTGCTTCTACTCTGGCTACTTGCTGGCCCTCATCGGCGTTGAAAGCGTTGAGCGTTCTTATCTGGTTTCGGATCAGGCGACGTTCCAGGATGGTGGGATTACGCTTTTCCACATGCGTACGTCGTGGGGAGGAATCTGGGCTGAAGCAGAAACTAAGAGGAGGTGAAATTCTCCGTTGGTTTGGAAGACCAGATGGCTCTCGCTTGGTTGGTGCTTTTGGCGGGAATGGCCGGGCATTGCCGTGGGCATCTATGTAGTTGCGGACTGGGTCTAAGTGCGCCCACCGCCGAGTGATGGGTGACACTGGACCATTGTCCGAGTAGTATTCTGATGGGAAGTCAATCTCTGTATCGGTTTCCTCGCATGTCTCGGATGATGATGAGTCCGTCGCCTCATACGATAATGAGTACCTCATCTTGTATGCCCTCCGCGTGAGGTTGTTCTTCTCGTGAATACCTAGGTACCTAGTCTACCGCAACTCGAAATATCAATAGAGATACAGATAGGTGTTCGCAGGTAATGCTAGTGCTGTGTGTACCAGCGATTAGCTTTGTATCAACTGAACGTGGGATTCGAAGGGGAGAAAGACTGAAGGATTAATTTGATGAAATAAACGACAACCACTCACTTTCGAAATGCCGTGGTTAGATGGGTTGATGAGGAATGGATAATTGTAAGAGAAAGGGCAGAAGTAGATAAAAGAGTTGGGGATTTGGATTTTGAAGTCGTGGGTTAAAAAAAAAATTTGTTACACTTGGAGGAAAACCAAGTGAGTAAGAACGAAGTAGCCTTGGGTATCTCGTATGGCATCTACGAAATGATTTGCTCTACTTACCTAACCTTCTCACCACCACCTTTTCGATGATACAATTGTAATGGCTGTTCCCAGCAGCCAAATACTCTCGTATATAAACACAGCAATTGCCTCCTAGCTAGAGTTACATAACCCCTTTCCCAAGGCTGATGGTAGGATAGCAACTGGAGACTGTCTGTCTGCTAGAATCATGGACCTTGTTTGAATATAGAGTAAAATAGAAAAGATGGAAGTGATTCCCGAAGCGTACGCCCTCAACTACCGAAATAGGATAGAAATTTCAGAGCAGTGGGTTTAAGTACTATACTAGCATGAACTCCTATTATTGTAGACTTGGTCTTTGTGCTTTTGCAATATCTACTTTGTCTCTTCAATAACAAGAAGACAGACAGGGCATTATTTCGTAGTAGATTAGAATGTCCCGGCTTTGTAGCTGGCAACAATAGGATCTATACAATGCCATCTAGCTATTATGGGATCGAGCTCTTTGTGTTGACTCATAGTACAGATGGCAGGACACTAGACTTGGAGGCACACCCAGTCTTTGAGGTTCTGGAGAAGAAAAGAGAAAGGGACGAGAGACTCCGGGATGCCATTGTCGATTTCTTCTGAAATGGAAAAGTTGTAAATGGACTATTCTTACATAGAATAGCCTGGTAGAATGATGATCCTTTTGACAACGACTCAGGAGCTTTGTCTCCAGCATGAATTACGTGTATCTGGTAGCTATGCGTGTTTGCTTTCTACTTGTACGTAGGAATGTCACTTAGCTCATCGTCTCTAACAGTTACTCATACCATCTAGATCAGCAGATGACTGCCCCAGCAAGTTTGCTCCTCAAACACCAAGTGGATTTGCGATACTTCACGAACCTAGTTCCAGGAATGTGTAGTTGAATAGGTCTTCAAACTGAATTTAAGAGTGCCTAGGTATGATTAATACCTAGAAATACCGTACTGGCCTTGCCCAAAACGCCTCAAGGACGCCACAGAATGGGCCGATAGAAAGTTCTGCAGACCTCCCACGTTGATACACTCGATCCTCCATAATAGCATGACCTTCAAGGCATGGCACTCTTGACCTCGTCAATGAGTCTTTGCAGGCGAGCTTCAGTCTCCGCCGTAACGCCCTTGGGATAGAAGTGAGACTGCTGATGCTGCCGTGGCAGAAGAGGGTCGTCATAGTCTCCTACGATAGTTCATCATCACTGTCAGAAGAAATATTTCGGATTGAAAGTGCATGACTGTGAAAGACGGGGCCTGGAGGTGAAGAAACTTACTCATGTTGAATCTCTGGTCGAAGAGTCTGGCTCGGGCCAAGTCAAATTCCTCCTTGGCCTTCTTGTCGGCGAATGCAGCTACTCTGCTGTCCAAGATGGAGTCAGGGGTGTAGGCGGCATCGCTGAAGGAGTGGGTGGGCGTGTGGAGCTGGTCTGACCCGCGCGTAGTAAGTGGCCGTGACGGGCTGGGCTTGTTGTTCTGCATGGCCACAAGTGTTTGAACGGGTGTGATACGGGTTGCAATGATGATGAAATTGCTGTGAGGATATCGAATCAGTCAGGTTGCTCGTGTATCTTGTGATTATCGACTTACGGGATACAAGATCTAGATGTAGGGTAGGTACTGTAAGTAAAGCTCGCGACGTATGTACCTATGAGATGAAAATCAAAACTTACCACTGATTACCTAAATTAAGCTTCTAATTACCCTGGTTAAGAGGAAGAGAAGCATGGACCGCAAAACTGATGAGTTCGGAATAAACAAGACTGTTTCCTGTATTAAGGAAACTGAATCCTGTTGAGCTGGTTAGTTGTCGGTGGGAGACGAACGACAGAAGGTTGAAGCTCGATGTACATACCCGTACATGTAAGTAGTGGGGCATCTAAGGAGCGCTCTCATAGGTCTGTCAGTTAAGCTTAGGTAAGTTTAAAGAACTACGGGCGGGTACAGAATCTCAGATCCATACAGATCTGTAACTCGCGAACCCGCAACCTATATAACGTCACCTCCCATACCTACCCGCTAAACACATACCGCCCCATTAGCCACAATGGCAATGAGATCCTCGTCCAAAGTCCCGGACGCCTGGGAAGACGACGACTGGGAGGTGCAAGCGGACAAGGCCATCACAGCGGGGGAAGAAGAGGAGCCCGAGCCGCGCCCGCAACCGCAAACGCAGCCGTCCCTAAGCCGAGCAGAGCGATTAGCGCAGCACGCCGAGTCCAACAGGAAGTTATGGGAGTCAGCGTATGCCTCCACCTCCCTTCCTTCTACATTCTTCCTTCTACCCTCTTCCCACCATCTACCAGCTCCATCGGAGGTAAGCAGTAAGTAGCCCAGCAACTGACCCAAAGCGCCCAACAGCGAAGCCCCCGCCGAAACATTCCACTACCTAGCCGCGCGCACCGACCCGCCGCTAGCAAGCAGCTTCAAGCCCGCGCTGAAAGTGCTCAGCCGCCGGCCCGCGTCCAACGCGAACGCAGGCCTAGACGACGCCGACGACGACGAGTCGCAGAAGCAGCCGCAACTCTCGCCCGAGGAGGTGGCAGCCAAGCGGCAGCGCGAGCGCGACGAGAAGCAGCGGCGGTACGACGAGGCGCGCGCCAAGATCTTCGGTACCCCAACCCATAGCAACAGCAACAACCCCGGACCCTGGACCTCGGCCCCCTCATCCGGGACCTCGACACCCAGCGGCGCCGTAACGCCTCCGCCGCGCTCAGCCGACGGCCGGGGTCCACGGGGCAGGGGCAGGGGGCTCCGAGGCGGCGGCGGCGGCGGCGGTGGCGGTCACCGACATAACGACAGCCGAGGCGACAGGGACAACGCCCAGCAGCGCCCGGGCAGCCAGTCCGGCGGCGGCAGCGGCAGTAGTGTTCGCGAACTCTACGACCCAAACTACGCGCCCAAGCCAGGCTTCCAGCTCGAGCGACGGGGCGCAAACTACAACAACGACGGCGGCGCGGCGCTGCAGCTGCCACCCCGTCGCTCGACGCCGCGCGACGAGGACCAGCAGGCGATCCGCGCGCCGCGGGGTCCGGACGGGTCCGGAAGAGGGGGTTTTGGGTTTGCGAGGAGGGGCGCTAGGGGTGGTTGATGTTTGATGTTGATGATGCTGATGCTGATGCTGATGCTGATGCTGATGCAATGGATATCATGACATAATTTTTACTCGTTTGGTTCTTCTGTCTGTGCTGCTGCTGCTACTACTAGATACTGGACATTGCCGGACAATGCGACCGACCGAGCTTTGTCAGCTGGACTGGGCTGGAGTGAATTGACTACCACCCTCCGCCGATCTTGCCAGCCAACTGGACAACCCTCTCCGTGTCCCTAGCAGCACCAGCCTTGCTGTTGCTCTTGCCGACGTCGCTCATCACCTCGCGGTAGGTAGTGTACGCCAGCCTGCCAACATCTATGCCCGTTATGCTCGCCCAATGCGCCAGGGTATCTTGGATGTACGATGGAGATATGCCGCCTACCAAGTCACTCCCATCGCTTCCCCCATTTACCATTTCGGCATCTTCAGCTTCAACTTCATCTATCTCAGCATCGGAGTCCTCAGCCGAGAAATACGCCTCGTCGACCAGCGCAAGCCACTCCTTCTGCTCCCTAGGTCCAGGCTTCGCGCCCGCCTCCGCGCCTGACAAACCCCTGCGCTCGAGCACCACGGCATCGTCGACCTTGACTTGCCCGCCTCCGTTGGTGCAGCCCCCGGGACACGCCATGACCTCGATATACGCGTATTCGAGCCCCCCTGCCGGCTTGCCACCCATCGGCTTCCGGGTGACACCCGGCATGCGCGACGGCCTCGCTGGCTTCAGCTTGCGCACCAGGTTCTGTATATTGCGGAACCCGTAATACCGCGCCGCCTTGAAGAGCGGCTCGCCCGCCGCCGATCGCACCGTGTACTCGACCACGTCCGCGTTGCGCCCCCTCGCGCTTTCGATCCTGGAACCCGGGTGTCGCTCCGACACGTACTGAAGCGTGTAGTATAAATTACCGCCGGAGGTGCCCGCCATTGGATCGGCTTGGCTATTCCTTCTCCGCGTAGGGCGAAGAAATAGGAAGCGATGTAAATTTGGATCGGGGAACGGAATTCGCAAGGAGGAAGATGCGGGTATAGGAGTTTTGTCTAGGCTGAAGAAATCGATATTCCGCGATTCCGTCAACATGAGGATCTCCTTGCTCGTGATCACGCAATCTACGTCTCGTACACCACGCCGAGGTTTTCCGTCCCCGTTCCACACCGCGTCCGTGAGTTCCTCGCGACTAGCCTCGAGCTTCTTGTCGAAGCAAGGCATGACGGCGAGGTGCCATATGCGGTCCGGAGATATGCCTAGTGTCTTGCTGAGCGCGGTCTTGAGCAACGTGCCCATAAGCGCTTGTGGCGACTTGACCCGCGATATGTGTGGCAACACGTGCGGGTGCGTTTTCTCTGCGTAGCAGACCCAGCCCGGGCAGCTTGATGTCAGAATGGGCTTCGCGACATTGCTGCTCGAGTCCAGCGCCTCCTCTGCTCCGAGAACCAGGCTCGCCTCGCGTGCTGTATTTGTATCGACTACCCACGTAAACCCGTTGTTCCACCTGCCGCCCGCTCGCAATCCTTCTCCTCCCATCAGCAATTGCTCTACCATGCGCCCGGCCTCGCGCTCGGTGACCCCCCGCCCCGCGACTGCGGCTAGACTGGCGCGCGTCTGCGGCGACACGCTGGCTACAAAGAGTTTTGCATTAGAGTTTTCGAGGCCTTCTACTTTGAAGTTTCCCCCACCGGCTTGTGGTACTACCCGCAGCCCTGGCGCACTGTCCAGGACAGACAGGAGCTCGGCGTGGCTCTGCAGGCTGACGAGCACGGCCTCGGCAGATGTCACGCAGCCGGAGCAAGCGAGGCAGTCCGTTAGCGAGATCTGCGCGGGCGTATTTGGATTTGTAGTGGGCTGTTGGCCATCGAGGATAACTTCGTGCTCGAGGTCGCTTAGCGGCGGGGTTGGAGCGGCGGGCAGGGTTTCGACGGGCTTGATGCAAGCTACACCCGGCGATATGAAATCGTTTAGGTCATCGGCTGAGAGGATCGCTGACATTGTGGCGGGTATGGTCGGGCCTTTATGGGGTTAAGAGGAAGAGAGAGGGAAGGAGAGTCGGCAGTCTGACTGCGCCTCTGCTCTAAGTCGTGCCCTGATTATCGTCTGATTTTTGCTTGGTCGACTTTATATCGTTTCAGGTGTAGTAGATGTAGATGTAGATGAGATTAGACGGCGGAGAGAATAGAACGTCGAGCGGATTTTCAACCAAGGTAGACCAATACTAAAAAGACAACAGAAATGAATCACTGCATCCGTAGTCTTCCTAGTAAGAAACGGCGAACCGGTGCCAACTTTGATCCAGAGAAATCGAGTTTGTGAAGTTTCCAGGTAAATTAAAAGATAGGAAGAGTGAAGTCGGGAGGTATGTTACTAAAAAAGAGTATGTCGCGGGTTGATGAAAAGTCAATGAATTTGCTTTGAAATGCACTCTCGACTTTTTTGTCATGCGAAATCGGCGGCGTTGCATTGGCTTGACGGCAACAGAGCCTAGAGGGCCCCTCCATGTTATCGATGTTATCGAGTCGCGCTAAACACAGTGCTTGGCACTGTAGCTTGCGACGTATCTAGTGGAGAGCAGTGACGTCGCTTGAGCCTCATTGGAAGTAGTATCAAGATCCACTGGTAACCGTACTTCTATAAAATGTACTAATAAGTATTTGTAGCCTTACGGCGAGCTTCTCAGTTCGAGTATTTGCACTAGGTCAATTATTTCACTTGATTCACCAAAAAGTCTCCTCTTCACTACAAAACTGTCCTATTTATTTCCGGGAAAAACGGTGGTTATAAATCGTCCTCCGACCCCTATCTATTAACGAAGAACCCTTTGAAGACACAAGCTGCACCAAGCTTTCATTGTGTTTGGTCGTATTGGGGGTACCATTCTTCATGTCCACAGAAACTCATTGAATCTATCTCGAGCAGGGAACAGGGCAATAACCACAGGCTTGAATGTGAAAACTGATAACCTTTTGCAGTGAAGGTATCACTCACTTGAACCTTGGCTACATTTACGAAAATCACATCTCACAAAACATTAGTTTGTAGGCAGTGAACTCAGTTGACACATGAACAGCATACTGTGCAACATAAGAAATTTCCCTATAAGCAAAAGCAAAAGACTATGCAGTGTCCCATGTCGTGAAACCAAAGAAGTTCGTCCAGTGCCGTCGTAGAAAGTGATCTGGGGAAGTTTGATTGTTTCCTCCCTGAGACGCCCACAATCCCCGGGCATATTGTGCTGCCATTTGTCGAAGCCTGCACAACAGTCCCATGTCCTTTCACCAAGTTTTTCTGATCTACCGCGAATATCGAGATGTCGAAGTGTACCGTCGAGGTAGTGGTAGCCTGCATAGGCATCTAGCCAGCATTATATAATCTCCCTTCCAGAACTGGCTCCTTCAGGGTTACTAATTTGCCACTCCGTCGCATTGTTATTGTATCGGCTTTGTCGAGACATCTTAACACATCTCGAAGCAACACTCGCAGCAGTCGGCGCAGCATTCGCATCCCTCCTCACACACGAAACAGCAGCACAGCGCCGCGAGACAGCCCTGGAGACAGCCACCACCACCCGACTTCCTCTCCTGCGGTGGGGGTTGGTGCTGGTACTGCATCGGAGCCTGTCCCTGGGGAGGGCCGTAGTACTGGCCTTGAGGAGGACCGTAGGCCTATGAATGTATCATGTAAGCTTTGCCATGAGGGAATTGATAAGTGACATGGATTGACTGTCAATGCTATCATTGGTAGATGACAGGTGCAGGTGACAGCTGATTGGGCATTGCGTGATGACCCAGCAGTTCGTGATTCAGCGCAGGCATAATGGGAGAGCAGGCTTGGCAGGAGGGGATTTGGTGTTTCAATGGAATCGCGACACTTCCACTCTGGGATTGTTCATGCGATTGAGTGATTGATTTGGGTGCTAACATACCGGTTGCGGCTGTTGCGGGTATCCGCCATAGCCCTGAGGAGGACCCTGATTGTAGTAATCGTGGCTGGCCATCTTTAGAGGCTGAGAATTGACGATTGACAATAGATGGTGGTGGTCAATTAAGTTGTTCCTGCGAAGGCGAAATTCATATCAGCCAAGAGATCCTAGTTGGAGCGGGAAGGCTATCTGCCGTGGGCGCAAGACTCGAAAGCCGAAAAAGCTTGGAGATTCAAGCTTCAATCAAAATCCATCAATTACTTTAATGCGAAATAATCATACTTAGGATTGTTATGCTTTGCCGAGGTATGGGTGTCGTCGCCGGCGATAGAATTGGTGGAGGTGGTGTCGCGAAAAGGTTGAAATGAACGAAAGTTGGCAGTATTGCTGGTGATGACGAGGAGTCCTAGTAATAATTAATTCAAGGCGAAGGGCAGAGGCGAGACGGCAGACGAGGTTACGTATGTACATTTGTATTGAAAGATGTGAGAAAAAGAAAGTACCTGTGGGTCTCGAATACGCGTGTACTGTACATTAGTACTGTACTGTACGTGTTCTGAGGAGCCACCTTACGATGCGTCCTCACATCAAAGGTACTACATACAAGTACCTATTGTGCATGCGGTACCTCTTAACTCGCATTAAGACGGCCATGCGTTCCTCATCCTGAACGAGTTTCGAGTTTCAGAGAATTCAATCTTGTACCTTTTCAACTACTGCAGGTGGACAGTCGTATCGTGTGATGCTATTTCTGGCGACATCTTTGATCGTTTTTGGCTGTATGTTGTTTCGGATCATGTCCACCGGTACTTACAGTAGATACCTACATATGTACTGTACATACACACATACTTATGTGGATACTGGCGGCAATGCGGCACGCCGTTCGAGGTGGCTCAGCTGTATCAATTCCATTCACTCTTTGCCGTACGACCTCTCATGACCTGAAACTCATCATCCCTTATTCACAGACGGAAAGATTATGTACATATGTAGATGAGGAACTTGATACAGTATGAGCCCGTTGTACAAAATTCCCTTTTGCGCAACAGAGTCATCTCATCTTGTCAACTACAAATTGTCAGGTAAGATCAAATATGCTGACCCAACTGGGATCTATCTAGACAGCCTAAGGTTTTAGTTGGCGCATAAAACTGCATCTTACGTAGACGGTAGACCGCCTCCTTGGGCATTGACGTGTGAGGCCTATGTACTACCTCAGCGACATCAGCCACGCAGAGGTAGTATGCTTGTTGGCTATCTTGGTGCGGGCTGGAAACGCCTGTAGCTCCAACACTCCTACATAAGTAGTATACATGTATGCAACTTTCCACATGTAGAAATAATAGTGAAAGTCCAGCTAGGCAGACGAAATCCCGGGTTGGAAGGCTGTGAGCTACCAAATATAAGTGGCCGAGATATCCGACTGCCCATGACATCTCAAATACATTTCGAATCTATTGGATACCAGCATGCCGCACCGCCAAGAATAGAGTATGCGTGCAGTACTTTGTAACCCTATATAACCCTCTTCCCCATCTGCGCCAACAGCGTTACCGTCTCAGTGGCTGGCGGCTATTCGTTAGCTGTTGTTGTATCGAGGCCAACTGATAATAAAGGAAGACATTGCGAACTGGCATCCTAACCTCGACTGGGAGTCTTAAACCGTTAAGTCTAAGGTATACTATAACTTAGGTGTGACTCGCATCATAGGTAGAAAGGTAACTTAGGTAGATATAAGATACCAAAGCAGATCATAAATAGGGCTGAAGGCTTAAACGCGGAGGGTCGACACATGGGAGAAACCCGTCTTTCTATTCTTTTTGTTCAATTACCTACCTACAGAAAAGAAGCATACTCTCGTCGTCATTTCACGTCTCTGCGTCATAGTCGAACCACTTCCTTTTTTAATCTAATTGTTTTTTAAAATCAACTACTATTGCTCTGCTACCTTTCTTCATCGGGGCACCTCTGGGCGGGAAAGCGAGGATATCACTGATCGAGTTGCACATAGTTGGCAGGGAACAACCCGGAATCTCCTTTGTAGTGGCCGAACCACCAGTCTTCGTCAGGGAACTCCACGTCGGTGACTTTAGCACCCTCGGGGAAGCTCAATTCTGTTGTGCCAGTTAGTCGCAGTTATAGTGACAAGTAGAATAGATGAACGGTTGCTTACCATTGTCTTCTGCAGCCTCGTAGTCAAATTGGGCTGTTGCCGTATGACCACTGCCAGCTGCCGGCTCCGGCTCCGGCTCAGCCGCGGGTGCTGGCGGAGGAGGTACTGCTGCGTGGCTGGCTGCCGGTGCTGGAGGTGGAGGTGGAGCTGCTTCCTCGGTTTCGTCGTCAACAAGTTCGACGTAATTGCTAGGGAACAGCCCAGTCTCGCCGTGAGAGTTGGTACCCATCCACCAGTCTTCATCTACCATTTCGATGTTGGTGACGTACTCGCCTTCTCGGAGCTCTAACTCGTTGTCTTCGGCCTTCTCGTAGTCATATTGGATTAGCGCGCGCTTTCCTCCACCTGAGGCGGCTGGTGCCTCCGCTACTGGCTCATGGCCAAACTGAGACTCGGCAACTGCTGTAGCGGCGGCACGGGGATCGAAGCTATCTTTCTCTTCCGGTAACTCTGCCTCCCTGGGAAGCTCTTGTTCGATGGGCCGAACCGGAAGCGATCGCGAAGGTTCCTTCACCGGCTCAATCTCCGGTTCGGGGCCACGGGGAACAGGAACAGCTACGCGAACAGGTGATGGTGCTCGTGCAGGCTCTGCTTCCTCCTCCTCCTCCTCCTCTTCGTCTGTGACTGGCGGTGGTCGAGGGGGCATACCAGGGAGCGCGAAGCCTCCCGAGGGAGCACTGTCTGAAGGTCGGGAGGCTAAGGGAGGTGGAGGTGGAGCTCGGTCATTTTCGTCGGCAAATGACGGAATCTTGGGTGCTGACGGAGGTGACGGAACTTGGGCCCCCATCGGTGGCGCATCCTTGAAACGGTCACGCAGAGCACCGATGCCCCCTGATGGAGAGGTAGGAGCCTCTTGGCTCGTCTCAGTCTCACCAGTTTTCTGCCCCGAGATACTACGGGCGAATGATCCTGTCTGCACCGTTGCCCAACTCTTGCCCGTGTAGCCGCTTTGCCACCCAGCCCCTCCGCTGGTCTGTGGTGCAATTGGAGACGTCGAGGGCTTGCCGACGCTCGAAGCGCCACCTTGCTGGGCCTTCTTCTCGGCCCAAATCTGAGCCGGCGTCTTTCCTCCTTGATCGGCAAAGGTTCGGCTGGCAGATCCGACAGGGGGGGCACCAGCAGCCGGCGAAGGGCTTCCATAGCCCAAGCCTCCGGGAATGGGAGCCTTAGTGCCCGTAAATGTCGACGCACCACCCCATTTTTTGGCAACCTTGGGCTTAGGAAGCTCCATGATACGCTCAGCCTGGTTGAAAGCTGCGCTGCGCTCTGCCAAAGATCTCGCCTGGTCGGTGGGTTCAGGTTCGGGTTCGATATCGGCAGGCTTCTGGGATCTGGCTCGGATCGCGGCAATGTCAACCTTACCCACCGGCTCGTAGGCACCCTTGACGGGCGCTGGTCGATCATCCTGGTTTTTCTTCGCAGCAGCTCGGATAGCAGCAATATCAACCTTTCCAACTGGTTGGTATCCTCCTCCAATTACGTCCCGTCTCTCGTCTTGCATACTCGAGCCGTTGAATCTCGAAGGTTCTTGCTTTTGGCCTATCAGTTCGGCCATGTTAACTTTGGTTGGCCTGTATGCCGATTCCACCTTTTGAAGCTCGGACCGGGAAACCTGGGGCGCATCGTCGCCCCACCCATCATCACCGGTCTTTCTCAAGCTTGCGTTTCGTGCGGCTACAATGGGGTTAAACGAGCCAGACGAGCTAGAAGTAGTGGAGAAGACAGGCTTCGATTTCACGGGAGGCGGTGCTCCTCCGGTCTGTACAGGTGCACTTCCTCCGGCAGTATACTTGGCACCAGATGCGTCAGAGACTTTCTGCAGAATGTTTGCGGGTTCGACGTCGGAGTCGGAGCGAGCGGTGATTTGTACGTGGTATCCCTGATTTTGATCAGCCTTGCGCTACGATGCTGGATAAGGATATTTCACATACGTGGAGAACTTTGGAAACAGCATTCAAATGACTCGTAAAATATCCCTTCGTCCTCTCAGGAACACCGCCGCCACACTATAGCGTGCTTAGCTCATCTATCATAGAAATCAGTTGGGAAGGAGTGGCACACGAACCCACGCAATGAGGGCATGTTTGGGCAAGCCGGTGTTGGGATCCTTGATCTTGAGAAAGGCGAATTGGATACGGCCCTCACTGAAGTCCTCGATAAGGTCGTCTAACTCGCCAGACCCGGTCGATTGAACTTTGAGAACGCTCTCCTTGCTCCCGCTATCTTGAAAAGCATTGGCGAGGGGAGCTTGGACATAGAATAGAGCCCATTGACCGTAGGTAGAAGAGCTACCAGAGGGTGGAGGCGGGGCGTTGATGACCCCCTGATAGCTGCTCTTAATAGAGGGGCCGTTTATAGAAAGATTTAACGAAGCCATTTTGGAGAGGGCAGTTTCGGGGTTTTGGCGTGAGTTTCGTCTCGGTGTGTGAGATTCAAGGCTTGTCGGGTATGAAATGGTTTAGTACCTAAGGGATTGGATTATCTCCGAGGCTGAGGGAAGGTGATGTCACAGCTAGCAACGGTAAGGCCAGGCAGTGGAGTTGACTTGGTGATATGTACGTTGAAGCTGGACGGTGCACTCTAATAAGTTGAAGATCAATAATCACGGGTCTGAAAGAATCTCAAATCGAGATTGTGTGAGTAACAAAACATGTCAAGTGGAGGAGGAATAGAGGAAAAGGAGCATGGAAGTCTAAGGTACGTAAAGGAAGTTGGTTAATGGTATGATTCGTGCCCTGGCGATTGGCGAGCAGAGGAATCGCTGGTACCTATTACGAAGAAAGTGGGCTGTGTTTTTCTTGCCGCGTCCCCGGTCCTCGGGGTCCTTTTGGCACTTTTCTGGACCATGCCTCTACTGTGTGAAGGCACCTAGGTATACTGTGAATTAATTGATATGTTCCCGCCTGCCCGCCGCCCGCCATAAGAATATAGCTTCAACCTTGATGTATTGTACTGTATATGCCGCACTGTCTTATATCCTGTACCGTGCATCCAAGCACTGGATGTAAGACAGTAAATTATTTGCTGTTTCCATTTCCACCTTCCCTCATATTTATTCTGCACCTTTCCCCATTTTCGACATCTTCATAAATGTTTTCCCAACAGACACGTCTTGCAAAATAACACCAAGGAGCAACGGCTATCGTCGTCTGACGCGTAGCGCAAAGCTTCGGTTTTCTCCTTGCCAAGCATCGACTTCACTCAGACCTCCCATTACCCAAACTTGTCTTGCCCGTCAAGATGGGTTTACTCTCAGATTCATCGTCAATCAGCTCCTTGTCTTCGGATGAGCCCGATGCTGACAATAATTTCGATGATGCCAGCATCGTCGATGAACCCGCCCCACCTCCCTCTAAGCGACAGAAGCTGGCGGACGGATCAAGAGCTTCTTCTTCCGTCCACGTCGAACCCGAGCCTGAGCCCGAGCCTGAGCACGATCTCGATGGCGACATCTCGTCGGATACCTCTGGCGACATACCTAATTCCCCCATCAATGCCAGACTCGATGAGGACGACTTCCAAGAGCAGGTCACTGTGTGTGCTTGGGATGGATGTCGCGTAGGCGACCTGGGTAACATGGACAAGCTGGTCGAGCACATACACAACGACCATATCGAGAATCGCATGAAGAAGTACACCTGCGAGTGGATCGGTTGTACTAGGAAGAGCATGACCCACGCGAGCGGCTACGCTTTGAAAGCACACATGCGAAGCCACACACGGGAGAAGCCATTCTATTGTTACCTGCCCGGTAAGGCTATCGTCTCGCCCACTACTTAATTCTAGGGAAGCTGCTAACAACTAGGATAACAGAATGCGATCGCGCATTTACCAGGTCCGATGCGCTAGCCAAGCATATGCGAACGGTCCACGAGACCGAAGCTTTGCGACCGTCCGATCCCGTCCCGAAATCAATGCAGACCCAGTCCGGGCCCAAGTCCGGAAAGCTCAAGATCATCATCAAGACTCCCCAGTCGCATGCAGCCGGACATGATGATGCCGTGGACGACGGCGACACAGGCTCGGACATGGCCGACTTCTTTACGCCTCTGACGGAACAACAGGGCTTCACCACCGAAGAGCAAGCGATGGACATGAAGTCCCTCCTCAAGCTATGCGTGGCGACTCTCAAGTGGACGACGGAGGATAACGATGACTTGAAACAGCAATGCAAAGATTTGGAGGAGGCATACAGACAGGAGTGGTTATTCAAGGAAGTTCTGCTAGACCAAGTCGTTCAGGTCGAAGAAGACTGGTGGCAGCGGCGCGAACTTGTGCTCGAGTCGGAGGCAAAGGTCCGAATGGCTAAGAGCGAAGAGGCTCAAGCATCCGCGGGAGAGAATCGAGACATGACTAACGGCGAGCACAGAGACATGGATAACGGCGAGCATCTTGCGGCACCCAGTGTCAGCCAACTCACGGATTAGGTCGTCGTGTATGGCTGTTTTATCACTTATACTGGGGAGCTGCTCTGTATCTCCAAAACGCCCGATGGCTTTGAGATCACTTATACTGGGGAGCTGCTCTCTATCACTAGACTGCCCTAGGAAATATGTCATCGCGCGTTGGAGAAGATCAGGGTTGATCTAGGTCGAGTCTCTGGAGATAGGCTAGGGGTTTCAGCCGTAATGATGTGGCACCACGAAGCATGTATAGATTAGCAAACTCACATACAAAGGAAATTGACCTCATTTTGAAAGTGGAAGACAAAATAGCTGCCGCTACGATCTTTGGCACATCTGTCCAGTTGATTAACTGGTACTTAATCGGTGGGCATGTGTATAGGCCGTTTAGGTACCTCGACTTCTTGCCTCCGTAGAACGACTTCCTGGGAAGTCAAGGTCAAACCATTCTTTATGAAACACTGCTACCCATATTCAAGAATTGGTCCAATGTATTTGGGTGAGCCATGAAGGGTATTTGTAGTCACAAGCCTTAGCACTCTAGAAATTGACTACGATGACTGACAATCAAAAAGTATCTGACCTTCGAAACGAATTTGGAATACATTTTAAATTGCTCGATTTTACTCAGGAGTCAGGTAGACTTGACTGCCAAGTCCCGGCATACATCTACTCGACACTGACAAAAGTATAAGCAAGTCGACTCACCTGCACCTATACTCGAGGGTTCGCAAAAAGAACATGAGTTAATTAGGATAACAGGAAATAAGAAATATGACGAAATATTGCAAAAAGATTGTCCTCGGTGAGGCTCGAACTCACGACCTTTGGATATCCCAACCTTGGGTTGAGTCATAGAAATATGAGACCAACGCTCTAGCCAACTGAGCCACGAAGACATGATTGAGATGAGCAAAGGTTAGATTATATCTGTGACCAGTCATGGGTACCCCTGTCCTTCCTAGGTTTTACCGCAAAAGTGCACGGTGCGGACTTGCAGAATCGCAAATCACCCAAAATGACGCCATATGTTACCGAGGTTTCGACGAGGCGATTGATAAGATCTCTTAGTTGAAAAAGTAATCAACTGCCCCTCCATTGGACCTCGATCACCCTGGCCGGCGCATTTGTCGGAGGGGCAATTAATTTCTACTTGACTTCTTCCATACATCCATTCATCTTGCCTGCTACTCGAATACACGAAAAATCATAATAATTCACCATTCCGACAATTACACGGAAAACTCGCATGCACAGTGGTCCATCATAAAAAGATGGCGGCTATTAAGGAAATCACCACCATGGAGCAGTGGCAGAGCCACGTCGCCTCTCTACCCAAGACCACCCTCCTCATCATCTTCTTCCACGCGCCCTGGGCCGCCCCCTGCGCCCAGATGTCCCAAGTCCTCCAGGCCCTTGCCGAAGACTACGCCAAGCCAGGCTTCACCACCACCGAGACGAGCTGGGTCAGCGTTAATGCCGAGGAACTCAGCGACGTGTCGGAGACCTACGACGTGATCGCCGTGCCCTACCTCGTCCTGCAGCGCAACGACCAGGTCCTCGAGACCGTGTCCGGCAGCAATGTCGCGCAGGTGCGCAAGGCCATCGAGACCCACGCCCCAACCCAGACCACCACCGCCGGCAGCACCGAGCAGAAGCAGATGAACGGCGACGCGGCACCGGTGCTATCCACGATCGACGAGGGCATTGCTACGGGCAAGCGCGACGAGGCAGCTGACCCCGAAGAAGAGCTCAAGAAGCGGCTGACGGGCCTGGTCAGCGCAGCCACGGTCATGCTGTTCATGAAGGGCACGCCCAGCGCGCCGCAGTGCGGCTTCTCCCGCCAGCTGGTTAATATCCTGCGTGAGCGCACCGTCCGTTATGGCTTCTTTAACATCCTGGCCGACGACGACGTGCGCCAGGGACTCAAGAAGTTTGCCGACTGGCCCACGTATCCCCAGCTCTGGGTTTCCGGCGAGCTGGTTGGTGGGCTGGACATCGTGAGTTTCCTCCCCCCTTTATCACTACCCGCTTAAAGATGGGTTGTAAGTGTTTTCAAGTGGCTAATACGTGTGTCACTGTTTTTCTCACAGGTCAAAGAGGAGCTGGATAACGATCCAGATTTCTTCAACAAGGTGGGCGCTGCCCCAAAGGTCGAAGCAGCACAGGAGGCACCCCTCAACACAGCCGCGTGAACAGAAGTATATTAGGTCTAGAAGAAAGAAGCACTATGATCAGTGCGTACGACTAACCTCACGTTTACGAACTACTACGATAGTATGTGCAATTCTGCGGAGGTGATTTAGGGGACGGTGGATGATTTGTAAGGACAGGCGAACCCTTTGATGGATGGAATGCCTAGGCTCTCTTTGCGAGAGCCTTTCTTAGGCCTATGGCGTCTACGTTATGCTGTGTATTCAGATGACTTTTGTCTTTGCAGAGAAAAAGCTCTCGTGCTCATCTTGCTGGGTTGCTGGGTTGCTAAGGTCTATAATGAACCCGAAGATAGGTAGCTTCTCACATTAGAGATGATAATGTCAATGAATGAATTGACTCAATACCCATGATGAGCAGTTTCCCTGCGGTGTAGAATTGGCTGATGAATGTGAAGTATGTTCAACTGATAAGGACTACCTTGCATTTTCCTTTCTTGTCGCTTAATCACACTTAACTAGGTATCTTTCTGCCGTAATCTGTAGCTCTGAATACTTGCTATAAAGACTCACTACCCAGCCCATCGTAAACAGTGCTTATTCACGCCCATCTGACACCAGTTTTCTTGTCATGGGCCGTGATCACCACCACAGTCAAGCCATCGTTGATGTATCAAGAATCCAGCCGAATTCCGAGGGGCCTGCTCTCGAACATAGAGTAAGTCCCATGCTCTAGAGCCCATGAACTACCTCGGAATAATCTCACATCACCATATACTGGTGGTACAAAGAAAAAGGCGATTATTATAGCCGCGAACATCGTGTTCTGGGATTGAAACAGAATAATCGTAAAGCCGAACACTACTCTCCTTGTCAGACATTCAGCGGCTAGTCAATCTTGGCCTACAACATCTCCTTGTAACTTCAGCACCGAACTTTCGCCTCACGTATTTCCAGTCACTATCCTCACTACCTCCATACCCAATTCAAGTCAAGAAACATCAATATGCCGCCACCCGACTTGGTATTGGCATATTTAGAACATAATATGATAGCGTGGAGACATGAATACAGACAAGCCATGACGATAGCAGCAAAAAAAAATGTCGCAGCCCATGATTTGTGATTTATATACCTACCCACTCAACTCCACGACACGCCGCCCAAGCCGTCGTATGATGGGGACGGCATAGCCAAAGTCACGAGCAGTAAGACAAGTCACCGGTTCCGCTGATGTCTATAGGTATGATCCTACCACACAAACCCCGAAATAGGGGGTAAGGGTAGCCGCTTTGGGGAAACCAAACCCCGGTGATGAAGACGATGGCCCCGTGATAGAGGCACGAGTATCTTACGTATCTTACAAGGGAATCGAGGGTAATAGAGGCACTGCTTCTTGAGGACCATCTGAAAGGATAATAGGATAGGACGTGTGAGGATGGAGATGCTACATCAGTAACAGACGTAACTAGATAGGTTTGCCGAGGCAAGGGGTGTCTGCTCGGGGAATGATCTTATCATTTGGCAGTGAAAGCATCTAGTGTGTTAGTACAATATAAGACATAAGATACACTCCCACACCATATCGCCATCCCGACCCCGGTGCGAAGATCTGGTATGTACATATAGCCGTAACCCCTATATACCACACATACACATGATAGCTGTCCTTGCGCCCCAAAAAGGGGCCTGGTATCATAGATAGGTAGGTAGGTAGGTAGGTATGCAACGTGGACTTTATAATTCAAAGCCCGAAGGCAAGCCCGTAGCTTGCAGCTTGCTACCCCGGCGTGACCTATGGTTAGGCACCGCTTACCCTCAAAGCCCGTCTCCGGATTGGGGTTTGTCCTCCCTTGCGTTGTACGTACCTTACGTACGTAGGTAGGTGGCAAGTCCCTCGATGCAACCCAGCCGCAGGGTATAAAGCCCTGTCGTAAGTATGCAGGAAGGTAGAGGCAGTCATGTGAGCGGAGCGATCCCGGCCTCTTCTCCTCTCCTTATGTCTGCCCGTCCGCCTTATCGAAGCCGAAGAACTCCTCGTCTTTGGGCGAAGCGCCCTTCATCAGGTCTTCCTCTGGAGCGTCGCATAGCCTCCTCGCCTCCTCGGGGAGCTTCCACTCCCTCATGGAGTCTGTGCGGGAGACGAACTGCATTCCCATGCCCGCCTCCGAGTGCCAGGCTACGTGGCAGTGGAAGAGCCATACGCCGGGGTTGTCGGCCACGAATCGGAGCAGCACCCAGCCGAATCCCTCGGCCGTTACCGTGTCTCTCCTGAGAGGGTTATCGACGACGTTTGAAGACTCGGGGAAGAGAAGGCCCTTGCCGTCGTCCTTGAAATCGAGAATGTTGTAGCCGGGGAAGTAGCCGTGTCCTTGGCCTAGTACCCACATCTGTGTGCCGTGTAGGTGGAAGGGGTGGCTATTTTCGTCCATGTTCTGTAGGACGATGTCAACCGTTTCGGAGACGCCGTTATGGGAGATGACTAGCTCTGAAGTCGGATCGAATGCGGTGTCGAGGATGCCGTCCTTGGTGAACGACTCATTGTTCTCAGCGAGGCCGTCGAGCATACGGTGTAAAGTCGGCGATTTCAGGTTCGGTCGGAACGAGGACGAGTTCATCACGCCCCGTTGTAGCCGCCAGTCGCCGATGGCGAGATTTACACGCATATACCACGAATGGTCGGCATACGCTGGAGCGGGTAGAGCAGGGGAAGGAGAAAAGGAAGTCATAGAGGACATGTCTCTACAGGTCGGGAGAAACTTGAACCTCGAAAAGGTCGTGGGTAGAGGAAGAACATCGTCGCTTTCACGCCTCTCTGTGGGGGTACGGTAGCGTATGATGGCTTTTGCCTCGTCGATGCCATTTTCAGGAAGAGTTTGACTTGCAAGGCAAGTCTTGATCATCCTAGCTCGGAGCCAAAAGGCCTCGTTATTAATTTGGTCCGTTGTCAAGATTGCACTATATCGTTGTCCCGGGGCTATTACGATTTCAGAGTTGGGAATGGGCTCAACAGTGGTGCTATCCACTTCGATAATCTGCAGCGAATAATCATGTTCATCTACTGCAACCTGGAACCAGGCGAATGCTCCGACATTCAGAAAACGCAGCCTGTGGCTCTGGCCAGGGGTCAGGTCCAAGTTCGGGAAGGGCTTGTCCGCATCCGAACATGGTCTGCTGGGGTGGTTCGAGCAGTTAGCTTGGTTCACGCCGTTAATCAGAGCTGTATTGGGCGTGGGTGCATCTTCCACGCCCGGAGATAAAACGTCTCGCATTAGGCTGCTGTCCAAGTCGTAGTACCAGTCCTGGAGAAGGACTACTCGGTCTGACGAATACGGGGCGTGGTGCGTTGCTTCGTCTCGCCTATGGACCACAAGCGGACCAACAAGCCCACTGAGGGCCTGAACCCCCTGATGGCCATGATAGAAATCTGCATGGGATGAATCAGCGTCTTGATCGCAATATTATTCCAGGTGAAGAGGGCTATGAGGATTCGCCATGGCGGACAGAAGGATGGATACGTACATGTACCAGCTTGGCCAGTGACATTGAACTTGTATCGGTACGAGCCTCCCGGGGCTATGGGGCATTGGGTCACGCCTACAGCCCCATCCATCCAGTTCGTACCGTTCTGGAATATACCGTGCCAGTGGATAGCAGTGGCGTTGGAGGCCAAGTTACGTACATTAACTTGGACGACGTCGCCTTCGTTAACCTCTATTAGTGGGCCCGGAAACTGGCCGTTGATCGTCATCATTGGTTTGCGAATTCCGTCAGGGTCGCCCTCCTTATCGACGATAATCCAATCATACGCACGCACTTGACTGGAAGCTCCGGAGTTCCAGTTGGGAGCTAGCACGTAGTCCTCATCTGGACGCCGGAGAGGCACGCTCAATGCTGCTTCGAGACGGGATGTCTGTGACCGCCCTGGGAGATTTAAGGATAGTAGCAGCCACGATAGAGGAATTATTGTAACGACACATGCGAAACTTAATGCCGCAAGTGGCCACCACGGTCGACGATGAGAAACCGGGGAAGCTTCTGCTGTCGTGCTCCCAACATGACCATGGTCAGATCCGAGTAGGCGGCCTTGTTCATCCACATCGTCCTCCTCGCCGCTACAAATTTTTTCTCCAAGACTCTCCTCGGAGCCGGAGGATAGCCTTTCCACTCTACCGCGAGGCTGCCGTGACGGTGAAAGGGTTGGTGGTGAGCGATAGATTGCCATCTTTACAGAGAGCGGAATACATCCGAGCGCGATTTCAAGCTTTTGAGGCTTGGATGACTGGTCACTTGCGTCTTCGAGAATCCGGACAGTAAGTACCTCGAAAATTCGCTAGAATATTATGAAAATGTTACGCCCTGCCAATTCGTAGCCTATGAAGCTTTACTAACAGCGATTGGAGCTGGGCTAGCTCCAACTGGTAGATGAGTAGAATGGCCGACGGCGATAGGCAGATGATGGATGCAATCATCAAATCATCGAAGAGAGATTATGACGGATGCATTAATCGGCTGCCAAGACGGTTTTCATGTCGATCTGGTGAGTATGCTCTTCGTGGTTAATACTAATAAGATGTGGTGTTGTGTTCGTGGACAAGCTTCCTCGATATCTTGTAGTTTCGACGCTAGTCGCCCGACTGCAACCCCCGTGATGATCTGATTGGATCCTAGGTTACATGCAGAAATCCTCGCCTTCTGCCGTCTTCCGCAGCGGGAAATGCATCGGACCGGAGCGGTAATCGCCGAAATCACGGTTAGATCGGAGTGCTGTTTAGGTGTCTAGTGATATGTAATAGGTTGACGTCGGAGACAGATTTGGGGCTTGCACTTTGCCTCAAACTCCGGATTACCCGTTTCCTATCATCATCCGTCTAGCTAGAGCTCCGGGGTGATCGGCATCCCGTGGCAGGCCGTTTCACTTCTGGCCTGTCTGAACCGAGGATGAAGATTATGTAAGTGTCAGTTTCTATCGTGAGTCCATGACGCAAAGATGGTGCATTCCGGAATATTGAATGATTGAGAATCTAATAATTACATAATAAAACCTAGGCATAATATAAGTATTTGAGTCTTTCCACAGCTGCCACAGATGCTAACACCACACTCTATGACCCGAGTCTTGAACATTCAAGCTTGACTGTAATTAAGTAGCCCTATCTAGATCCACTCTTAATTCAGAGTAAGAAGAAAGCCTCGAGGTTCAGGTGTAGTTCCAGTACGGAGTTAATTGTTAAAGTCCGCCTTTTTCGTGTACTATTGTGTATTGTGTATTATCAGGCAGCACACCTACTTACTAATAAGTTAAGCCATCGCCTTGAACGCAAGCGTCTCTACCGAAGGCTGTGACTCACATTTTAAATTGTGTAAGTCGGTACTTCGTAGCCTTGCATAAATGCTACGGCTCGTATTAGTATACGTAGAGGTTTGGTACATACCTACATACATGCAGGTAGTCGTAGACGTCAATCGTTCTCTTAACGGACAAGAAAACATTCAAGGCACCGACCTGACGTAAGACTGACTACCTTCTAGGTATCATACTATATGTATTTCTTATTCAGTAGAGTACTCAGAAATATGCCGGATAAATGCCCAGCGTAGGATGGTTGGTGAACGGTGTAAAGAAGAGACCGACGAGTCGACGACTCAGTTGACTTGACTGCCTGAGCAAGTTGTATTAATTCACTTGCAGAAAAATCAGGAGGTTTTATCTAGAAGCCTACCGACGCTAAGCCCATTCAAGGAATCCACTGCTTTGCAGTTAGACAGCACTGAGTTACGCAGTCTCCCCCACCATCTTCTTACAGCTTAGCGCTGCAAGTACCTTTCATCTTTCCCCAGAGAGTCAGACATCGACCCTCTCGGACACTTTACCGTCGCAACCCTCATGCTATTCCACCTATTCCACCGTCCCATCCCAAATCTTACCTAACCAACCGCTTCCTTATTTTCTCTCTCACGCTCTCCCACCACCTATTATTGCGCCCCCCTTCGCTTTGTTCTGCCTCAACCTCCCCCCTCTTAATCCTCACTGTAAGAGATAGAGCGAGAGAGAGGACATCCTGCTACAATCTAACCCTGCAATTATTTGCCACTTTCATGTACAGTACCTCCCGAACCGTTATATCGCATGCAGCGATACGCTTCCTTCGTTCGCCCAAACCCAAATCTTACCAACATTTAATGTAACTATCTACTACTTGCGACGGTCAAACTTCCTATAGACTTGTACGGCAACTCTTCTTCTTTAGTGTCGCCGATGTAGCAAATTCAAATACTAGTTGAGCAGTCGCTTACCAAGAAAATAGAACGCTATCCTGTACACAGCTTCCTCTCTTCGAATCACTTTGCGCAACCGTGAACTCCTCAACCAGGCTGTGATACGACTTGCGCCAGAGCAAAAATCACGACCACACGTCGCCACTGTTCTCTATTGTCCAAAGCCTGCCATCGTAATCTCAGAGACACACTCCTTCCCGTTATAGGTTGCGTTCGGCTTCAGAATATATGTGAGAGGCCAGGTCGGTTATAGCTAGATCCACTCGACCGGTCGGCTTATTGACCCCGGAGGTCGCGCTCACGCTATTATACTCCAGGATATCTCTCCGGTCGGCTGTCCGGCTGCATATCTGGTTGATATTGGGATACCAACTTGCGTCAGGCTCTACTCCGGAGTGACGCTGCTCCACTTGGAGCATTAAGATTATACTTGCCTCGCTCAGGTCAGGGTACCCGCGTTCACGACATCACCCAGCTGTGATACTCATACCTCCGGGCTTGTATCTGTGTCTGTCGTGTTTCATTGGCTGTATTCGAGGCTGGGAGTATTGATATAGCGGATATTGCAACCACCCTTGGTACCACGGTGGTTTCTATACCCCTGAATCTCCTGCAAGAGGCTCTCTAACTCCGAGTCCTCGAGATCCTTGGCGCTTGCATACTGCCTATCCAACCGCTATAGACGCTTACTCATTGGCTTGCCATTCTTCTCGATCACCCTGCTCCAACAACCTTCTAGGAAAGTGGCTTGTGCGGGTACAAGAAGAGGCTAGCCCCTGACAACATTCAAACTTCCTAAGTCCGGCATACATCTTCGACACAAGAGCGAGCACCCCTCAGACGAAGATTAGCTTACCTGTTTCGTTGAAATTACTTCCAAAATGACCCCCACTCCTCCATCTGCTGCGACGTCGTCCTCGGGCCACTCGCCTGAAGAGCAGTTTAGGGTGGTTCGTCGCAGGAACAGGGTGCCGCTCAGCTGCTATCCGTGCCGGACGAGAAAGTGAGTCGAGACCGGTCCTTGTGAAACCTTACCTGTTTCCCTAATCCACTATCTATTCGCAGTCTTTTCTCTTTATATATATCTTCATAATGCGGTTTCGCTGACCTGGTCAACAGGTTGAAATGTAACAGGGGAACTCCGAGCTGCGAGAACTGCGTCAAACGCGGCGACACCCAGTCGTGCGTTTACGCGACTCCATCGAGCCGGAGAAAAAATCAAAGTAGTGCTGGAGCTTCTTCGACTCCTGATGATATGCAGAACCGTATTGACCGTCTAGAAGGTTTAGTTCTAAGTTTGATGCATGGCGGTGCCAATATCGAGACGTCTCATTCGTCAAATGTCGTACCTGCGGCCCCGTCCGTTACTGATAGCTCTTCAGCTAACATCGAACGAGACCATGACGGTGTTATGAGGGATGATGATGCCGACGGCGGTGGCGATGGCGGCGACAGCGACATAGACGACGGACTAGCAACCTCCTTAGGTGTACTCAAGGTCGACGCGGATAAAGGTAAATCCATGTACATTGGACAAGAACACTGGCATACCCTCCTGGTCGACATTGCCGAAGTGAAGAACTTCTACACCTCCCACAAGAAGGACCTCGAGAACAGCTATCAGAGGGTTATGTCTTCGAAGCCTGCGACCGCTCGGGACTCGCCTATATTCTTGCTTTCTGCTCCGCCAGCAACGGAAGTCGAGTTAAGGGCAGAGCTGCCGTCCAGAACAGCGATAATGACATTGATCTCGAGATATTTCAACTCGCTAGATACTGCGGCCAGCGTGGTCCACGGACCTTCATTGCAGCAGCAACTCCGAGCTCACTGGCAAGATCCATCCAAGTCGACCATCATGTGGATCGGCCTGCTTTATTCCATGTTATGTCTTGCGATGCTTAGCTATCACAAGGTAGGAGATGAGCCACCAGAGTGGAAAGGTAGGTCTTTGGAACTCGCGGCAGAATACCGACTGCGAACGGTGCAGTGTCTAGTCGTCGCGGATTACACCAGACCGGTCGAGTACACGGTGGAAACGCTGCTGCTCTACTTGTTCGGAGAGTACTCCTCGCGATGGGACGCAGATCTTTCGTTGTGGATAATTACAGCTATCATCACACGATTAGCTTTTCGAATGGGATATCACCGGGATGCGGACTGGTTTCCGTCAATATCACCGTTTCAAGGAGTATGACCATCCTCTTCACCGAATCCCTATGTGTATCTTGGATAACTAACCCTGCTACTATTATAGGAGATGCGGCGACGAACGTGGGCGTTGCTGCGTATGGCCGATATCGTGTTTTCTTACCAAGTAAGTCGTTAGCGGATACGGATGAGGCTATTGTAATTATGGTTGGCATTGCTAATGCGCGCAAAGGTCTCCTTACCTACGATGATATACGAACATGACACCGACACAAAGCTTCCACACAATATATTTGACGAAGAGTTCAGTCCCAGTAGCAAGACTCTTCCTCCGTCCAGACCGATGACAGAACCGAGTCCGATCGCCTACATGATCGCCAAGACGAAGCTCTGTGTCGAGTTTGGAAACATCTTACAGGCAGTCTCGCGAGTAGGCAAGCAATGCAGCTACGACGATATCCTACTTCACGACCAAAGGCTCCGGGATATTTTGGAGGAGTTCCCTCCGCACTTGAGGCTCCGTCCGCTGGAGGGATCTCATGACCCCGTAACATTGATTATTGCGAGGTTTAATATGGATATCCTTTATCAGAAGATCATGTGCATGTTGCACAGGAAGCATATGTTACGGGCCCGACAGAATCCGCGATACGCTCACTCTCGTCGCAGTGCGATCGAGGCTTCGCTGGAGATATTGGGACATCTGAGAACCATACATCGCGAGTGCCAACCAAACGGCCGACTCCGTGCTCTGAAGTGGTATGTCTCGGCTACGTCCAAGGACTCGCTACTTCCTACAATGCTGGTGATCCTCGATCTCCACCATGACCACCTTTCTGCTGTGTCTGGTAAGCGTCAGGATTCGCAGGCCATGTACTTCTGGACTCCGGAGCAACGCCAAGAAATGATCGACTCACTCGAGAGCGTCAAGGAGATATGGAAAGCAATTTCCCATGAATCAGTCGAGGCATACAAAGCGGCAAATATCCTTGAAATAATGTTGGAGAAGATCAAGAATCCCGAGCCTGCTCCGGGCGGTGCAGCGGTACCACCTCCTCAGCCGGAGAACGTCTTCGGAGCTTTCGGAGCTGAAATGCTACCCGAGCATTCCGCAGCTGCGACTCTTGATATGCTCTCCAGAGGCCTTGCCCCTGTCATTCAATCTCCTGGTGGGACGGCCTATCCAGATCTAGATATTGGCGTAGGAGCAGGGACAGGACTCACTCCGGGACTCACTCCGGAGTTCCAACCCGACGTCGGGATTATTAATAATGCCGCGTCTCCGTTCTCCATGTTCACGACCCTGGGTGGGGGCGCCAGTATGGCTATTGACAACAACTTTGACTGGGTATGATATAATCTCTTAAACCGATGAAGCGAAATTTGAGACGCGATGAAGCTGACCATTTTGATAGGATGCGTTCGAGAATTATGCACAGACGGCAACCTGGGGACCAGACCAATCGTCTTTCCAATTCTTTGGGGGCAATCCTGATCAACAGTCACAGCAAGGTTCATCTGATGGTTCCTACACTTTCCTAAACCCGAGCCCTCCTGCATAGTTCCTCGGGCCAGAAACTTTTGTTGACTTTTACAAGTGGTGCACGGCCGTGACGGAATGGTATTGATATCAGATACGCAGGAGCTGAATCTCGGTGCATTTGCAGCCCAGCATCTCCTGGGTCTCGGGTGTTTTGGGGGGCTACATAAAATGAAGATGGGAATTGGGGGAAATCTTGTATGTATATTACTGGCGACAGCCTCGGCACATAATCATTCACTCTATCGATAAGTCTCTCCTCCGGGTACCTAACGTTGCTACAATGCACAAGCGCTGTCCTCCGAAAACAGCCAGAGAGTGAAATACGTGATTTGACCAAATGGGCTGATCTCGTTTACCTCTCTTAATATTCGAACATCGACGCTTGTTCCAGAAGCTACCCACGTAGATAGGCTATGAATCCGAGCCCCTGAGCACTCGGGCATGTTATATTTACCCCTGATTAAGGATTGGCATAGGAGCCATCCGAGTCGACTTGCTTCGCTCCCGAGGCCCCCGAAGCGACACGAACTGAACTACAGCCCTAGCACGTCGGCTCTGGTAAGGCATCACCTGGACTATGTCTATAGTCGCCTTTTGCTTCTCTTACGGAGGAAGCCTATCTAGGTACCTGGGTAGTCAGTCAGTCAACTTCGTGTGGTCCACGTGGACGGGCGAATCTAATCGCCAGTCCAAGCACTGTTATGAGTGGACGTCATGGCGTGTGTCATCGTCGAGCGTACGCGCTGTGAGGGTACAAGATTGTTAGACGTGGTACGCGATGCTCAGTCCATACTAGGCTACATGGGTATCCCTTACCAGACCAATGTAGCTCCTGGCCTGTCTGATATGCTCGCATGGTTATAGTATCCTAGGTAGGCACTTACTTATGTACATTGGGTAAGTAAATAGGCATCGAAATGGAGTTCCCGGGCCTCGTTAGGATAGCCCTGCGCCAATTTCTGGAGATAGTTGCACGAGGTCTTCCGGAGCTCGCTTTCTCCGCCCTTCTATCACTTATCCGTTTCTCACTTTTCCTTGGTCGTCAACTTTGGTAGGTACCTGGGTATATATTAATGCTCCATGTCCTTACCGTTGAAGTCGAGGCGGCAAGTCACCAGACCATAGTCGAGGCTTCAAATTCGGAGGTGTACGCGACCAGGAGTCGTGATTGACTAGCTTAAAGGGCCACGGGGATAGAGGCAGAGTTAGATAGATGTACCCAACTGACCTGACTGGCTTCGGATCGAACCATGCTTTGTCCTTAAAATAATAAATATCTATCTGCTTGAAATATTAAATCTTGTCACAGTATGCAGTTTTTTCTCATTGCAGAATAGTATCAGACTTGATCATAATACCTGAAGCATCAATCACATTTTCTCCTGGAACAGTACTGCCCAGTCTGGATTATGCCAGACGATGAACTACTCGTAATCTTTGCTATAGTCAGAAGAGATAAAACAAGCCTACATAGCTTACATGGTATTCATATTCCCCAGGTCTCTCATAAAAGCTAAGGACATGCTACGCATACCTTCTACAGCATTCCATAAAAACCCTAACCATAGACAAGCACATCCTTACCATCGTTCCCAATGCAAATCGACTAATCTGTTCTGTAATCACGCTACAATTCTCACGTAAAATCATAATGAAAGCGAGTGCCTTAATGCTTAGAAATGTTGCTGATCATTGTATGTACATAGAATAGAAAGTACCTGAGAACCCAAAACGGGAGAGATGCTGATAATCAAATCCCTTCACATGAGACGCGAAAACAATGCTAGCCTATAACGCCGCCGTGATGTGGTGAGATGATGGTCGGTTCGTCAATGTCTCATGCCCCGTTCCCTTTTCCGGCATGCTCGCAACATGCCCATCACTCAAATGCATCCGCTAAAGTCTACAGACCAAAGGCCTGCTTGGCGCGTGTCCAGTAGGCTTGTCTCTCGCTGTCGACGGTAACGCCAACGCACCCCATGTACGCCTGGAAGCCTGCGTCGCTGCCAGTTTTGAGTCCATCGACGATGCCGGCGCCGCACTGGGTGGTCAAGAACCAAGGGCCGCTGCCGAAGTTGTACTGGTCCGCGTTGACGAGCGCAAGCACCTCGTTCTTCTTGGCGTCGTCAGCACTGTTAGCGTCGACGCCGGCAACCTTGTCCGCCAGCTCCGGGATCGACTGGGCGTACTGAAGATTGAAGTTGAACATCTGCATGTTCGAAGTGCCCTGTCCTGGGCGGCCGGGAGAGACGTTGTGCTTGTACTGGTAGTCGACGGACTCGAAAGCCGTCAGGGCCAGCACGGCGGCGATCTGACCAGCGTAGACAAGCTTGTACTTGGACATGGCGTCGACTAGGAGAGGGCCAGCCTGGTCGGCAGAATAGCACTCCGTGTTGGGGGCGCAGTTCTTGGAGTTGGGCGCGATCTCGGCGACGATCTCAGCTGCTGTCTTTCCATCTCGAGCTCGGAGGGGGGTGGTCACGGGAGCAGCTAGTGCCTGGCCGGCCAGGAGAAGGCCAGCAGCGGTAGCGACCTGAAACTTCATGATTGTTGTTGATGTTGGTGATAATATAGTTGGTATAGTTTGCTCAAGTTGTTATGCTTGGTTGACGATGTTGAGTGTTGAGAGTGTTCAGAGTGGTAATTGATCGACGTTCTTTTTCCAGCCAGTGAAGAAAGACGATGGGTGTTGATTTATATATACCTAAATATATATAAAGTAAAAAGAGTTGAAGGGATTAAGGCGATTGTTTTTTGTTGTTCACTGGCAATCGGATTGTATAGGCTTTGCCTAAGAGATGGCTTTTGTCGTTGTCGGCAACAAAAAGAGAGTGACGAAGAGAAAGAAACCACTGGGGTATGATGGGTAAAGAAGGTGATTGTACTTGAGAAACAAGGGCAAAAGTTTATCCCTTAATACTGTACAGAGAACGAAGGAGTGGATTGTTACCAGACGCCACGAACAAAAAGAGTGAAAAGTCGAAGAAGGGCGAGTTATGGAGTTTGTGAGACGGCTGGGAAGGGGAACTCAGGATAACTATATATCATGTGAATGTATTGGACAAAGAAGCTCCGTGACCTACATACTACAGATGGACGATCCTTCTAGACTGTAACCTTGCCTTGGCAAAGAAGGCAAAGAAAGACGAGGTAGGCATCTGAATAAATCCATCTCAAGCCCCTGAGTTGGGTGAGTTGTCAAAAACATTCCTCGGTGAGGGAGCCCTAAAGTCTATGCTAGTACGAGAGAGGTGGTGATGCGCAAACCACCGAAAGGCGAGGTCAGGGGTAGAGACTCAGAGCTGTTGGCCAATCATCTTACTGGAAAGGTCTTTGTGCTGTCTTGTTAGTCTCTTTGGGCCAAACAAACGGACGGGACCGGATTAGCATGTTTCAAACAGGATGCCTCAAATTGATTGGACGTAAGCAATTGGATGGCGGCAGAAGTCCTCTTGTGATAGTGACTACGAAGTACAAATAGTACGTAAATGGTCTGATGGTCGACGATGCATGTGCCATTGCGTACTGCAAATTCATCCCAAGGGGGAAGCCGACGGAGCAAGGCGTTAAAGTGACAGTCGATTGAAAGATTTGTGAAGGCTCTGTGAATATCTTTTGGGTAGGTGCCTGGCTACCTACCTAGGTGTGTGAATACGAGCTGAGCCTCACTTCAGATTGATTGTTGGAGGATTAAAAATACTTTAAAAAAGGAGATCAGATCAGATGAGCGATCGACCTAAGCCACTCGGCAGTCCTCACGGAACTTAGATAGTCCGACAGTGCTTTTACGTAAGTGACTGCGCCTCATGGTGATGAAAGGCAACAGTTCTGAGGCTTGCAATAGTGGGACTGGGTTTTATCTTGCCTACGAAGTACCTGTGCCTTATCAGGTACATTTCGCGAGCTCTCCAAGCTTCATCCTGTACTACCTACCAAGCTCCCAACCCTCCTCGTGCGGTCGATAAACAAATCTCAACCGTCGATTCCTAGAAGCATACACTATTCCAACCTTTCCCTTCGTCGCCGGTTAACAAAGACTCAGCTTGGCGACATACCACCGTCAACATGTCGAACCTCAGCGGTTACATCAACAGTAAGTTGCCCTGCATCTGCACGCCAGCCGTGATCCCCAGCCTCTAGCCTTCAGCTTGGAGCAGAGCTTACAGCGCGACCCATCTGACAGTCGGATAGAGAAAGTTCTAATAATCACGGCCGACTCGCGTACCCTGGTGGGCAACCTCCTGAGCTGTGACCAGACGACGAATTTGGTGAGCGCAAACCTTCATTCACCCCTACATGTAGCTACGAGCCGTGGGACTAACTTTACGCGCCTAGGTTCTTGGCCAGACTGTCGAGCGCGTCATTCGAAGTGCCGATGACGCAGAACTCTCTACCGAAGTTCCTCTCGGTCTCTACCTCATCCGAGGAGACAATGTGTGCGTGGTGGGTTTGGTCGACGAACCTCTCGACGAATCCATCAACTGGGAAGAAGTCAAGGGATCCGCGATTGGCGGTATAAAACACACATAGGCGGCGAAATTTGCTATGTAGACCTAGAACAACCTTGGGTTTCCAAGAATTTGATATTCGCTTGCATGAACGGCGTTGTGGTAGGAAAACCCTGGAATTTGGCACTTGGCACTTGGCATTTACAGGAAAAGGGAGATACTGGAGGCTTTCTACTCATAGGGTACCTTAGGTATGCCCTCGTTTGAATGATACCATATTTGCATCTTTGCTGACACCTCTACTGCCCTCGTCGCGTCAAGTCTGCGTGACATGACCAACTGAACTGACTGATGATTCCATTTCGCTGCCACCCATTTCACCCGAATAGACGCTCCATCAGGACAGGCGCGAAGGCCATCTCGCCTGGGCTGCTGACGTATCTGTTTATCCTGTTGCCTTTCCTCAAACTTAACCAGCCATCCTCGTCTCCTGGGATCTCGAACGTGGTCACGCCATCAGGCCTTGTTCTGCCGCGGCGGTCCGAGACATGCATGCCGTGAGTCCACTGCCCCGAGGTTTCGATGCGGATGTCTTCCGGCGCACCCTTGGCCAACTTCCACGCCGGATCCGATCCCGTCAGCATATACCACACGGTTATGGGATCATGGAGGGATAGGCCTGGTTCCACTTTGTCGCCAACCATGGAGATGATCTGTCGGAAGATTCCTGTCATGAAGGTGTTCACCCACTGTGCTAGCGGGCTTTCTACGGCGAGCTGCGATTCTATCTTCTCTACGAAGAAGCCCATGTTGAGGAGATGGGGTGTAGTGATGTCGAGCGGAAACAGGCTCAGGTTTAGGAGCTTGGATAGTTTCTCAGGGTAAGGTGGTAGAGTCGCCTTGGCCTTGGGTATGGGAGGCATGGTGGACGTCGGGTTCGGGGACGTCAATGCGAACACTCGAGCAGCAGAGACAGCATCGGCATACGTGTTGAACTCGGCAACAGGGGTAACGTTGCCCTCACACTCTACGGCTCCACCCATGACAGCTACCTCCTTCACTCTCAGGAAGGTTTCAGGGTCCTCCGCGGCGGCTAGTGCTAGGTTCGTCAATGGGCCGAGAACGCAGATTGAGACTGTGTCAGCCGGCTCCTCCTTGAGGATCCGTAGGATTTCTTTATGCCCCGGCGTTTTCGAGGGTGTGAAATATTTGAGATAAGAGGGCGCCTCAGTCTCGCCTGGAAGTCCATCTTTGAACAAGGCTTTCCAGGTATCAGCTGGCGACAGATGGGGATGCTGTCAGTCCGCGTTAGCTGGGTATAGTATTTCCAGGAGGCGATACTCTCAACGTACAGCCTCATGGACACCATGTAGGCCGTCCGCACCATCTGTAAGAAAGATTTGTCAGTCACGGTTTCTGTGGCCATATTACCGTCTCCCTAAACTTACGGAAGCTATCTGCCATAAGAATCTCATCTTCCAGAGGGTGCTCGGGACCGACGGCAACGATCGGCTTGTAAGTCCGCAGAGCCTCAAACCCTAGGGATTTCCCCTGGGACTTGCGCCATTCCATCTCGTGGTCGAGGACGTGGAACAAGCCGACAACGTTTCGCAAACAGCTTTCTAGGGACACATTACCGTACGTTACCGAGATAAGCATGACTTCTAGCTCTTCCGGCTTGGAGGCGAGAGCCAGGAGCATTGCCAAGACATCGTCGGCGCCCATAGCACAGTTAGTAGTCTCGATAAAAATAACATTTCCCTTTTTACTTACCTGGGTCGGTGTCTATGATGATCCTCCTAGAAGCCATGGTTACGAGAGTGGTACAAAGCAACCAGATCTCTGGTGCAAGCCTTCGAATTGTTTTGTAGTTCCAGCTCGCAGCTGAAGTAAATACGGAAGGGTTCGCGAATATGATCGAAGAGCTAAGACTTGAGATACTCGATCAATAAGATCCGCCTATCTCTAGACTTTTTCTATTAAGTTAAGTTGGTAGGGTCATGTAGGTAACAAATCAAAGTAGTACCTGAGGTTTAGGTATATGATGAACATGTGAAGTGCTGTGTGCAGGTTTCCGCCGATTGCCGATCCCGCTTACGGAATTCGTTGATTGATGTACACCCCGCACCCCGCGCCGAACCTCACCTTCAACGTTATATAAGGTCGTCCCCAGAGCTATTTGACGAGATATTCATCCCAACGCCTGTACCATACTTACCTCTTGCCCCTTAGGAATCGTGTGCCTGAGTAGCTACGTGTGACTAGGTATGTGTAGCAAATCACATATCTGCGTACCTGACTACCTAGGTACCTATGTAATCAGATGCAATGGAGGATGAATGACACATATGAAAGAGGAGTTGTGTACACTAGATAATGACTTAGACATACTGTACATGTATGTAAGCACTTACTGTTCTGTTGAGTAAGAAGTCATGTTATAACTTGGCGAAATCTCGATGCTCCTGGCTGCCTGGAGAGGTATGTACATCTCGATACTCTACCTAACATTGAAGGTACTATACATGTAAGCAATGATTGGATATTCGAGTTGTGAGATTGTCTTGTGAACAAGTCATGGCCTGTTGTACATATGTAAGCAATGAGTGCGAGCAGGATCTACCAGCACAATGATCCTAGATATGTTCCACACATATATGGCAAGGCTACGAATAGATAGATAGGTGTTAATATAGTATAACCCAACTGATAAAGTAAAGAAGCACAAGGCCAACCCAATATCCTAGGTTGGCAAATCTTGGTAGAGGATCTGGATCTGCATAAAATACCGGTATGGATGCGCAGCTACCACCCTATTCACAGTAAGGGGCGTCATTGGAAGGCCTTCGAGTTGTCTGTGACTGGTGAATGAATACTCAAATCACCAACCTACCTCTTACGCTGCATCACGGATGTTTCTGACCAACCGACTTCCTCAGTCCGTATATACTGATAAAAGACGGTGTTAAAGTAGGTAACTGATATCGTATTTCCATCATTCCTAATCGATAGCAGCGAGTGTAAGGAATAGGGGGTAAGATATCAAATCAATCAAATTTTAAGGGGAGCTCTCAGTGTCCACATTGAATTTGATGAGGAGCTAATGCAGTAACGAGAGGATAATTCACAAACCGCAAAGTGATATAACGTAAACGTAATAAAGAGTCGTGATTGCACATTGCTAGGAGTCTAGGACACTGCCAGGACATTGCCAGGTGGTTAAACTCCACCGTACTTGTACTGTACTGTATCGGCTGACGGGATCCCCTAGAGTTTACTATTGACCCCCTTTAAACGGATAATAACCTTCTTATTCTAGAACAGTTGAACTCATGCTTCGAACCGATTGGTCCCTCTTCAGGTAGCATCCCCAGTGCAATTCTCCTAATCCTAATAACCACAGGGCGCATCCAGGGCATCTAACATGAACTATCTGTCCATATCCCAATCCATCCCATCCTATTGAACCAACCAAGAACAAGCCACCACACCACACCAACACCCTCACTCACTTTGTTCACACTTGATCATTTTCCCTTGTCTTTCTCGTATTCCGTATAAATATTCACACGTACCAAAAAAAAACCCTGCCATCTTACTTTACCTAAGGTACCTATAGGAAACTTGCCACTGATTCAGCCATTTATCTTTCGGCTCAGCTGAATTCACAGCATCCATCATACTTTCATGATCAACCACACCTTCGTTTTTTCCCAGCTGTACCATACTCATACATACCTACATTAGCCCTCCCGATCTGTATTTGTGCGGCACGGTGCAGCTGTCTATAGGTACTTGACGTAGGTAATCGGCGCGCGACCTTCCGTCACTGGTTTAGCTCCTCCGAGCTCCTTTGAACCCCTAGAGTTTCACTGTTCTACAAAACACGCAGCTCTCAACACCTCGACTGTTGCCGAGACACTTTCACTTTCGAGGCACTTTGTGCTATCATCAATCCCTCCTCCTTCCGTCATCCATCTAACGCGGTCGGTGAAGCTTCCCTCTCATAAGCGTCGCAAAAACTCGGATTTACCATGGATCTTTCTTCCAACCCCTCGACTCTCACCACTATTGGTGGATGGGTTGTCATCGTGGGTATCGGCGGAGCTTTGTGGTACCGGAGTCAGCAGAAGAAGAAGAAGATCAGTGATCGTCGCGGCTCCTTCAGCAAGCAATCAGCAAAACACAGCGACGCCGAGCCAGTAGCGGACATTAAGAAGAAAACGGACAAGATTGCGAAGCCTAAACCTAAAGCGAAAGCTCCGACAAGCACAGAGAATGGAGCTATAGCTTCAACTTCAATCATCGACTATAACCGAGACGAGGACGAAGCTGCTGATAAGAAAGCCGATCGAGAGTTTGCACGGCAATTGGCGAACACTCATGCCGGAACCAAGTTTAACAGCAAGAAGTCGGAGGAGAAGCGGCAAAAGTCTGTTAAGCAGTCCAAAGCTCAGGAAATCTCCGAGAATTCAGCCGACAAGACCTCCGTTCCTTCCTCTCACGCCGATGATGCTGATGACGACTTGTCTCCCCAAACATCCCCCGTCGTCGAGGCTACCAGTGGCGATGTATCCGACATGCTCGAGCCGGTGCCTTCTGGGCCTTCCGTCCTCCGCCTCACCGATGTCGACTCAGTGAAGAAGCCTAAGCAGCGACAGCAGAAGGCAGCCGAGCCCGCCGAGACGAAGAAGCAGCGTCAGAACCGAAAGAAGGCCGAAGCTGCCAAGGCCGCTCGTGAGGAAGAGGAGAAAGAGCGCAAGGTTAAGATGGAGCAGCAGCGTCGAACTGCTCGAATTTCCGAGGGCCGCGCTGCTCAGGATGGGTCGGCTTCTATGGCCAACACCCAGAATGCCTGGAGTGGAAAGTCTACCAATGGCGCTGATGTCGTCCAACCATTGGATACCTTTGACCAGCAACCAAAAGCGGAGGTTGCGAAGCCGGAGGTTGCGAAGCCAGCCGTCTCGAGTGCTAAGGGCAAATCTGACCGCTGGCTTTCTAACGTACCTTCTGAGGAGGAGCAGATGGAGATGCTCCGACAAGAGGACTCGTGGAACGAGGTCAAAACTAAGAAGAAGGGAAAGAAGAAGGATACCCCAGTTGAGGCTTCGGTTCCTTCGACCAACGGCGGCAGTGCCGTGACTACTCCACCTGTCAACCGCCCAACTCCGGTCAATGGCAACAAAAAGCCCCTGTTGACGAGCAGCAACTCCTCGTTCGCTGCCCTCACCCCGGAGGGAACGGATGACAACGAAGAAGAGGAGGAGTGGGATGTATGATGCTGGCCAGAACCGGGCGATGGCTGCCTTACTCTGCTTCGTTATAAATTTTTATCTGCCGTGAATATTACATGTATTTCCACCACGACGTCTAACGTCCATATCTAGGTCAACACCCATCACTTTTTCTCCCAACGGTCGGCCTCCCTATTGTACAAAACTGCCAATACATTGGCTTCACCACATTAAAACCATATCACGGCACACTATATCAACTCATCTAAAAATCAAGGCACGTCAATCGCAATTACGGCCACGGACGGCTAGCATTCTTTCTTTTCCACATTTACCACCAAAATTAGGCCTCGGTTCCGGACCTGGATCGGTCGAGGGAGCGAGCGAGCTCCTGAAATGTTTTCCTCTATTATTGCCGGTGATGCCCCCCTTGCGCACACAGGACACGGGCAAGCGCTGATTTCAAGTCGCCCTCGCGTTTGTATTTATCGGTGTTTACCTACCAGCTACGTTTTTCTCCGCAAACAAGTTTGCGTTATCTAAAGACGAATGGATCTCTACGGATGCGATGCTTTTACCACCTACCTACCTACGAGATAGGGAAAGCTAGGCCTGTGTTGCGTTGATGAGGCCCGCGGTGTTTTATACGTTTCGGATGTTTCTGCGCGTGGCTAGAGCTGGCCTGAAGATGGGCTGATGAGCAAGCAGGACAGGCGAACAAACGAACAGATAGGCAAAAAATACGGAGAGAATGTGTGGGCCTCCTTGTTTTAGTGCTGGCTGTCGAGCCTGAGTAGCTCAATGAAAGCACACCTTTCTTCTACCCATATTCGTGAACTTTGCTTCCCGCGTGCTGTGGTGCGGTAGGGTGGGGATAAGGAGGTACAGATTTAGGCTTTAGACTGTGTTCTACGTAACGGTATGCGGCCTCTGAGGAGTACTCGATTTTTGGGGAGGTCATTGGAGATGCTTGGTCTTGCGTCTGGTCTCAATGCAATCTGCATGATGTGAGGAACTCGGGAGATAGATTCTACCTGTCAATGGGTCCCTATGTTGGATAAAACTTCAGGATGTCTGTTGGAGTTGTGAGTACGCTGTGGGTTTCGTGACAGGGACACTTGTCTCGGCTACCGTTGTCCAGGTTGTACGGGATAAGATGAGGGTTACATGGAGGTATTCACAGTTCGGTGCCTGTTTGTATGTAAAACAAGTGTGACGGCGGTTGAGCTACCTGAATGTAGAATGTATCGGTCGCTCAGTGTGCGATATCTGATATACACAGAAGAGAAGCTGCGTAGACACAATTGTGTTGGAGATGAGTGTGCTACATCAAAGGAATTTGACTGATATTAAGGCGTTACATACGTATAATTTGAGGGAAATCTTTAGGGAGTAGATCTGGTTGGACTTGGGTATGGCTTCTATCTCGGTCGTTACCTTCCATTTAGGAGAGGACTGCCATTCTTTTTGGCGGGAGTCGGGTCGGGATTGACTGGTTCAGGTGAATTGATGGACAAATGTTCGTAGCTTCTACATATATGTGAGCGCTCACTGACATATGACGGTTGGTATCGCCACCGATTCTCACCACGTCGAACGCAAAACTTACCTGAGCACTTAAAGCCGAGCTTCATGTCCACTTCGGTAACAAGACAGCTGCTCCCTAAACAGACCTATATTATTCTGGTTACATAAGGTTATTATGGCATCGAGAGCTAGGTTCGGATGTCCAGTGAGGTATGTTGTCATCTTAATCATCTCAGCTAAGACTCGGGATCCGACTGGGCAGGCCATGTTCTTCGAGATGCCCGTCTGAGCAATGACGCTCAAATGGTCCCAAATAATAAGACTGATATTTATTTGGTAAACACCTTAGGATATGTGGTTTAAATGCTAAGATAATGGATGACCACATACATATAGCTGCCTATATCCGTATCCTCACTTTAGTCAGATGGATCCATGAGGCATAATAGCAGATGTTCGGGCTTTGTTCTACATATCATTTGCGTGTCAAACTGATATTGGTTTTTTTCGTGGACCGAAGTAGATTAGATGCATGATTACGGATTCGGTGACTGAAGGGGATTTGGGTTAGAGGATATTCTCCTGGTGGAGGCTTGAGGCGAAGTCTTTGGACCAAACGTACGAGATCGTTGGTCTGACGTTTCGATATGTGGAGATATTGGAGATATCATGGCTGAGCTCACGTTATCTAACTGGAAATACCTCGGTCCCTATGTAGGTAATCCGTAGGCTACATAATACCACATCGTGGCAATTCATTACCTATCTATTTGATAGATACGTGGAAGTTGCGGATAGGTAGAGTCTTTCTCGGTATACTTTAACAATCATCAGTGGCCAATTCCTACTACACCACTTAGTTGGTGAGAAAGTGACACGAGGTAAAAGAAGACAGTCTCATTGAGAGAATCCTTGGGGTTCTTGGAGACCTTAATGGCGCTCTATTATGCATATCTCGGTTTATTACCAGATGCAACGCTATGCAAGTGTTGCATCGTTCCTGGGGATGGGACTTTGTGCGGGGGGTTTTATGCATTCCACCATTCCACGAAGGCTAGAATGGAGTGACGGAAGCACAGGGCGGCAAACTAGGGACCGGCTACATGGGTAAAACGTGACATTGTGCTGTAAGCGAGTGATTATCCGGGCTCCAATTCGACGACCCTGAAGCCTGGACCTGTTGGTGGAGGGGGATCAACTGGGATCAACCAGTAGGAACAGAATTATGCCACAAGTGCTCAAATGAATGTGCCACGAAGCTGCGCCGATGGTGCTACAAAGGTAACATCAATTGAAGCTGTTATGGTTATGTCCCTTTTGACCTCCAAAGATGCATGTACATACATACATACATACCGTAGCGGGAAAATACATAATCCTCTGCTAGTTAAACGGACACTAACCATTATTATGTATAATTCTAGCATAAATTTCAGGAACCGTTAGTGCTTAAGTGACGTTAATATAACACTAAATGGTTACTTAACATTAAATAGTTATTTTATATTAAATGGTTATTTTATATTAAATAGTTATTTTATAATAAAAGGTTACCCATTAATCTTTAATTAATTAATTACGTAATTAATTTTATTACTTATTATTACCCCGCTTTTTTATTATTACTTATTATTTACGAACTATTATATTACGTTATAAATTACGTTATAAGTTACGTTATAAATTACATTATAAATTACGTTATAAATTACTTTATAAATTACGAATTATTATATTATTTACTTTACGTATTATTATATTACCATTTATTATATTATTATTATTATATCGTTATTATTATATCGCTATTATTATATCGTTATTACTATATCGTTAAATAAATTAAATAAATTAAATGAATTAAATAAATTAAATAAATTAAATAAATTAAATGAATTAAATAAATTAAATAAATTAAATGGATTAAATGGATTAAATAAATTAAATGTATAATATATATAGTATATATAGTATATATAATATATATAATATATATAATATATATAATATATGTTAAAAAATATATGTTAAAAGTGTTAAAAAATATGTATTAAAAGTGTTAAAAAGTATGTGTTAAAAGTGTTAAAAGTATTAAAGGTATTAAAAGTATTAAAAATGTTAAAAATGTTAAAAATATTAAAGGTGTAATATATATAAAATATAGTGTTAAATATAATGTTAAATATAATGTAAAATGTAATGTAAAATATAATATAAAATTAAAATTAAAGTTAGTGTAGAATTAAAATTAAAGTTAATATAAAATTAAAATTAAAAACAATATTAAATTAAAATTAAAAACGGTATATAATAGCAAAATATAAAATACATAAAATAAATTAACTATTAAATAATAAATAACTAGAATATATTTAATAATAAATTATAATTTTAATATTAATTATATTATATAATAACGTTACCTATACAAATAACCATTAAATGGTAAATAACTAAAATATAATAAACAACCAATTATAATTTAAAAATAATTATATAATATAATAATTATAATTATTAAAGTAATAATTAAATGGCTTTAACTTATAATATAGCATTTACTAGTAATATATACAAGTAACGGTATTTATGCAAGTAAAAAACAACACCAAAAATAACCGTTAAAAGGCAATTAACTACATAAGCATCCCGTATATTCCCGCTACGGTACATATACAAGGTCTCAAGCCTGCAAGCCAGAGCGTGGCGTTTGAAACGTGCAAGACTGCAAGTACATACCTGGTTCCCCTGCTCGTCGAACTAGGCCCAATTGGCCCAAACCCCCCCAGTCCCAAATGCAGGGAATGCGGCGTTCGATGTTGCATAGGATCATCCACACCATCCATCCACAATCCACATCCCCATCGGGCCCATCCAACCCTTTCCTGTCGACACTGTTGCGTAAAGTAGATCGAATCCTGATGAACTGACTTCTAGAGTTCTCTCCACTCACTTGCTTCGCCTTCTCTTCGTCATTCACTTTTATTTCCCGCCTTGCTACCCAACTGTCGTTGGTTTCGAACTTTACCTGTCTTTTTTTCTCGTTATTGTAAATAGAATCAAGTCCTATTTTCATTAGCCTCGCTTTTAGGAAACAACAATTCAACTGCATGTATTGTTGTCATTTCCACTCTGAAACACTCAGAACAACCACGCCTCCATATCTGCAGTTTGCCATAACACACATCTGCATCTTTTTGTTTCACCAAATCCTTTCCACATTCGTTTCAACTTCTCCAGCTCTTCCATACCCGGAATCCTTCTTGTTACCAGTCTCGTGACCCAATTGAACGGTTCGACGATCCAACGACGCCTCTCGCAAGTCTAACTTAGTCTCCTTTTCCCTCGTTCCGTCTCGTCCAAATCCCCTCAATAGGCGCGGTCCATATTTGAGAGTTAACGATTTGCTTCTCTTCTTTCGTACCGACGAACCTTACCTCTTACTTAACCTTGACCTGTCCGAGATGCGCCATTAGTAGACTATTGAACTCTTCTCACCAACGATAAAAGCCAACTTGTTTGCTTCGGATCAAACTCGAAATAACTCCTCCTACGTCCACTCCCACTCAGTTCGAAGTGATCCCACCGTTCGTCGTCTGTTGCTATTCCCAACCCTTTTCTCCCGACAGTTCTTACAAATAGGGATACGACATACCTAACTGCTTTGCCAATGCGGTTACTAAGAAAGACCCCTCTTCCATATCCAACATAAGCCGTAATTGGCATCAACTCTTCTCTTGTTGACATAACAAACCTACGCACCCTTATCATGTCGTTCGGCGTCGCTGTTCAGTCCGCCATCTTTTACGTCGTATCATGCACACCATGTCTTCAAGCAAGACACCACCAAAAGTCCAAGGCGAAGGCAAAGAAGGAGCGCGAGGAGAAGGCGCGCATTCAGGCCGAGAACCCGGACATGTACAAACATCCTGATCCCTTCGACACAAATCCATACTGGACGGAAGAAATCATGATGGGGCCGAGGATACTGTCGAAGAAGTACACTGGCGGCAACGGCAAGAACAACAGTCAGAAGCGCTTGAACAGCTCCGGCAAGGAGAGCACCAGTGTCGTCGGAAGCAGTACTAGGATCGACAGTATGAGTCCAGGCAGCAGCCATACTGCGGTAGCAGAAGACGCCAAACTCAGCTTCTCGACTACATTAACAGATGACTGGAACCGAAAACGCTATCAGAGGGAAGATGAAGAGTTATGGGGTCACGAGGTATCCCGTACAGGCCACAAGTTGATGGACGTGATTAAGCAGGCGGGATCATCAGTAGCTGGCCGAATACTGGAAGCAAAATTAGGCAAGGAGCCGAAACCCGTGACCGAGGAAGAGAGACACAACTTCTATTTTGCGCCGAGAAACCCTCCCGTTAACGAGTACCACCCTCCGATAGTGCGACAAAAGCCTACCCACAAAGACGCCAACCGATGGATGCTGCAGCCGCCACCATCTGCGAAAGTCATGGAGGGTAAGGTACCTGTTAGCAGGAGTGGAAGTTTGGCGAGCCACCTCAGTCGCAAGACAACGATGAGCGACGGACCTAACCTGGGTCGTCTGGTTCACGAGAGAGCAGTGGAAGCGAAACTGAGGAGCGGCGAGTTGCCGACGGATTACGACTCGACACCAACACTACACAAGAGCGTCACGAGGAAGAATACTACTTTAAGTCGTAGTTATCAGACTCATCGTGTAACAAGAAGTAGGAGTCTGTCACTCGAGTCTTCAGACGCTTCCGATGGGCCCTCGATACGGAGGAGTTATCGAGGGAGACAGCCTGTATCCGTTGATTTTGACACTTCAGATGAAGAATATTTCTTGCGAAGCTCAGATTCGTTCGGACGGGGTAGGAGAGTGGCGCGACGACCAAAGTTGCAACCGATTTCAAGTTCGCGGGAAAATGAGGCGGACTCGAAGGAGAATGTACCGACAAAAGTAAAAGGGGATCAGGCACTCACCCGGACAGCTAGCTCTGCGCTTGCCGATGTCACAAACAGCTCCAAGCAACCACGATCAAAGGAGACATCATCGAGCATGGTAAAAAGCGACGAGGAACACCGAGACGAGGAACTATACAAACCATCTCCAATAGTCCTGGGCCCACTACTACAAGTCTCATCATAGGGTTGTTGGGATAGGCACTTGGCCAAATCGGATAGTGCTATAGAGCTGCACCCACCTCGAGCCGCGCAGAGCTGGCGAGTCAAGGCTTCGTCCAGCGGGCACCTCCACTTTACCAGATGATTTTTTCGTAGAGCAGAGCAGCAGGCGATCCCTCACATCACGGCCTTTTTTTTCTCCATTTCAAAATGCATGACAGCACTGCTTGGGTTAAGGGGTTTTGCATCGACAGGCACGCATGGCGTATAGGCTGGGTTCGCGTTGAAAAGGCTTCATTACACGAGCTTCCCTTCATTGTTGGCTGGTGGTTTTGATATATTAGCATTGCAGACTTTTTGGACGTATTCCTTAGCATGCCTTTAGCAATCCAAGACTTCAGATGATTGCCCTCTCACACATGGCATATGAATTCATGAATATTGGTGCCTGACAGTGCGTTTTGGTGTGACTGGTAGTAAATACCACTGGTAATGGTGAGGTTAAGAGGCAGTGTCACCACACGGCTATGTCAAGGTCAGTTGGCATATAACTTCCTGGTCAAGGGAGGAGTACAGTTCCGCAAATTTTGTTAAGGATTTGGTTCGCCCCTTATGAAGAAACTAAGGTACCAAGATTTTAAAGTACATGTAGTCTGGAATACATGGCCTCCAGTGCTGGACCTGGGCGAAGCTCTACAGAATAGCAACCTACCAGGAGCCGTGTCTAAGCGAAAGGTAGCTAACTCGGGGTAAATAATTCGTACAACGGCTGGCTTTGATATTTAGACGACTAGATATGCCGAGAAGATGCTCGTCGCCTACACGATAACCACCCTTACGCCGTTACTCCCGTCCCTGGTCAGGGGAACGAGCATGTCATGGTCATATCTCACATCGTCCTCAGTCGTCTCGAATAAGCGCATGTGCGGAAATACACGTAGCGTGAGCGCCGCGAGCGCGAGGTACAGCTCGCAGTACGCCAGGCTGCCCATCAAACAAGTTCGTTAGCAAGTCGGTAGCTGAGACGCAACTTGAGCTGCTCCGCAACAGGTAGGTAGGGGCATACGCACTTCATTCCAAGACACGCCCTGCTCCCCTTGCCAAAGGACATCAAACATCGCTCGCTGCGCCGCGCCACGTCATCGTCGTCGTCGTTGTTGTCGGCGTCGAGCCACCGCTCCGGCACGAACGCGTGCGAGTTCGGGTACACGGCCTCGTCGTGGTGCACCAGCGCGGCCGACATGCCGACCGCGTAGCCGCGCGGGATCACGTGCTCGACCTCGACGCTCTCCCCTAGCTTCTTCTTCTTCTCTCCATGTTCCGCTCCCCCCCTGCTCCCACGCCCCGGCGTCCACGAACCCCGGTACACCATCTCCTCCTCGGCCGCAACCCGCGCGCTGCGCGACGACACACCATACGACAGCCGCAGCGCCTCGCGCACAACAGCGCCCAGGTACGGCAGCCGCTCCAGCGCCTGCCACGGCGGGAGCCGCGCGGGGTCGCAGTCGTGCAGCTCGGCCGCCAGCCGGGCGAGAGTGGCGGGTTGCGATAGCAGGTGGTACGTCGCTACGGCTAGCGTCCAGCTCGCGGTCTCGGTGCCGGCGGCTAGGAGCGAGGCGGCTTCGCCGGCGAGCCGTGCGGCGGACTTGTCCCGCGCCGAGAGGCTGGAGGATAGTAGGGTGCCGAAGATGGTGGGGCGCGGGGTGCGGCCGGCGGCTAGGGTGGCTTTGGTTCTTTTTATTTGGGTTGGGACGTCGGTCTGGTTGGTGTGGGCGTGAGTTAGTTAGTTTGGTTCGTGTCTGACTGATGTCTTGCTTCCCTTTTCTCTTTCTCTGTGGGTTTTCCGTGAATAGGAAGGTAGGTGGCTGGGTTCCTCTACTTACGTTCAGGGTCCGGAGCATTAATGCCGTGTCCTCGGGTAGGTACTTTATAAATCTATTTGGCCATTGTTAACCCCTGGCGACTACCTAGGTACATAGCTATGTCCGTAGCAGTGATGGTTCTTACAATGACCCAAGCGCCATGGTGTGCCTCAGGATGGGAAAGAAGCGGAAGACGTAGATCGTCCTCAGCATCGCGTACGTGGGGCGGCGGAAATTGGGCTCCCACGACTCCTGGGCGAGGAAGCCGAAGCTCTCGCCAAAGCAGTACTCGGCGATCACGTCGGACGTGAAGCAGCTGTACGCCGTCTGCACGTCGATCGGCTCGGCCTTTCCGGCCTGCGCGAGCAGCTTGTCGCAGAGGCTCTGCACCGAGACCTGGATCTGCGGCTCGAGCTGCGCGATCTGGGCCCTGGAGAAGAACTTGGCTAGCGGCGCGCGGCGCAACCGATGCTGGTCGTGGCCAATGGTCGAGAAGGCCGCTTCTGCCGTGCTGAGAGCGTGGTTAGTCTTGATGAGCTGGGTTTCTGGTGAGAGCTTTGGTGGGCCTTACAAATGGCCGCTGACTTGGTGTGGCGGCTTGTTGCGTTTTCGGCCGCTTACTGCGTAGATCTCGTCCATGAATTGGACGTCGTTACAGTGAACTTCGTGAGGGCTTATACGTATGATGGGACCTGTAGATTGTCATATCAGTTTGGGAAACGAGCTTATCGGTGCTTCAACAGGGCGAAGGGGAGGCTATACCATATATCTCATGCATTCTCTTTATCTCGTGGGTATATCGCCCGAACTTGAAAGTATCGTACCAGAACTCAGGAAGGTATGTTGCTCGTGCTAGTATAGGGCCAGGAATATGGCTGAGAGGATGGAAGGGGGATATATACCACGCGGCAAGAAGAAGCCGGTATACGGTCCAGCCACAAAGAAGAAGTAGGGCATTTCGCATTGTTAGAACAGCAACTGCAGCCTCGTAGTAGGGTAGCGAGACCTGAATGATGTCTTCGAGGGCCATGGTTAAAAGGCGAGCACGGTGGTACTGCTTAAGGTGACGATGAGACAGAAGTGGTGAAGCGATCATGGAATGTCATCGCCTTTTCAACGGCACCTCGACTATCTGTAGATATGCCGCTGCGGGGACACTGCCATATAACAGGTTCCATAAGTAGGCATAAAAAAAGCAAGTGCTTCATTATCAACAGCAAATAAGGGGATCGGAATAAAAAACGAGGAGCGATCGATGGGTGGCATTGCAGCGTCTGTACGACATTAGTTGGAGATATCATAGTACCATTCTCGCCTGCGCAACTCAAGGATGTGAACGCTATCAAATCACGTAGAGCGTCTGACCACCATCCTGATTCAGCACAGCATCTAGATCTGCTGGCCCATGTATGATTATATCATTACATGCTAACCTCGTCTAGATTACTATAGACCTTGTTGACTGTATGGGCTATTGTGAATTTCCCTAAGAGAAGAGGATGGTGAGTGATATATGGGTAGCGTGCTTCTTCAAGAAAATAGCGTCCGGCGGTATGAGTTGATATAATAACGACCAGTGAAAGACTCAGGAGAACTCAGTTTATGCTCGTGGATTGGCTAGCTCTCTCGGGGCTATGACTTGACGACCATCAAATTGAGAACTTTGCATGAGAAATATTCACTCACTCGATAGGTTGGGGGTAGTCGCTCCAGTGTATCCTGTATAGTTTAGAGAGGACATGAATACCCGGTATTTAAGAAGGGTTAACTGCTTCAAGGATTACTGAACACACAATACCAAGGATTTCGTGGATACTCGATTCGAATATTCAGAGTACACACTCTGAGTTCCTCATCCATCCTTCTATTCTGCATAACACACACGGCTCCTGCCGAGAAAGTATTACCCATTAACATGCCCAAGTCCCCTAACGCCAATGATGCTTTCTGCTCATGATGTCATGTCTCCTTCATTCTCATAAATTTGATGCGTGCTGGTGTCTCCCCAATCCACCTAGGCTACAGGTGCATTCCACCCTCCGGGTCTTCTTCGTCGTCGTCCTCTGGCGGCATCCGAATGTGCAATCGTCTGAGAAGCTCCTGTTCCTCGGGACTGATTTCGCTCACTGTCCCGGTGCGGAATGTGCCGTCTCGCCATGCCGGATGCAGATCATGTACATTCGGACCGTGGCCATTGATGCCGTTCGTCTGGTTACTGCTCGCGTTTGCATTACTGCTGTCCGTCGTAGCAGGGGCTGGTGCTTCCTCGTCATCAGCCTTGCCCTGCAGCTCTCTCCAGCTAAGGCCGCGGTTCTCCACTTCGACGCGTATCAGCTGGATGCGCTCCTGCATGCGGGCGATGACGACCTCGTTCTCGGCTATGGCATCGATGCAGTCCTGGTCGGGTTGGGCGGTGCCGCTCTGTTGGTCTAGGGTGGGGGCTCTCCCCTCCGCGTAGGGCTTCAGCTCGGCGTTGGAGTAGTCGAGGTGAGCTATCGAGTTCCGCAACTCCAGGACTTTCAGTGCTAGACTTTCGGCGGATAAGTCCTTGAGAGCTTCGGCGAAGCAGGCTAGGTCAATGGGTAGTTGTTCAGAAGACATGTTGGTATCGGCTACTATGGTAAACGGAGTGCCTCGGTGACATGGACAGATGTCATGAAAAGCTGGGAGTTGATAGCTTCTGTTCAGGCTATGGTTGATGTCTTTTGGAGTTGTCGCAACGTAGAAGCTGCCTGGAAGCTATCGATAAGACATCCCAGAGGTAGGGATCAGCTCCCTTAGGAGCTTGGGCCATCCATGCGGGGCAAGGAGCGCCGCTCAAACCCGATCTCGCCGCCGCGTCGTATCTTCCAGGTTTTTCTCTCCACCTCAAGGCTCACACTGTCACTGTCTCCATCTTGACAGTACAGTTTCGGCTGTTTAAGGAAGCTGAAATGGCGCGATAAGGGGTCCTGTATTTCGGCATCTCCCAATGCGTCATTACCTTACATACAGAACCGTCTTATCTTTCCTTAACGAACTCATCTCCCTTTGATTTGTTCATTGACCATTCAGAGCATTCAGAGATTGCTGCCCCCGCATGAAGAGCTTCTATCATGACATCGGGAGGTTGGGGTAGCTGTGTAACTGCTATTTACAAACCAAATACAATCAAGTAGCCGTCTTCATCTTCGTCAGATACCGAATTGAAATACCTATTGAAAGTCGAGACCACACAATGATTGTGCCAAAATTGGCTCTCGTGGCCAGCGTTTTTTCGACGGTTATAGCTCGTTCGATCCTCCAAGATGAAGCTCAAGAGGTGCTCGAAGACGTCGCGCCCGCCGATTTCCAGTGTGACGTCCCGCCTGCGTTAGACCCTTCGAAAGATGGGCTGCCAGCTGCTCGGGACATTTTCTCTGACGACAAGGCGTTGCAGCTCCAAGTCAAGAGGCATGCTGCTATCGTAAGAGTCCCCTCAATCTCATACGACGATAATGGAGATCCGGGTGATGATCCCAGATGGGATGTATTTTATGACCTACATAGAGTCTTCGCGGCTTTGTATCCAAACGTGTAAGTATAAGTGACATATACTTACTCTCCGGCACTATGAAACTCGTGAGGGTATTCGACTGGCTCCGTCGACTGACCTCTCTCTATAGCCATCTTCGAATGGACCGCGAGACGGTGAACATATTTGGTCTGGTCTATACGATTAAGGGAACAGATCCTGCGCTGAAACCTATCATGCTCGCTGCTCACCAAGACGTGGTGCCCGTTGCTGATGCCTCGACTTGGAAATACCCACCGTTCTCGGCACATTTCGATGGACAGTGGCTATGGGGACGAGGCGCATCTGACGACAAGAACAGCCTGACAGGTCTCATGTCTGCGCTGGAGGCACTGCTATTAAATCCTTTTTGGGTACCCAGACGGACAATAATCCTTGCACTTGGATTTGACGAGGAATGCTCAGGTTGCCGAGGAGCTGGCTATATCGGCCGATTTCTGGAGAAGCGGTATGGTCCCGACTCTATAGCTCTGATACTGGATGAAGGAGGGATGGGATTGCAGCTACTAGGAAATGATACGTTATGTGAGCAAACCTACCAACGAATGGCTGACTGGACTTCTAAGCTGACGCATACTGCAGACGCGTTGCCTGCTGTCATGGAAAAGGGCCACGTTGATATATGGTTGGAGCTTTATGTCAACGGCGGCCACTCATCGACCCCCTTCCCGCACACTGGCATTGGCATCATGACCGAGTTTGTTAACCAGCTGGAGTCGAACCCATGGAAGCCCAAACTTATCAAGGGCTCACCAATCTATAATCATTTCGTCTGCCAGGCCAAATACTCACCCGATGCGGCGCCAAATATCACCAAGCTATTGAGCAAAGGGGATTTGGACACGTTGACCGAAGAGTTGGTGACGATCGATAGGGCGACTCAGTACCGCATACAAACTTCGCAGGCTGTCGACTATTTCTTCGGGGGAGTGAAAATCAACGCCATGCCCGAGTACATCAAGATTGGCGTGAACCACCGCATCGCGCCCCAGGATTCAATATCGGCGGTGAAAGCCAACATCTTGAAACAGATAAAACCCATCGTAAATAAATTCGGGTTATCGGTCAGCGCATTCAAGGGAGAGGAGCACAACCCAGATATCGAGCTGGATGAGGAAATTCCCGACTCCTTGGGTCTGATGTATGAGGTGGACTATAACGGCACGCTTGTACTCACGTCGTCCCAGCCCACACTGGTTGCACCCATTTCACCTACATCTGGGCCGATCTGGGACATTTTCTCGGGGACGATCCAACACAGCTTTGCGTTTGAAGATGGCAAGGTTGTCCCCGTAGGCGAACTGATGACCGGTAACACGGACACTCGCCATTATCTAAGTAGGTGAAGCCTCATGTGATTAGGATTGAGAAGAGTAGCTGACCGTTGACATCTTTACAGACTTGACTAGCCACATCTACCGCTGGACACCTACTCGTCAAGGACACAACGCCAACGCACACACCGTTGACGAGAGGGTGGATATGTATTCGCACATGGATGCTGTGAGGTTTTACTATGACTTGATTAGGAACTTCGATGCTACTCCCGTGGCGACTTTTGAGGAGCAGCGAGACATTGGAGAGTTGTAAGTTCCCTTGTTCTACGGATTACCTACCAAACTAGTACCAAAAGCCACGGAGATGCCTATTTGTATAGGGATCAGGTCTACGGACCAGAACGCAAGTACATAGTATGCATGTGTATCTTGGCTGGGTAGTGAATCACGGGGCTCAGTACTAGATGAAGATATCTAGTAACTAAGCTTAATGTGATGTCAGAACCTGTGTTGTATTGTGTAAGAAGTAAGCTATGCTAGAGGTTCTACGAGATCTGGGATATAGTGGAAAGCTACGCAGTCGGGTCGGTGACGTGTGCACGGACCGCAAAGTGGCCCGTGTTGCTAGGGTAGGGTTAACCCTGAATCTTCATCCACATGCATACTTCGTACTTCGTATACCTACTATGTGGTTTAGATACATAATATAAATTGCCGCATCTCACCGCCTACCTTGCGCCAGCATAATTGAAATCATCACTCGATAAGTGAATCCGAGAAAAGTAGAAGATGAAAATTCCCCGTTACCCGAAGTAATCCACATCTCATTCTACATCAGCCACATGTGTCTCACAGGATTGAAGAAAGAAATTGACATGATGGTATGATTGAAGTATCATGCCTATTCTCCCCTCATTTGCTCCGCCGTCCAGTTTTCGCCTCGGATTGCGGGCGATTACAGGTCACACCGGAAAGTTGCTGACCTCTATTTCGGCTCGCTCGTTCTCGACGAGGCATCTTCCCGTGGCGCCATGCTTCCAATATAGCAGCCGGGGGGCTCTGGAACCTTTGAGGGTCCGGGCGACTTCTTACTCGCATAATTTGTTGCCCCGGATATCCGTTCGGATGGCCTCGAGGTTCCGCGCGACTACACGCTATATAGAACTGCTGGATTCGTACGAAGACTCCGACGGGCTCCAGTTTCGAAAAGAAGATCTCAATCAGAGGGAGGTCAACAAAATCTTTGGACCGCATCTCAGGGCCCCAATTGCAAACCAACTACTTAGGATATTGCATGGTCGGCGGGTGGCAGGGACTTTAAATGACCCGTATCTACAAGAAAATACCGCCTCATTTAGCGATGCAGATATAAAAAAGGCCCTGCAATATCTCCGTGCCAATATTCCCGTAGACGAGGTTATCAACGCTGGCCTGCGAGCCGAAGATGAACTCAGGTACCTGGAGGAGCAACAGCAAGGAGACGGGAAAGCTGAAGAGCAGTCTGAGGAGACCGGTCCACGAAACCCGTCTTCCGACACAATGGTGCAAAAAAGAATAGTTCCAGCGGGCAGCCGGGTTCCAAAGCGGCCTAAGCCCGAATCCCCTTATGGAGAAAGCCTGTTCGACCAAATCCGCGACCGGAACATTGCGAAGCGCAAGGAAGAAGAGAGGCAGCTGGAGGAAGAACGAAAAAAACGGGAGGAGGAGGACGCCAAGGGTAACATTGGAACACTGCAAACCCAGACGCGGAAACCAAGGGAGTTGAGCCCATTCGTGAAGAAATGGACAGAGCGCGCGTCATCTGACTTGACGGAAATACCTACGATGATGGCCTGGGAACGTCTACTCCCTTCTCTTGCGATGACCATATTGGTTCTTGCCGGATGCGCCGCCTTTGCTGTATTCTATACTCCTCCCAGGCGATCAGATAGACTATGGCCGGATATCCCCCCAGCTGCCGCGACTTGTCTCGGGCTCATTGGATTCAACTTGACAGTCTGGATCACTTGGCGATTACCGCCGATGTGGCCACTCCTCAACCGATATTTCATCTTGATAGCTGCAACGCCGCGGCCATTGCAATTGATCGGAGCAGTATTCTCACATCATAAATTTAGCCATGTGGTCCCGAACATGGTAGCCCTTTGGTTCTTCGGCACCCGTCTTCACAACGAGATCGGGAGGGGCAATTTTCTCGCATTGTACGTCGCCTCCGGGGCGGTAGGGTTCATGACTTCTCTGGCACATATGGTGCTCCTGAAAGGCTTACATTTCACAACGCTCGGGGCGTCGGGGGCGGTCTACGGGGTCGTCGCTGCGTTCTTTTGGCTGCACAAGTACGACGAGTTCAAAGTGCTCGGGTATCCGCCCGATCCCATGGCCGGCCCGCAAGGCTTGGCCTTCATTGGCTTGATACTGGGTTTGCACATTCTGCCTCTGCTATCGAAACGCGCGCACGGCATCGACATCGCGTCTCACCTGGGAGGCCTGGTGGCTGGCGTGGTCGGTGCGGACCTCGTCAAGAAGCGCTTGGATGAGAAGGCAAGGATCAGAGCCGAAAGGCTAAAGTCCATGAAGGCGCTGGAAAAGGTCGTTCAAGTAAAGAATGGCTCGGAGAAGGGATCCCCGCCAGTTGCCGGACGCTGAACGATGCATGGGATGGTAATGTGTTCAGCTACATGCCTCTCGATTCTCTATTCCTGCTGTACATAGACGTATATGGCAAGTCTACATAGGCTACGAAGTCGGCCCCATATAGCTTGTATACCAGTGTATATCAGAGCTCCCATACAGACAATTAATGATCAACTTTAAGATCATCTACTGTACACACGGAGAACAGAGATACGGAATCATCGAAAGTTCATGTAACGCAGAAACGATTCGCACAGCATCTGTCCCAACTCGACGGCACCTACGTCATTCCTTAGGGTAGCCATATTTGCCCAGGAAATTTATGTGCGGAATAACCTGCGTATCGTTTGCTTGCTTGCATTCGACCAATGAGCTGCCTTGGAATTCACACGCGTATGTGGCTTGCATTCGCCTCTGGAACATGTCTATTGAGCCTTGACACGCGTCGCTGCGATGATACCTCGAGTCATTAGTGAGAGCGCATGTGAGCTGTAGATGTGCACGACGAGGCACACGAAGAGCTTCAACTTCGGGCCACGAGGCTATTCAGGGCTGCGATGGCTGCGAGGCCTCCCCTGCCGTACGTGGTTTACCAAAGTCTACGTTTCGAATGTTTCGAATGTACCGACGTATCACGGCGGTCTGCGTATCCCTGTGGCTGCGTTAGTGGGCCCCATTGCTCTAGAGTCCGAGGATCAAATGAAGATGAGCCCGTCCGAAACAACGCGGGACGGCAGGGAGCATTGACCACTGAACAACTGACCCTCCAGCCACTGACCTTTCGTCACCAACGTGAATCAATCCCGTGCTCCAATGAGAGAGAGATACTGGGGCGCCTTGCATGTTGCTGCAACCAGCCTAGCGCAGCAGCCCCTAGTCGAAGCAGCTAAGCAATAGCTTTATAGCACGCAGATAGGCTGGCTGGCTACCTGGAAGGATCGTCACTTGCTGACAACGAAAACTGCTGATCGTGACATTTCATTCCTGTTATGGAATATTATTTTTTAATTATTCGGAATCGGCACGCCTGTCTCACTATCAATTTCACCCTTTTTTCTTGGCTCCCAGTCAACTTTTTATCTCTTGAGTCTATGATTCCTGTCTTGTCTTTCCAGTGAAGACTCGACTGCTGCTTGTAAATTATTGTTATTAGTAGCAATATATCGAAAATCGATGAGTTCTCGTCTTTTCCCGTCTGCATGACCCTGTCTCGGGATCTCACTCCTATCCTTGGCATACGTCTGGGACCTTGTTTATTATTAGACGATACCCTGAATTGAACCCTCGAGCTCCATCCATATCAAAGCCTCTTCATTCCGTGCTATAGTGCACCTAGCCGAGATTTGATTTTTGTAATTTCTCCATTTGCAACAAAGTCCTGTAAGCTCTTTACTCAAACAAAGACACTTGTCGCGTCTCACGTCACTCAATCTTCGTATCGAGACTCGAGAGCTTGACACCGTACGCTCGAGGCTTAGAGTTCTATCTCTTTGCCTAGTCAGCACCGTCAGCCGCACCAACGTACGAATTTTCTATTCTAAGCTTGTTGTCCTTTAGCAAAAGGAATATACTCCGTGGTACGATCTTGACTCTAGATTTGGTTGCTGAAACGCGTGAACCATCATGTCCACACAGGACAGCCAACATACCCTCCCCGACGAGGATCCGCGCAACCCCTATGCTTCAGATAACAAATGGAGACATCAGGAATCTTCGGCCTATGCACGCGCCGCTCGAGACCCCCATACATCGAGCGCGAACACGAGTGACCTATCCAGCTACCTAAACTCTACGCGAATCGAGGGCACTCGGCCTGGAACGAACGGAACTGCAAACTACAAGCCAATTATCATTGGTGACACCGACGGCGCGCATGACGGACTTGTTATTGTTGAAGATGGAAAAGAGATCGTCTGCGGTCCCTTGTTGAACTATCGGCGTATGGAGGGCAAGACCTGGTACGGCAGCGTTTTGGTCGTCACCAAGGGCGGGGGCAAGACCCAGGACTTCCAGCCTACTCTGAGCCTTGGACGCGTACAAGTGGCTGCCAGACAATCAGGGCTGCTGGAGGAAGGATACGCGCCTAACGATGCGAGTGCTATTCAGAGCGGCTATGGTACCGACGTCCAAGGCATCTGCCTCTATTCGGATTTTAGAAACACATTCTGGCAATTTCCTCTGACCTGTGACATTGCCGAGACTGAAACGAAATGGGCCTACTCGATTTCCGACGTCCGTTACAAGAGCACTACCAAGCCTAAGACGAACTACTTCTTTGTTCCCGCCATCAACGAGTCGATGCGAATCATGTTCCATTCGTGCAACGGCTTCAGCGTGGGCACAGACGAAGATGCTTGGAGTGGTCCTGCGCTGTGGAACGACGTACTACGGAGCCATGCGCGAGCACCTTTCCACGTCATGTTAGGGGGCGGCGATCAGATCTACAACGATGGTATCCGAGTAAATGGGCCTCTGCGGGAATGGACAGATATAGGGAACCCGAGGAAGCGGCGCGAGTTTCCCTTCCCCGAGAGGCTGCGAGCTGATTGCGACGATTACTACCTGAACAACTACATTCGATGGTATTCGACCGAACCATTCGCGTCTGCCAACGGGCAAATACCACAACTTAACATTTGGGACGACCACGACATCATCGACGGGTTTGGATCATACGTGAACGAGTTTATGAAGTGCGACGTCTTCCGAGGCATTGGTGGCACCGCGCACAAGTATTACATGCTTTTCCAACACCATCTGGCGCCGCCTGCTTCGACGTACACGTCGGATGTGCCTGGGACAACGCAGAACGGGCCGGAAGTAGACCCTACGCAACTTGCGAACACGTTTGTCAGACAGCAATCTTTTGACTCGTCCTATATCATCGGTAGCAGGCCTGGGCCATACGTCGCTGAGCACTCGATGAATATGTTCGGCAAACTCGGCGCCAGGATTGCGTTCCTGGGTATCGATGCGCGCACCGAACGTACACGGCATCAGGTCAACTACCCCGAGACGTACGACCTCATCTTCAGTCGTTTAAGAGAAGAGCTCCGTGCAGCGGCAGATGCCGGCCAACCCTTCAGACATTTGATCTTGTTGTTGGGTATCCCAATTGCGTATCCGGTAAGGTGCTCGTGACCTTTGCAGCCTGAAACCCAACTAACGAGCGCCAGCGACTTACATGGCTTGAGAACGTATTCAGTAGTCCCCTAATTGCGCCAGTGAAGTTCTTGAACCGAAGATTTGGATTTGGTAAGTAACAACCTTGGATCAGTTTAGGTGGCGTGATTATTTATGATATGACAGGTGGTGGTGTTTTCAACCACTTTGACGGGAGCGTAGATCTCCTCGATGACTTGGATGACCACTATACGGCTAGAACCCATAAGAAGGAGCGAAATGCTCTGGTAAAGAAACTCCAAACTATCTGTGCGGAGTTCTCGATTCGACTCACCATCCTCGGAGGTGATGTTCACTTGGCGGCGCTTGGGCGGTTCTACTCCAACCCGGACTTACACATTCCCGTCGAGGAAGACCACCGTTACATGGTCAATGTGGTGTCCTCTGCGATAGTCAACAAGCCACCACCCGGAGCAATTGCCAATCTATTAGCAAGCCGGAACAAGATCCACCATCTTGACGCGGACACGGATGAAACACTCATGGCGCTCTTCAATAAGGACCCGGGCAACTCCAACAAGACGCGGTCATCGAACAACGTGACCATGCCTAGCCGAAACTATGCCATAATCACGGAGAACTCGCCGAACAACCGCGGCGCTGCTACCAATGCTACCAATGGCCACGCAGAGTCGACGGGTGTTCATGAATCAGAGCATCAATTTGATGGGAAAGACGGCCACTCATTCCTGTCTCAGGGTGAGCTTGGCGCCGGTACGACACACAAGTCATCCGCTGTCGAGACGCACGGTAAAGACAATGACGGCGGCCTGGACGTCTGCATCCGGGTAGAGATCAACCAGCATGACAAGGATGGGAAGACAGAACCGTACGGTCTAACGATTCCGGTCTTGAACTATGAGCCTGGGAAGTTCGGCAGCAACGCGCATTCCCATCACCTTCGTCATCGCCGTAGCAGGCCGGACACGTCTGGGCATGCGAGCACAGCGGCGCACAGCACTGCTCCTTCGGTACCTTCGATACCAGCCTCGGCGCCGGAAGCTGCCCGCTAGAAGTGGTTGGCCTGTCACCTGGGGTGCGGATAATGTGTGTAGAGGTGTGTCTTGCTTAACACTGGGTATCTAGTCAGGGCGGGCTGTTGGGAGACCATGTGGCTTGCAGGTGGATTTGGTTCTCTGAGGATCCTCGGTCCCAGGCCGAGTTGAGGAGCAAGACAAGTAATAAGGGCCTGGAGTAAGTGCACGGCTACAGTAGACGATGAGGAAACGACATGATCAAGAGAGATAAGATAATACCCCAGAAAGAGGATTGACCGTGATGGATTGTTGTTTACGGAGAACCCCCTATTGTAATGCTGTACTTTTATACTTTCACGGCTGATGATTCCATTTTCCATTGGCAAGATTAGACACTTTATAAGTGAGAGGTTTACTTGCTTCCTAACGCCTCCTCTAGAATGCCTGCTAAGTAGGTACCTAAGTGACTCGGGTCGGGCAGCCGATATGTAAGGCAGTAAAGAAGCTCATGCCGAATTCGGCTGTGCCCTAGTAAATGTTAAGCTTCTCATTGGTGGTGACTGTTCAATTGGGACCTGAGCTGGTCCAGAGTGGTCTGCCCCGCAAGACCCTGCGTTTTATGCCGCGACAAAGCGAGGACCTACATCATTGCCATCGGAGTTGCGGCGCCGATGAAGCTTCAGTCCGTTAAGTTGAGTTCTTAATGGGAAATAAGTATATGCAGGGAGCTTATATGCCTCATTACCTGGTGTTCAACTCTCAATTGATAACGTCCTGCTGCAACCTTTTCGTCAGTCGAGGTTTGAGAGGTTCCCGTTAGGCTACATACAAAGGCAGCACGTCTCATTCAGTAGATCTACGTCAATTGAGATCCAGCGTCGTTTGTCGAACTGAGGCTTTATACTCGTGCTATCTTTCGTGTTTTGTTTCCAACATGGCGTCGGCACCGAGAGGATACGGGGTTGCGAGAGCATTGCAGCAGAGCTCATCGAGAGTCTGCTCAAGATGCTTGCCGACTCTTCGCTCCTCGAGAAACGCGAGGGCGCTGAGTACGACGAGTGTTAGGATGACAACCCTAGCTTCTTTCAAGATACCCAAAGTTACGAACGAGCCTAACGTACGTCAACCGCGACTATTTCCAGATTAGGTCGGCCACCCTGTGCCAAGAATCAAGAGACTGACTCCATTTATAGCACACTTACGCAAAGGGCTCGGCGCAAAGAGAAGGTCTGCTTGCTGCTGTTGCGCGACAGCAGAACAGGGGCGCCATAGATATTCCACTCGTGATCGGGGGCAAAGAGGTACTTACCATTCCATAACCCATACTCGCCGATGCTCAGCGATTGACCCTTCGAACAGGTCAAAACAGCACAGAAATCTACACAGTACAATCCCTCCGACCACGCCACCGCGGTAGCAACCTACTCGGTAGCCAACCCCTCCGACGTCAACGCCGCTATCGAAGCCGCCTTAGCAGCAAAGCCAGCCTGGGAATCACTCCCCTTCGCCGACCGGGCTGCCGTTTTTCTCAAGGCCGCCGACCTTATCTCTACCAAATACCGGTACGAGATCATGGCGACTACGATGCTAGGCCAGGGCAAGAACGCGTGGCAGGCCGAGATCGATGCGGCAGCCGAGCTGTGCGACTTCTTCCGCTTCAACGTCCAGTACGCCGAAGAGCTGTACGCCCAGCAGCCCGCCCACAACTCACCGGGCGTGTGGAACCGCATCGAGTACCGGCCCCTCGAGGGCTTCGTCTACGCCGTCAGCCCCTTCAACTTCACCGCCATCGGCGGCAACCTGGCCGGCGCGCCGGCGCTACTCGGAAACGTCGTCCTCTGGAAGCCGTCCGACTCGGCCGTTGCGGCGGGCCACCTAGTGCACCAGATCCTGCTCGAGGCGGGACTCCCCGAGAACGTGATTCAATTCGTGCCGGGCGACCCGGCGGAGGTGACGCGGGCAGCGCTGGCGCACCCGCAGTTCGCAGCGCTGCACTACACCGGCAGCACGGCCGTGTTCCGCAGCCTGTATGGGCAGATCGGGCAAGGCGTGGCCGAGGGCCGGTACCAAGGGTACCCGCGCGTCGTGGGCGAGACAGGCGGCAAGAACTTCCACCTCGTGCACCGCTCGGCCGACGTCCGCAACGCCGTGGCGCACACGGTGCGCGGCGCCTTCGAGTACTCGGGCCAGAAGTGCAGCGCCACCAGCCGCGCCTACGTGCCGGCCTCGCTGTGGCCCGAGTTCGAGCGCCTGCTCGTCGCCGAGACCCAGGCCCTCAAGGTCGGCCCGGCCTGGGACCCCGAGACCTTCGTCGGCCCCGTCATCCACCGCCCCAGCTTCGCGAAGCTGGCCAAGGTCCTGGAGGATGCGCGGAACGACCCGCAGCTCGAGCTCCTGGTCGGTGGCACGTGTGACGCGGCGTCCGGGTACTTTGTCCACCCCACGGTGTACCGCACGAGCGACGCGGGACACGCGCTCATGAGCACGGAGCTGTTCGGCCCGGTGCTGACAGTATATGTATACGATGACGAGCCGGCGGACGCGTTCGCGCGCATCTGTCGCACGGTGGATGCCACGGGCCAGTACGGGCTCACGGGGTCCGTGTTTGCACGGGACCGCGGCGCGGTGCGGGACGCGGAGGAAGCCCTGCGCGCCGCCGCGGGCAACTTCTATGTTAATTGCAAGAGCACCGGGGCTGTGGTGGGCCAGCAGCCGTTTGGCGGCGCGCGGGCTAGCGGGACTAATGATAAGGCCGGGAGTGTTAATATTTTGGGTCGGTTTGTTAGCTTGAGGAGTCTTAAGGAGGAGTTTATTGCTTGTGAGGGGGTGGGGTATCCTAGTAATGAGGTTTGAGGTTGGGTTGGGATGGGTTGGGGTTGGGGGGTTGGAGGATGGGATGGGATGGGGGAGAAAGGGAATAGGGAGAGAGGAATAGAGGGAGGAATAGGGGGACGGGAAAGGGGCAGGGTAGTAGGGAAACGGGAAAAGAATAGGGGAAAGGGGTAGGGGAAAAGAGGAATAGGGGTAGGGGGAAAAGTGAAATAACGGGAGAAAAAGAGAAGAATAGGGGAAGAGGAAAGGTCTGGGAGGTAACCGTGATGAATCCACTACCGGAAAAATGACAGTAGATATGATGGACGGCTATAACAGAAAATATCTCCATATTTAGGTAGGTGCCGAAGGTTTAATAGCCAAGGGGTTTCATATCCAAGGCTGCCCGGGCTATGAGGTACGGCTTAGAGGACAGTTCGTGTTGAGCGGCTACTTGCTACTTATACCGACATACAGAATGATAAAATGAGAAACGGGTATGGTTTATTTGAGGACCTTAATGCTTTTGCTTTGGTGAATTTGGGATTTTGATATACTGGCTATCCACCTACCCAGCTGACTATAGGAGTGGGATGTTTAGTACGACGACTTGGATGTGTGGATGAGATGAAGGTAATATGCCCAAAAAAAAGATATTTAGAGACTACCAACTGACCTTTCTGACTGCTGTTTAGACACATTAGAACACCTATCGTTTGCCGAAGGCGAAGCCTATAATGCCAAGTTAATGCCGGTAGCCCGAGGCGATGTGCTTCCAAACCGTAAGTGTTTCCAGGCATGCGCAAATAAGCACAACTCGAAGCAGAATCGTTAACAAGTTGATGCATCACAGGAGACGTGCCCGTAGAATGGATGTTTTACGATATGTGGGTAAATATGAGAGCCCACGACAAGGAGCTCGCCGACAAAATCCTGGAGCCGGTCTTCACATTCATGAGAGCACAAACGGACAGAGCTCGCAAGGACATCCGCGAACTGGGACAGTACCTAGAGTACCGTGAGAAGGACGTGGGGAAAGCGTGAGTGCCAGATCCCCGATCCTAATGGCATACCTGGACTCGCGTTTCGGCTGACGGGAACAATAACTAGGCTCTTATCCGCTCTGATGCGATTCGTCATGGAGCTCCGGCTGACGCCGTCTGAGCTGCAGATGATGGAGCCGGTGGAGCGGAACTGCTCCAAGCACATCTCGGTGGTGAACGACATCTACAGCTGGGAGAAAGAGCTGCTGCAGTCGCAGAAGAACGCGGAGGAAGGCTCGCTGCTGTGCTCGGCGGTCAAGGTGCTGGCGGAGAGCACCTCGCTCGACGTGCAGGCATCGTGCGCCTGTCTGTGGACGATGGTGCGGGAGTGGGAGAAGAGGCACGAGCTGCTGTGCTCGGAAGCATACCTGCCAAGCTCGTCTTGCTCCGAGGCTGTGCTGCTCTACCTCAAGGGCTTGGAATACCAGATGAGCGGCAACGAGTTGTGGAGCAGGACTACGCCGCGGTATCTCAAGGTGGAGAAGTGATCTGCCGTAGCTCTGTTGTATTCTTACCGGGCTGCCTGGAAACTGGAAATCTCATATATCAATAAAACTAGACGGTTTGGCTTTTTGTTTTCATAGGTACCTATCTTTTGATGCGAGGGGCGAGATTCTTCGTGGCTGCTCCAAAGCTTCCCTAAGGGCATAGGGGGCTTGGCTCGGATGTATCGATGCCTAAGTCACCTAGAGACTCAATTCTTACGTTTGTCAATAAAAATGTCTGTCAAAAGCGACCAAGCCGTGTCTTTCGTGTTGCCGGGTGAAGGCATACCCAGACAAAGAATGTTCACTCTGGACGGTAGGTACCTTTCAGAGGTGGTTGGCGAACGTGAATGCTTCAGCCTTCAAGCAAACTGGTACTTCGGTACCTCAACAAGCTTTGATTTGCTGCGTCAAATTTCGCGAATTTTCATTGGCTGCCAAGGCAGGCAGAATTCTGCCGCTGGCTGATTACGAGAATCGCTCACCGCCTAGGGCCCCACTAGAAACGAACATAAAAGGCCGCCCACCCGCCCGACCTTTACGAAATTTTCTCTTCTTTCCTTCTTCATACTTACCTTGTCTGGAGAGACCTTTGCTCATCAATCTAGGCTCTCAAGAGGGAAGACCTGCATTGCACATCGTGGAGTCGACCCTCTTCTATTATCCCTCGTGGATCGTAGTGGGCGCAATTTTTGCTTTTCAACCATCATGTTTTCACTGTGATCGGTGCCTTGCTGCATCGCCATGAGGAAGACTGAGAAGCGAAGTTATGGGGGGAGTACTTCTGTGCAGCTGTGACGATTTTCAAATAGTAGACTGTACGCCAGTCCATATGCACTACCTCCCTCTCACTGCATCTATCTGTATCTCCCGTTTTCCTCTCCGTGCATATCAATATTCTCGAGCAAAAACCCTGTTGCAGATTGTCTTCCAGGTCTGCAAAGGGAAACTTTGACTACGTTGCGTACTGAGGCTCCAGCACCCAGAACACAATGTACGAAGCCTTGTCAATGCCTTCCCGGTGTCGTCATGTACTCGTTACCTCGTTACATGGCCGAAGTTCGTCGTGGTCTCGCTGATGGGACGGAAGGACGGGAGAAAGAGCGAAGAATCAAAATGTAAGACCCGAGATGGGCCAGGCTCGCCGTTTGTATGGGGAAAACTCAGAATAGGTCTTATCCACGGTGTTTTGCTTCTACCTACCACTACCTGCGCAAATAATTCACCTATTCACCTAATCTTGTAGTTTACCCCATTGAGCAGGTAGGTAGGCTCCTTTGATGCATACATCGCCCGACCTCGACCAACAGTAATGCCACTGAACGAACAGTCCGGTACCACTACTCTATAATTGAATCCTAACATCACATCTTTTTTTCATGACTAGCAGTCAGCCAACAGATCGGTAACTAATATGTCGCTATTCGATCAATGGACAACGGGCGTGGAGGTGGTGCAAAAGCACCGCAACCGCATTGAGGGGAAGAGGAGTAAGCGGACCCAAATGACTTCGAGCATATTATCTCGCGAATCCAGCATCTAACGTTGACTTATCAATTCACGTAGTTGCTATCACGGGGCCTACCCTTGGGTCCATCGGAGGGGAGGTTGTGCTCGCCCTCGCCGAAGCCAACCCAGCCCAGCTCTTCATACTAGCCCGCTCGGACACAAAGGCGGACGCAGTCACTACTGAGTTCAAGCGGAGGCAAACAAACGGAGCGACAGAGGTATATTTCGTGCCCTGTGACCTGTCCGACCTGGACTCTGTACGTCGGGCCGCCGCCCAAATCCGCACCCGCGCCCTGGATGGAAAACTGGATGTTCTTTTTAACAACGCCGGAGTGCATTTGATCTATCCCTACCGGACCACAGCGCAAGGATTCGAGTACCATTTTGGTGTAAATCACTACTCGCACTTCTTGCTCACGGCCGAGCTCTGGCCGCTGTTACGCGAGGCCGGCGAAGACGCGGCCGTCGTCACGACCTCGTCCACAGGCTGCCAGATGACCCCCATGCTCTGGGACGAGATATCCACCGTGCTGCAATGGGGCGGCGGGGAGAGCTACCAGCCCTGGTTGGGGTATACTGTTTCCAAACTGGCGAACTCGCTGTTCAGCGTCGGTCTCGCCGCTCGCAGCACCGCCGCCGGGGTCCCGATCAAGACCTTCGCGGTACAACCCGGCCAGCCGAAGACGCACCTCTGGGATAGTGTGAAGGACGAGGGGCCGACGAGCGTCACGGAGGCCTTCCGACTTGGAAAAGATGGGCCTCTGGCAAACTATGATAGTGAACTTGACCCCCTCCCCTTCTCAGTAGGCTCGGATAAACGGGTTGGATGAAGAGTAGACTGACAGTCCTCTAGTGGCCTCTGACGAGAAGACGGTCGAGCAAGCATCCAGCACGCTGCTGGCGGCTGCCTTTGACCCGAGCCTCAAGCGTAAGTCAAACAATCTGTGAAGTAGCCCGGCGGCATCCGTCTTCATGCTAACGGCGATCAGATTTCTCCGGGAAGTTTCTGCGCAACTGTGCAGAGTACTCAGTTGCCGCGTTCGCGCTGGATAAGGACGACGCTCATAGACTCTGGGTGTTATCTGAAGCCGCTGTCGGCCAGAAGTTCGACATGTAGTGTGCTGCAATGTGAACAGCTCGATCTGATGGACATGCCCTCAAGCGCCGCGTCGGTCATATCCCTGAACTACCTACCTAGCATTTCTATTGAGAACACAAACCTTTCTCAATACAAGTCTAAAAACCGCTATCGGCAACATTACGTGTTGAGAAAGAACGCAAGCCATGAGTTCATAACGGTAGTTGTACTAAAAGGGTACCCGCGTCATCACAAACTGCCACAATCCCGCAATTACGCTGCTCTGGTAAACTTTACATACAGGCTCGGTTTTTTCCATAGCAGATGCATTTCAGATTGTGCATGCCAATTCAGGTCCTTCTTTATCAACTCCAGATCATACCGGAAAATCAATCTGGCAATTGTTAAATTCATCTCCAGCCAGGCCAGACTACGGATGGAGTCAGCTTGATGACCACTGCGATCGCTACCAGCTTAGCCGTGACGACATACCTTCGCCCCAGACAAGATCGCGGCCCGAAAGAGAACGGATGGCTTGCATCCAAAATGTCGGTCGTCGCAGACCCCTTTAGCCACCGGTCCGGATCGAAGACTTCTGGGCTCTTGAAATTTGAGGGGCTCATGCAAGCAGCAAAGGGGTTCGTTGCAACGATCGTCTGCAGGTCATCAGAGTCAGCACGTCTCGGGTCTGCGAGCATATTCTAGAAGTTCGAGGGTGCTAGAGTGCGTGGAATGAAAGCGCAACATGTACGTGGCTTCTGAGGTACACACTTACACCACCAGGAACCCAGTATCCGTCGACCATAGCACCGGAAGCCGGCACCTCGCGGGGCGTGGCAAGCGGCAATGGGGGATAGATACGTAATGCCTCCAGACAGACGGCGTGCAAGTACGGCAATCCCGCGGCATCTGCCGCGTTGATGTCTTCGTACCGCGTGAATGCGGACCGGATCTCTTCTACGAGGTGCTGCTTGATGCTTGCTGATTGACACACGTAGTAGAATACAACCGCAAGTGTGGTAGCCGTTGTCTCGCTCCCCGCAATCCTGCAGTAGTGTCAAATCGACCGTTTCAAGTCGGCCGGTTTCTCTAAGGGAAGGAAGAGAAGAAGGGGGGTAAAACTCACACAAAATCGGACGCGTGCGCCGCCAGTTGAATGGTAGACGTCTCGGGCCCATCCTGGAGGAGATAGCTCATAAAATCCTTGCGATCCGTGACCTCATTCATTCGTCTGGAACATTTAACTTCGGAAGCTAGAGCTTGCATTGTCGGAGCCCTCTCACATTGTGGTCAGTTCAATGGTGTATTTCTGGTGTCTTGTGGCAGCTTCGATCAGGTTCGCCAACCAGCGGCGGTTGAATATCAACCAGAGCTTGCTGATCAGCGGAAACCTGGATAGCGCATCCGAGACGTTGGCTTGCGACATACTCCCCAGGACGTCCTTAATCCAGGTATGCGTCTCGCCTAGGATGATGTCTTAGTCGGGCTCGGAGAAGTTAAAGATCAAGGGGAAACGAGTGTCATACCGGATTCAACTCCATGGAAATCTCGCCCAAACGCCAATTTCCCAATAACATCTGTGATAAAGTAGTGAGTATATGTCTACCTACTCATAATAGAGGTCTGCGGTCGATGAAGTAAATACCAAAAGTCAAGAGGTTGAACCAGTGAGTCAAATCCACTGTACGCTCCCCGACTCTATCCACAAACTTGTCGACAATTTCGCTAACCAGATGCTCCTGTTCGCGCAAAGACGTGTCGGAAAAGGCCCGAGAGAGAAACTTTTTCATTTGTCGGTGTTTCTCAGGGTCACGCTCGCTCACGATCGAGTGAGCCTGATCCGCGAAGTTGCCCCCATCGTAAAATGCACTTTTGGGGAAGCAATTGGTTCTGTCTTTCCCAACACCGTATATGTCCGTCCACGACTGTGACGTATTGAACGAGAGCTCGCTAGGCGATACACGAACTACGGGACCTGGGGAATCTCAGTGCTCTGTGAGGTAGACCACGGTGTTGTAGGATATTATAATTACGAACCATATTGCTGGTGCAATTTCAGCACGTCCCAAGGCTGCCGCCCTCTTAAGTAGCTCCAGCTGAATGGAAGCTGCACTTATTTCAGAATAACTGCGATATTCATTAGGGTTGGTTGGGCTCTACAGTTTCGGCGTCGAGTTGATCTTACAGAAATCCACGGCAGTGGCAAGTGTCTTGCTCAGACCCAAGCCACCAACCGTAAGGGGTCACACACATTTGTCATGGCCGCCATTTTGGGACCAGGAAACCCAGCTAATGGGTGACAGGTTAGTTGGTATATTGCGAATGAACTCCCCAGGAGTATGGCCTATCCGAGGTTACTCATTTGCGAAAACAGCGTGGAATTATCTTTACTACATACCATTATGGCTACGGCAAGAAGGAAGTTTCTTGCGGAACCAACGACATCACTGGCATCGCCAACATCCACGATAAGTTTGAAGTGCCGCATGATCAACTGAAAAGGGGAAAAAACCACAGTGCGAGATCGGGACACCTGTGACTTTCCAGAGATTAATCAGTGAAAACATCCACTTGGTGTAGCTTTCGAAACTTTCGTGCAGTATCACTTGGCTTATTACCATGTATAGGTATGTGCTAGTTACCGGTACTCAACCTACGACGGCGTTGACGAAAGAGGAAACCCCCGTCCTGGAGCGAACCCCGACGGCCAGGCATGCATAGCCCCCCCAAGAAAGCCTTTACCTCAGCACCTACGAGGATACACCTCCTGGGTCCGTTTCGACTCCCCCAGCTTCTCTCCACCGTTACACGTGTTTTTGGGTGCATAGGTACCCAAGTGAATATGACTCAGCAAGCTTGTCCAAGTCCCTATCCTGGGTTAAGGTACCCACCCGTTGACATTACATACTCGATTAGATAACCATCTCGAGGCACAGAAGCTTAACAGACTTGACTGCCGTAAAGGAGTGCATCAGAGCAGCACAATGGCTCATCCTAGAGGGCCGGCCGGCGAGGAAGAGACGTCGTCCGCCGACATGTGGACTCTAAGCCCGCTGGACGCCATCATGCCCGACATCAACCTCTGCATCATCCTATGCTTCGCCTGCGCCGACTTCCACCAGGAGCGCACGGCGAATATCCTCCGCCAGTCATACGCGCAGCTGGTCTCGGACAATCCGATCCTCGCAGCCACCATCAGCCCCGCGCCCGCGGCAGCTACCACCCGACCTGGATCCAAGATCGTAAGGCCGGCCGAAGGCGGGCCTCCTCCTCCTCTGCGGATCCGTGACGGTCGGAACGATATAACCGAAAGCTACGCGGAGCTGCGCACCAAAGCGATGCCATCCAGCCATCTAAAAGCCGCGCTAGTGCTCCCCGGCCTCGAGACAGCCGTGCCGGGCGTGCGCCACACCGCCGCCGCGCAGGCGACCTTCATCCAGGACGGCTGCCTGCTAGCCTTAAACACGAGCCACGCGCTCATGGACGCGACCGGCGTCTCCCACGTGTTCACCGCATGGGCCAAGTACGCCGCCGCCATCTCGACCTCGACCTCGGCCTCGGCCTCAGCGTTGCCGCCGCCCGTCATCCACCTAACTCCATCCCACACCGACGCCGCCACGCTCAACCCCCGCGTCGGCGTCGGCGCGCACGAGTACCACAGCACCCTCAAGCACGTCGCTGCCGCGTGGCACATGCTAGGCCTAGACTACCGGCCGCGCCACGCCTGCAGCGCCGTGCTCGCGTCGCGCTATGTACCCCGGGGGACGGCGTCGACGCGTCTCTTCCACGTCGGGGCCTCGGCGCTGCAGCGACTGAAAGACGAGTGCTGCGGCGCGGCTGCGGCGGCGCGCTTGTCGACTGGGATCAGTACGAATGACGCGCTGGCGGCTCTGATCTGGCGGAGCGTTGTCTCGGCGCGGAAGCTGGGCAATGCGAGTGCGAATGCGGATGCGGATGTGGATAGCGACGCGACGACGCTGATGGTGGCCATGTCCGTGCGAGACGCGGTGGCGCCGCCGATCGGGCCGACGTACCTGGGCAACGTGGTGCTATACGCGATCGCAGAGTCGAGCGTGAAGTCGCTGGCTAGTCCAGGAACGGAGTCGAGCCTCGGTTCGGTGGCGCAGGGGGTCAGGGAAGCGATCAAGAAGCACCGGGACCCGGAGGCCATACAGACGGCGCTGCGTCTCGCGGCCTCCATTCCGGACGTCGGCGCGCTGGGCCTGGTATATCCGACGTGGCTGGAGAACGACGTTGTGATCAGCTCGCTGTACCATCTCCCGCTGCCCCGCAGCAGCTGGGGGAGCACGTTTGGGGGGAATCCGAGGCCTGATTTTGTTAGGTTTCCGCAGGGCATGTTTGAGGGCATTTGTTTCGTCATGCCGAAGAGGGAGGACGGCTCGGTTGAGGTGAGCATTACTATGTACGAAGGGGATATGGCGGAGCTGGTGCGGTCTGCTGCGTTTACCCGGTATGCTACACAACTTTGGTAATGATGCGGTATGTACTATGCTTCGAGGTTGACACTGCATATACTATCTCGACACGGTCTATACATGTAGTGTGAGAACAGGTACATGTAAGTAGACAAGATGCAGTGGTTTCGAGGTAATCGGGTTTAAATGAGTAATATAATATATTAGAATCTATCTATACAAATCTGGGCATCTAGGTAATCTAACAACGGCGACTGCGCTCAAGGTACTTAGGTATCTATTGAGTGCAAATTGTAAACCCAGTAGAAAAAAAATCTTGTCTGCATCTTGGAATGTAAATTGAAATCGATCATAACGATAATTCGCGCATCAAGACGCTTTTTCGACGTCTACAGTAGTATCGTCGCTGCGGTTTTCGGTTTTTTCTGATGATTGCTTTATCGTTCGGAAAGGCGTTAGAAGTGCGGAGAGGAATGCCATGACAGCACAGACTACGCCAAGTATCCAGGCATCACGCAGGCCAACGACGTAAGCATCCATCACAACTACTAGTTGTTCACCCGAATAGAAGTCGCGCAGACCAGTGGCGCCGATAGATGTGACTTGTACGGGATCAAGGCCAACGCTGTTGCCGTCGAGCGTCTCAGTAAGCCGGTTTGCAAAGATGCTTTGGGCCGCTGAGATGAATACTTCAAGGAATGGAGTCAGTAAAGTATTACTTGAGGGGAAAACTAATGGGGGCACGCCCTGAGAGCTGACGTCTTCTTTAAGGGATGATGGACTCCCAAGACCCACTAAAGGGGTAAATAAAACATCTCTTGAAACCACTTACCAGTACCGCCCATCGTTTGGAAGACTGCCAAGGATGTTAGCTTCTACTGAGGTATTTCTCTGTTATCAACCTGGAAATCAATAGCTTACATAACAAAATCGCAGTGACCGCGGGAATATCAGCAGGGCTACTATAGGCCTGTCCAACCATGACGGGGACTTGTAGGCACAAGCCAGCCCCAACACCAAGAATAAGTTGGTAGCCGATGTACTTCCCGACGTCGAGCCCGGTATCAAGTGTCAACAGCAGCCCAGCCCCTAAACTAGCCAATGCGGCACCGCTCAGTAGGAATGTGTGGAAATAACCCACCACCGTAAGCAAAACCCCGGCTACGATGCCGAACACCGACGAACCGACGATAAGAGGGAGGTTGCGTACCGCGCTGTCGACTGCCGAGTATCCTCCGATCGCCTGGAAGTAGACAGGCAGGTAATAGACGAAGTTGAAGTATGCTCCAGCCAGGAAGAAGTTAAACAGGAGGAGCGAGATGTTCTGCCGGTTCTTGACGAGGCGCGGTATCATCATAGCAGTTTCGCCCAGTTTTATCTGCTGCAGAGCAAAGATGGCTAGGATGACGACGAAACCGACGAGGGTCCCAATGACTTCGGATGAGCTCCAGGGCTTAGTGACACCGCCCCACTGGAGTGCTAGCAGATAGCAGCACAGCGAGGCCATGATAAGCAGGGTACCTAACGGGTCCATGTTGTACAGCTTTTCTTTCCACGTAGCCTGGCGCGGCGCGGCTGCGGCCGGGGTGTGGAAGAACAGAAACAGCACGAGCATAGAGCAGGCGCCCACAGGCAGATTCAGGTAGAAACTGTATCTCGTCAGCATCTCTGCCTCCACATCCAATCATTTCAAGACTGACCACCACCGCCACGTCACATTGGTGGTGAAGGCGCCGCCGATCAAGGGGCCGACAACGCTGGCGAAACCATAGACAGCTCCTAGAACCCCGGTATAGGCCGGTCGCTTATTCGGGTGGGCGATGAAGGCGATGATGATGTAGCAGCCGTTGGTGATGCCAGCGCCGCCGGCTCCGGTAATGGCTCGTCCCACGATCAGGGCGGTGCTATTCGGAGCCAAGGCTGGAGGCAGAAAGAAGTCAGCAAAGTCGCCGTCTCAAATTTACAGACGGAGTGTGTGCGCGCATACCGCAGATCAGGCTTCTGATCTCGAAGACAAAGATGGCGGTGAGGATGACCCATTTGAGCTGGAAATACATATAGGCCTTGCCCCAGACCTGAGCAAAGGCAGAGATGGTGAGGAAGAAGGCCGAGCCATACCATCCTATGTCGGCTAAGCTATCGAATTCTTGAGTGATGCGAGGGATGGCCGTAGCAATGATGGTCTAGGAAGTGTTAGGTAGGATCATAGGTAAAGGCTACGGGTCGGTCTATAGCGAGGTAGGTACCTGGGTAGGCAAGCAGGTATTCAGGCTTATGACGGCGTACCATATCAAGGGCAACTAAGAAGATGCTGAGTACCAGGGCAAGGACCAATATGCCTAGGCGGAGACCATTGGGATAGTCTCCGTCTCCGTCTCCGTCTCCGTCTCCGTCTCCGTCTCCGTCTCCGTCTCCGTCTCCGTCTCCGTCTCCTTGATCCCTGGGCGGATCCGTCGTTTGGCTTGCTGGCGCCAGATCCTGACCTGCAAGATCATGATCTGAGTGCGCCATAGAGGTCTTTGTTTGAAGATCTGTTTACTGCTCTACCTTAGCAGTTATTCTTTCGTGTCAATATTGGAGCGGCATGGAAGAAACAACAAAAGTTATTGTTTTCTCGCTTTGATTGCGCTTCCTTGCTCGTTACACAAGTCTAACTCGATGGGGTATTCCTGCTAGGGAAGCTAACTGCTTGGGGAAACCGTTTGGGTCCAGAGTGAATACCCTCATCGCCTCAATCATCGCCTTACAAGAACAATCTAGCGATGGCTCACTGCCCAAAGAGAAGGAGATCACACGAATGAGTTTGATTGAAACTTAGGCAAGTTCAGGAGGTATTTGATACCCAGTCCGACTTACCCATCAGGAATCTAATCTTCCGATGTTTTGCCGGAGCAAGCTCCTAAACATCAGGGACTTTGACTTGGAAAAAAACCTTGGACTTGGAATTTTTTGGTACATGGATGTTCTTAGCATTTCTCATATAAATCTAAGTATCATTCCTTAAAAAAGCATAGCTGCTTTATCTCAATATATGCAAGCTTTTATTCATCTAAGCCCTCTATATACCTCTATACATGCAACATAACTCACTTTTTACACGAATATTAACATTTCCTCAACGAAACCTTTTGTTTTCATTCTTAAACTGTATGCAAGTAATTATCTCCTACAAAAGTACTATAATTACTATTCTTTTTGGTGTCGCGACGCTGCAAAAACGTAATACAATTGAAGTTGCGAAAAGATACTTAAGATAGGGTGGGCATTACACCTATTTAGTAAGTAGCTAAAAAAATTCCAAGTCCAAGGTCTTTTTCCAAGTCAAAGTCCCTGATGTTTAGGAGCTTGCTCCGGCAAAACATCGGAAGATTAGATTCCTGATGGGTACCTACCTATTCGCACCATCAACGCCGGCTTCCACCACATAACGAAGACTTTTCCCTCTTCCAGCCAATTGATGTCCTTATTCACAAGCTCGAGGTCGTAAGTCCAAAGCATCTTAGCTAAGATGAGGTTCATCTCCATGTAAGCGAAGCTGCGCGACGTGTTAGCACACACAGCTAGGTGATCTTGAAACTATTCGCGAGAATGCCAGAGCCTCACTTTCTTCCCAGACACCCTCTCGGCCCTAGCGAGAAAGGCTGGCTGGCCTCTTTTACGTCGCCTGAGTTGGGATCCAGCCACCGTTCGGGCATGAATTGCATCGGCTCGGCGAAGTACTGCTCGTCATGTGTCACTGCCCAAGCGCTGGTGTAAATTTCCGTCTGGGAAACCCGCGTGAGAGAGATGTCCTTACGCGAAGCGTGTCTCTCTGGATGAAACTTACGCCTTGAGGGATGTGATGGCCGTGTAGCTCAAACCCTGGCGACACACGTGGAAACCCCTGAGAGCCCGGAGGGAAGAGCCGGAGACCCTCGTTAATCACCGCCTGCAGGTATTTTAGTTGTTGCGCGGACTGGGCGTTAATGCTTTCGTATGACGGAAAAGTCTCTCTGATCTCCTGGACGAGCCGGTGAAGCTTCTCGGGATGCTGGAGCAGAAAACAAGTTGTCCCTGCTAGAAAAGTCGAGACGGTCTCGCCGCCAGCAATACTCAAGTCGAAGTCAGTCGGCAAGCTGGCTTATACGACTCCAGCAGTTGAGACCTGCTGAATGGGCGGGTCTTTGCTTACGCTAGAGTAGAAACGTGCGCTGTCATCTCCTCCTTGTCCACCTCGCCCTTCCGCACTTTCTCAGCTAAGAGACTGACGAAGTCCCTCCGCGAAGAATGGGAGGCCAGTCGTCTTGTCAAGTGTTAGGCAAAGCACTTCATGAGTAGGACCACTGACGTCACTTACTTGTCAACTTGCTTCCGGCTATACTGCGAGTTCATGTTCTGTACCATAAGCCGAGATGGAATAAGCCATCTGAACAACGTCGCAAACGATTCGATACGGCTGAGGTTATCAGCAAGCGTGATCAAGTAGAGGTGTTCCTCGATAAGATTTGCCCAGAAGTGGGATTTTCCTAGCAGAAGAGTGAGCATGTCGCTGTGCGTGGTTGGATCTGTAAATACCAAGAGGTATTGAGCGCGCAAAAGGTAGGAGGTAGGTAAGTAGGTAGGTAACACTCAACAGGGAGAAATGAGAACTCACGATTCTGAAGACTATGAAATGACTCGCCAAAGGCCATTTCTCCAAGGATATCGAAAGCTGCCATCTCGTACCACTTGGTCATATCGATGCCTTTCGACCCCGGCCCTGCCTCCTCGCCAATAATGCGAATGAATTCGTCGACAGTGCCACTGACGATCTCCTCCTGCTCAAGCAGACGCTGCTGCGAGAAGGCGGCAGTGAGCATCTTGCGCATGCCGGCATGTTTATGTGGATCACGTTCGCTTCCAATGCATAGACTGTTGAAGCCCGCGCCATATATATCATAAAAAGGGGCTTTGATAGGGATGGGTTTGCCAGGTGCCGGATGACCGTAGATGGCCTTCCAAGACTCTACCGAAGCAAAAGAGAGCTCGTTGGGCGACATGCGAACAACAGGTCCTGCAAAGTACATTTAGCATTGGGTAATAGTGCGAGGGCACGCTTCGTGGCTGGACAAATACCGTATTTGCGATGCAGCTTCTCGATGGATAGGTGGACTTTGCCAGATCCCGTGTGAATAAACCGCCACAACTGGCGTCAATTTAGCGGAGTGCGAAGATGATCCAGCTGCTTACATGTAGGTAGGCTCTGCGAGGGTGAACGAAGTAGCTTACAAGAGAGGCACGGGCAAGCAAAGGCCCAGGGAATCCCGACAAGGGATGAAAATAGACATTATGGATCCATGATATGCAGAATCTTAATAGGATCTTGAATAACATGTGAGAGTGGTTGATCAGTTGGTCAATTGTTCTCAATATCAGAGCAGAATCGAAGGCTTACCGTGTAAAAAGCCAGACGACGAAGTAGTTGCCAACTCCATGAAATCAGAACCTCCTCCTCACTAAACAGACTGCTGACATTCCTAGGCAAGTCTAGGTATGTAGCCATGCTGGCGGTCACGTTTCCTCGAATGGGAGGTATGCAACATCAAACCTGAACACCAGCGATCATCTTGAGGATGTGGTAAGATGGCTTGATGTCAAAAATGTATGGCCAAGGAGCTGAGATAGGCTGTGGGCTGTACGCTGAGGGGTGGACTGCTCGACTTGGTCTATTGCCTCGTGGAGATTCCCGAAGAAGCAAATATCTCGCCGAGAGTGCTACGTCAATATGTTACCTTGGTTCTCCAAGAGCAACTATCTAAGGTACACATTAGAAAACCACTAACAGCCCTGAAAGAGACCTATAGAGTGGTTATCAGCCGTAGTTAACTGATGAGACTTCTCACAAGACTATTTAGATTCGTCAAAGCTTCAAGGTAACTTCTTTGAGCATCATGTGCCGTTATCTCATGTCCGTAAGAATCTGCTGGAAGGCGGTTTTCTCCGTGTTGTAAGCTCCAAACCACTGAGGTCTCAATGCAGCGATCGGCTCCTCCAGCTCGGTCCACGTGTCTCCCAGGGTCAAAATAATGCGCCCATTCCAGCGTCCAGACGACTTCGCTTTCTCGGGGTCATCTCTTCCATACAGTTCTACCTGACGCTGTTGAGTCCCCACGGCCGAGAATGCGACTGCTAGTCCGGCATGATAGGCACTGCTGACCGGAGCGCCGGCTTGGATGATGGGTGCCGCCAGGTTCTTTGGAAGCAGTTTGGATATAGTTGCCGCGGGGGCGACACCGTTGATCGTTGCGCCGTACTTCGCTATAGAAGGGCGCATGGCCCGTACAAGCCCTACGAGCTGCAGTAGAAATAGTTCAGGATCAGCTTGCGGTTGCGAACTCCATCTACGCCCTAAAGTCCGGAGAGTGATAGGCTTACTTACCGCTGTTTTGGTCGCACTATATACAGGCAAGCTCTGCTCCGCCGAATAGGCCGTGGCGCTGCACGTAATGACCAGACTGCTTCCGGGTTCCTGCTTCGCGAACTTGCTTAGAGCCAGCTTCGTGAAGTTCAGGACAGCCCTGTAGTTGACATCGATGACCCTGTATTGGGGCTCTATGAGGTCGCCATTGTCATCCAGTATATCTGCAAAGTAATCCGCTTCCTGCGACACTCCGGCGTTGGCCACGGCAATATCAACGTGGCCTATGTCTTTGAAGATGCTCTGCAAGGCCTTCCAGTCTGTGACGTCGCACTTATGCCACTTGATGGCACCCTCGCGGATCAACCCGAGTGGATTCGGGCCGGGTTCCTTTCCCGGGACTTCAAAAATGTCAAAGTCGTTGTCTATCGGGAGTATGTCCAACACATGGACGGTCGCGCCTTTGGAGGCAAAGATCTGGGTAGCAGCGAGACCAATCCCAGACGCCCCACCTCGTAGCACATTAGAATAAGGTCGAGGACTGAAGCGACGATGTACACATACCGGTGATTATCACTACTTTTCCACTGAGGTTCGGGATATCGTCGATGCTGAGATTCAAGCTGGTCATGGTTGCAGGGTGCGAGATACGAGGACCTGTCTTGGAAGCCCGATGAATTGTGTAACAAGGTCAATGAAATGAGGATCTGGAGGGGGGAGGGTGCAGGTGAGGCGCAGCTGTGGAGAGGTTTATATACCTAGGTACCTTATAGAGGCTCGGCATTTGCCTAAGACTCCAAAGACGGATCGCCTACGTTCGCGATGTCACCTCCTAGTTCATGGCCACACATATCAGACTGGACATAGAATAGCAGAGTATGCGGAGGGGTAGTTGTATTAATAGTGTCATCTTCTATATAGGTAATTTAATAACTGCATGTACCTTTGAAGAGTCCCCTTTTCGTCGACGACCACGTTGAACGGTGTTAGAACTCCAGCGGCACGAAATAAAAAGTACCTTGTTGAAAGCACTGGCCTCGCTCATATGTCTGTTGTTCCTTGCTTCATGCCTGACATTTATATGGAAGAGCCTGACAGCTATAACTAAATTGGATACGAAGTGGTGATAGCTCCGTACATTTATAGCATCAAGGTGCAGGAAAGGTACAATAATACACCGTAAACGTAGGCGGTCCATGACATATTAGCATAAGAGAATTATGCAGATGCGGATGAGGCTCGATAGGGGCAACTACGGAAAGAGTTGCTTGGGGCACCAGCAGTGCCAATCGGAGCAACATGTAACATGCTCCCGGCCAAATGGCCGGCTGAGTTCTTGTTTGGGAACTTGTACGCTTACAACGCCGACTGTGCCAAGCCATCCTTGTGGTGCGACTCTGGTCGGGTAAAGGACGGACGGGCGGCTTTCCTATACAGAATACTTGACTTCTCATCTCCATCTATCCTCTTAATATCACACATCGTTGCTCCAACAAGTCTGAACCTCGCGACGCCCATGGCCTTCACAATACTTACGGCCTTCTTGTCGATTCCTCTGACCTTGGTCATTTATTATCTCTGCTCTTTGCTACGATATATCCAGTCTGCTAAGACTACCGGTCTTCCGTATATGGTGGTACCATGTCTCGAAACCGAGACCTTCTCACAACTCGTTACGCCTTTGCTCCGCAAGGCCTATACGGTGCAGCTCAATGATGGGAACGGGTGGCCGCGATGGTGCCGGTTCATGATCAAGGACTGGTCGTGGGAAGACAAGCGGCGCGCACATGACGAGTACGGTGAGGTGTTTCTGGTTGTGTCTTGGCAGGGTATTATCTGCTATTGCGCCGACGCGGCCACGTGTTGGGATGTTATGAACCGCCGCAACGACTTCACAAAACCGAGGGATAAATACAGTGCGTTTCATTCCCCGGGGCAGCCCGTTACCTTTGTTCAGGTGCTGACCAGCAATGTAGAGATACTGGAGCCTTATGGACCTAATGTTGCGACAGCAGAAGGCAGCACGTATCGATTCCATGTTCGAATGACTGCGCCTACCTTCTCGGACAATACGGGTGTCAATAACATGGTATGGGAAGAGACAACGCGGCAAACCGGGCTGCTGATGGAGAACTGGACAAATGCGGCGCTACAACACCTGGACGAAGATATTAATGCCTTGACGCTCGCCGTGATTTCTCTGGCTGGTTTTGGGAAGAAACTCGAATCAGTGCATGAGCAAGCGCAGGATATTCCTCTTGGTTATAAGATCAGTTTCTTAACTGCCCTCCGACACACAACTTCTCACATGTTAGCCATATTACTATTTCCGACGTGGTTCTTGGACTTGACGCCCTACGCTGAGGCGAGCTTAGCAAAATGGCAACTTGACATATACCTGCGGCAGATAATACGCCAAGAACGAAGCTCAGGGGGGAAGGACACCAAACCCGAGCTAGGTACCCGAGGCAACCTTCTGCAGTCTGTCGTTCATGCGTCTGAAGAAGACGAGGGGCAGTCGAAGCTCCCAGGCCGTCAATCCCGGAAACGGGCTTTCAGTGAAGACGAAGTGATGGGGAACCTCTTCGTGTACTTGCTTGCAGGTAAACCCTGTCTGTCCGATTGACTCCTGAAGTATGATGGCTGACATAGGTGGCTAAGGATATGAGACTACGGCGAATAGTATCCAGTACGGTCTCCTGGTCCTAGCCATGATGCCTGAGATCCAGTCAAAGGTCATAGAGGAGATTGATCGCGTTTACGAAGAGGCCGCTGCAGATGGCCGCCAGGAGCTTACCTACAAAGACGACTTCGAGAAGCTTGAGTATACCTACGGCTTTATGGTATGAAACTATCCTGCACAGACCTGGTATGAGGACTGACCATATCAGTATGAGACATTCCGATTATATCCGGGTGTAACGCTCATAACGAAAGTGTGTGAGAAGCCACAACCAATCCAAGTCCACGACAAGGAAACAGGAATAGCCCGGACATTGACGCTACCTTCGGGTTGCAGGGTCTACTTGTCCGCTCCTGGCGTCCATTACAATCCCCGTTACTGGGAAGAACCAGAAAGACTGAGACCGGAACGTTGGGCTACCGACAAGTTCTCCCACGGCGGGGAGGATGAGTCGACGGGCAAGAAGGTGGGAGCAGCGGACCGAACACGGCAGATGAGAGGCACTCTCCTGACATTCTCCGATGGAGCGCGGGCGTGTCTTGGGCGCAAGTTCGCCCAAGCAGAGTATATGGCCTTCCTCGCCGCGTTTCTGAGACGGTTCCGCGTGACATTGGCAGATGGGGTGGATGTGAGGAAGGCCAAAGCCGATCTGGATAACAAGAGTGCTGGCAAAATTACCTTGGCCCCTCTAGACGGCTTTCGCTTAGAGCTGCGACAGAGGACCAAGACATGAGAGCATGCAACGTCTGTATGAAGCCTTCATATTTTATAGAGTACTTTTCCATTCCCAACGTCGTACGACCTATTTGAATCATGGCATTAAGGGGTAACAGACGAGCGACTGTTGAACTTCCGTTCTGTTACTTCACACGCTTGAAACCAATGACCGCTCGGGTGGTATCTCAATAAACCATCCCCCTTCATCGACAAGTGTCCATCGTATGCATTCAGACATGACATCTTCCCACCTCTTGTAACTTTGAAGTTCCGGATGCCCCTGAAAGCCGTGCGGAAGGCCACTAAATATGTGAACTTTGGTTCTCACCCTAAGTTACAAGATTAATTCGACCACGCTGCTCGGCTCGGTCATAGTAAGCATACCCATGGTTCTTGAGATTAGAGGCGTACATAAGCCCTTCATCTCGGAGCATGTCCGCTCCAGAAATCAGGAATGCTGTTTGAGGCATCGAGCCGAGCTCATCAGCCGGAGCCAGGCCCGGGTTCCACAGCGGATCCGACATGTCCGAGTTGCCGTCGTTCAGAGGATCCATGAAGAAATCGTAACGCTCCTTAGGGAGAATGGGCATGTTCTGGCACTGAACCAGCGAGGTCTTCGACTTATCGGCAAACAGCTCGAACGGGAAATTGCAGCCTTGGACCAAGTGAGGGATGGCCAAGATCTGTCCTTTGATGCGAGGGGGTGAGTTCGTCTCCCTGGAGCGCCTTAGGTCGTGCTGTACGACAGCAGCAGCGAGGTTACCGCCAGAAGACACACCACTCACTATCACCTTGGTCGGGTCGATGCGAAGAGTTTCCCGATGGTCCATCACCCACTCGAAGCCGTCGATACTGTCATACCACGGGGTCATACCAGAGCATTGAGGAAGATGCCGATAGTTGACGTGCACCACCACCATGCCCAATGCATGGGACTGCTTGGCCAACATGTAGTGATGCGTCTCCAGATTCCCAAATATATAGCCACCACCATGGAAGAACACGAGCGCGGGAAGCAGTTTCGGTGCAGTCCGTTCAGAACGAGGTCTGTAGCAACGGACGAAGATGCTTTGATTATCTCGCATGTCCACCTGATGGTCCCGGAATTCGACGAGCTCGTTCAGATTACATTGCGACATGAGGGATTTCGATACTGACTCCCACATCTGATTGGTATCATTCTGAATCTGTTCTCGCGCTTCTGGCTGCGGCTCCCAAATAGGCTCCGGGTTCGCCTTCTCGAATTCACGCCATTCGTGGCTGGGAATCCCATATTCCGAGAAATCCATTGCCGTCCGTGTTCACGGTATCAGTATCTGGCTAAGGGGTAATAAGGTGCCGGAAAAAGTGAATGTTAGGTCACGCGAGCCTTATAAAGAGGCTGCTGAAGACCACCGGCAACGTCGGGGACGGCATTTAAGTACCTAAAGTAAGCCAGCAATTGCGAAGATCGAGATCTCTACCTGGGTACTCAACATACACCTACCATGACAATACTACATGAGCACAGCATGCATATGGCTGACAGGTTGCACGTTGATTCAGAGTGCCGCTTGTTATCCTGTATCTTGAATAGATTGTACCTACTGAGCTTGTTCCCTAATCGTGAAGCTATCCAAAACTGCCCGACTATCAGCTGCCGTAGTAAGACCCCTTCTTCATCTCAGGAAAGCTTGTACCAAAAGTGAGAACCTGCTCGGGCCGAGGGCGTTCCCAATACGGCAGTCCCCGTAGTCCCAACCCGTTCCGGGTCCCGTTTTCCCAATCGGAAAGCTCCATTGCGTAAACAATAAACCCGAATATCGCACGCCGTCTCGGTGGTCACCTTAACTGCGAAGAATGCGGACGGCCGAAGAGTTGCAGAGAGTGCCGAATGAATACCCGATCCAATTTATACCCAATGGAGCAGCACTCGACTACATTCGTAGACTTGATTTCTGTGCATAACGAGCCATCTAACAGCCTCAGCTATCAGGTCAAGTAGCACATGATGGCTGCACAAGTTCGAAGTCTCTGGCACAATGGCAGTTTTCAGCTCGGCACATTGCAGCAGCAGTTTTCAGGAGAGAATCTCCTGGAACAGAGAGGATACATCGTGGGCACAGCACTCGTCGGTGTGCTATTGTATTGCCTGCTCTATGTCTACCCTCATGACAGTCGAGAGCCGAAACTAATCAAGCCGTGGATCCCTATCATTGGGCATGGCATCAGCATCTACAAACACGGCTCTCGTCACTTTGTATGGACAGCGTAAGCAGCCATCTCTGGTTTGAGTTCTCTGTCAAGCGATGTTTCTTATGAAATCGAGTTTGCAGGAAAAGATGCGGATTGCCCATTTACACGCTTCCCGTGCCTGGCGGCAAGATAGCCATTGTCAACACCCCCGAGATTCTCAGCGCAGTCGACAAAAACCCCAAAGCAGTGGCCTTCGCCCCGATTGCGGCCAGGATCATCGACAAACTCTCTGGCCTGTCGAGGCCTGGGTCTGAGACTGTGCTTGACAAATTGCAAGGGGAAGAACGCATGGATGGCTACATGAACGCTGTGATGAAAGACATCCACAAGACCCTCGCGCCGGGCCCGGATCTGAAGCACATCACAGACCGCGTGGCGTACGACTTGAATGACTCGATGCGGAAACTCCACGGCAAAACGACGCGTGTGAATCTCCTGCACTGGTTTCGCCACGAATTCGGCATGTCTTCGACCAACGGCATATACGGGCCGGACAACCCGTTCAAGGATCCCAAAGTCGAAGCTGGCTTCTGGTGAATATTCCTCTGCCCCGATGTCTGGCCATAGTAACTGACGTAGGTACCTTACCCAGGGCGTTCGACGATTCGATCAGCGACCTCTTGATCACTCCGAAAGCCAGTCTGACTTGCCGATACGGAGACACCGGGCGCGCAAACGCGTGGCGGGGGTTCATCCAATACTTCAAGAACAAGGGGCACGAAAAGGGGTCCGAGCTCGTCAAGATACGGTACGAGAGAGCCGCAGAACGTGGCATCAGCGACGAAGATATCGGCAAGCTCGAGGTCACCATGATCATTGGTATATTGACCAACACCGTCCCGACAATCTTCTGGGCGGTTTACTACGTCTACCGTGACGCCTCCTTACTCGCTTCTCTGAGAGAAGAGCTGGCTTCCATTGCGACAAAGGGTACGGATGCGAAGACCGGGAAGCAGTCATGGACCATGCCCTCGTCAGACATCCGGGACAAGTGCCGGCTCCTGGCCGCCACCATCGACGAGACGTTCCGCCACCGCACCTGCGGCATCAGCAGCCGTTTCGTCACCGAGGACGTAGTGCTGAATGACCGGTATCTGCTCAAGATAGGAACAGTGTGTGAGCTGCCCAACAACGTGCTGCACTCAAACTCGGAGTACTGGGGCGACACGGTGGAGGAGTTCAACCCCACGCGGTTCCTGGCTGATCCTCGATCGGCCGAAGCAAAGAGGGCGCGGGGGGCCTTCCGTCCCTTCGGCGGCGGCGCGTCTCTCTGCGCTGGCCGCCACCAGGCCATGTCGCAGATGCTGGGAGGACTGGCGCTGTTCATCATGAGCTCTGACTGCGATCCCGTGAGCGGGAGTTGGAAATTCCCTGGGGCACACGGCCACACCATTGCCGCAGCTGTTGACCTGTCCAGTAGTGATTTGTGGCTTGACATCAAGCCAAGGAAAGGGTATGAGGAAGATTATTGGAGCCTTGATTCTCTCAGCTAGACCATATATGTTAGAACGGCCGGGCGACCTAAATATAAGTATGGTTTCTGTTTAAGACGGATTTTCTTGTTTGTGTATTGTGGTGAAAACAAGCAAGTACCTGTGGTCATGTTATACGTAAATTCAATAAGCAGGTACAATCTCCCCGGTGCTCTTCGAGCTTAGGTAGTGGCTATCGTGAGGGCCGTTCGCGGATTTTATTGTCCAAGGTTTCCTTGGGTGCCCGAGTTTCGAGTGGTCTTGTTGCGCTACACGTAGGTAGCAAGGCGTCGGCGGAACTGATTGTCTCAATATGCCCAATGATAGACATAACGCCAATAATCTAAAAAATTCAATCACAGTCACATTGACGAAGAAAACGAGGACTCGTTGGAGTTATAACACGTGTTACACTTAAATGAGTGACTACGGGACTAGAACTACTCGGAGTGTCCCTGATCCAAAGAAAGCCAGGTTTCTTAGAATTTGTTAACTTCGTCGTTAACAACGTTGTTAATCATCGGATCGGCACCGGCAGGAACTCCCTTCTTCTGTGCCTCTTGATCGACCGCTGCGGGTTATGGTTTAGTGGCCTGGATTACGAAAACTAGAACAAGGGAATAACGTACCCGAGTCGACCATGGTATCCTTGGTAGAGGAGCTCTTGCCACCAGCCTGCTGTTTGGCGGAGCTATTGCGTTCGTCAGTGCGCTGAGCTGATGTTGAGTGGTTGTGGGGTATGGGAGAATACATACGTCTGGCCAGTTACGGCATCCTTTGCCTTCTTAACTTTATCCATGGTGATTGATGTGTGCTTGTCTGCTAACTGTTGGCTCTGAAGTGTGATTTACTTTGAAGCGATACAGGTCGATATTCTGTTGAAGTGGTGAGGGACACGCGTATGGTATAGAGTAGAGATACTGGGCACCTTTAAATAGACCGGGCGGCTCTGCAAGACAACGGCCACTGCAGGGAAAACCCTGGACAGTGTAGAGTTTGTGCTTCTTATCCCTAAAGTCCGGGTAAGACGGCGATGCTTCATTATTTACATGTGATAAGCCAAGGCCATTGACTATAAACATGCAGAGAACTAAACTGAACCGGGATTCCATACACAGCACCGAGACTTTCAAATTCACCTAGAACTCTGCGAAGGTATTCACTACTTAGTTGTATTGGACTCACGAGGGCACATAACAGGTACCAAGGTCTATGACAAGTACTGTAAGGTTTTTAAGGCATTGATGATTAGGCAGGAGAAGAAGACAGGAATTAGATCATCGATCGAGGTAGAACGCTTGTATTTGCCATCTGAACCTGAAGTCAGCTCCAGAACAGCCTTCACGCCAGGAATTTTGACATGGCGCCGTTGAAAGCTTGCTGCATGTGCTATTATCTGCATTCGTCGATTATCTATGGATGAGATCATGGCAGAATCGGGAATAATCAAATGACTACCACATTGCATATAAATGATGTAGGTACGGGTTAGAATATGAAGATGGCAAACATCCCTCAGTTAGAAAGGCTTTAGTCAACGGACCGAGATGCGTCACAAATGCCGAACGTGCTCCAGATGGCATGCCTAACAAGTTGGCGCGTGTTTACGTGTTTAAATAAAATGGTCTGGATTTCCTTTGAGGGTGAACACACTTTCCTGCAGGCTGTTTCACCAGAACAGCCAATATCCTGTAATTCCATTTCGGGCTGAGGATCTCCGCACAATTATGGGCTTGTACGTGTGGAAACGGCTGGAGATTGACCCACAACCCCGGGATTCGGGGGCCGAGTCTTTCTTCGGATGGTGACTGAATCATTATGATAGATTGATAAGAGGTAGGTGTATAATTTCCATACTATAGAGTAAGGGAAGCATTGTATGTGGAGAAGAGAGGGGAGCGGGGACTCTGTTCATCGTGTTACGTAGGTACGAGAGCTCTCGACGCCGAAGCTCGTCAACTTCGTAACCCAAACAACATTGGAAGTGAACGCAGACTGACGAATTGGCAAAGAGACCTATAAAGCCTCAGCGTTGATGAGTACGTTGGATTTCCCGTGCCAGGCCAGTGCTAGGTACAGAAGCTTCAGGTTTCGGACAGCGTCCGGATTCGCGGGATCATGGCACATCGCCCGGTCATTGCCATCGCTGGTCTAGCTTGCGAGACCTCGACTTTCACGCCATCAAGAACACATGCGCCAGCTTTCCACCCGCGGCGCGAAACAGAAATAATCGAGAAGTATCCATTTATCCAACCAGGCACGAGTCTTGGTGAGGCGGCCGAATGGCATGGTGCACTAATCGGCCACGCCTTGCCCGGCGGTATGGTAACCAGAGACGCATTCGAATCGCTCTCTGCCGAGATAGTCAGCCGCCTTGCCGGAATAGTGTCGTCGACGAAACTTGACGGGCTTTGGTTTGACATTCACGGCGCTATGTGTGTCGAGGGTCTTGATGATGTGGAGTATGAGCTCCTGCGACGTTGTCGCGAGGTCATCGGTTCCGACGTTTTGGTTTCAGCGTCCATGGACCTCCACGGCAACGTTTCTCGTGAATTGGCGCACCAAACGGATCTTATCACTTGCTATCGCACAGCGCCGCATGTTGATGTCGCTCAGACAAAAGAGCGTGCGTGTCGAAACCTGGTTCAGCTGTTGCGGAGGCGCGCGAATGGTAACGAAGCCACCAGGCCGCTTAAGGCTTGGATACTAATTCCGATCCTGCTTCCCGGTGAGCAGACTTCTACGAGGGACGAGCCTGCTGCACACATATATGCTGCCGTCCCCGAGGTTGAAGCTGTAGAAGGGGTGATAGATGCAGCGATCTGGGTTGGTTACGCTTGGGCCGACGAGCCCAGAAACGGCGCTGCGGTTGTGGTCACGGGGTGGAAAGAAGAGGCCGTTGTTCAGGGTGCCGAGAATTTAGCGCGCTTATTTTGGGACTCAAATGAAGATTTCAAGTTTGTGGCCCCCACTGGTTCCTTGGACGAATGCCTCGGCACAGCATTGGCGTCTGACAAACGCCCGTACTTTATCTCGGATTCAGGCGACAATCCCACTGCAGGAGGGTCCGGAGATGTAACTTGGAGTCTGACACAACTACTCGCACGTCCAGAATTCAAGTTAGAATCGGGCCCCATGGTGATTTATGCGAGCGTGCCAGGGCCTGAAGCAGTCCGAAAGGCGGTCGAAGCGGGCGTTGGAGCAACGGTGACGGTGACAGCTGGGGCAGAAGTAGACGACACCCACGCTGGGCCGATCACTATGACTGGGCGTGTCCACTCGATAAAGCATGGCGACGTGCATGCGGAAATCGAGGTTGTACTTCAAGTCGGCAGCGTCTTTGCGATCGTAACAAAGCTGCGCAAGCCTTACCACCACGAGAGCGACTTCACGGAACTCAACCTTGCGCCTCGTTCGGCAAGTATTGTCATCGTAAAGATCGGCTACCTAGAGCCTGAGCTATATGACATGGCGAAGGACTGGATGCTTGGCCTCACGCCCGGAGGTGTTGACCAAGACCTGGAGAGGCTAGGCCATAAGCGCATCAGGCGTCCTATGTGGCCCTTTGACCGCAAATTTGAGAAGCCCAATCTCTCTGCAAGGTTGATACCGATGTCGAATGCACCATTATAGAGTCATATTGGGATATTGAGTACGAAGTACTATCAGGTTAAACTCGCTTCTTGGCTTTTCGTTTTTGTTGTAGAGATGTATGTAGTATTTAAAAACCCTGTAGGATACCAGGTACGTTACGGCCGCACAGATAGAGAACAATTGATCCCTACCCTGACCCCGCCTTATTCTCTTTTGGGGTTTTAGGTGCCCGGGCCCTGGTCCATAAGACCCGTAAACTGCCAAACGGCCAATTGACCATAAACCTTTGAAATTACCCCATTCGTCTAGAAGGCCCACTTTTATTATAGGGCACTACCCCCTGAAGTCCACTGTAATTATAGGGGCTATAGCGCATCGCATCGCTGTAATTATAGTAGACATCTCAACCAATCAAATCGCATAAACCTTAAAAGCACCTCCATAAAACCTATAGGGCATACCTCACTAAAGCACGCTATAAGTATAGTGGACATAGCGCATGTATGTACTCCGTATCAGATCGCACTGTGCAATTATAGGGGTCAAAAACGTGTAATTATAGTGGTTAAATGAGATCTATTGAATGACTCTTAAATAACCAGGTCGCATCACCTGAATATTTCTGATCCTGATACGAAACCTATATCAGTCAATTCGCCTTTGAAAGCCCTACATAATGATACCAGTTTCTTGCTATTTGAAGCGTTCAATAATGCGCTATCTGGGGTTGATTTGATACAAGATACAACCTACATATAAGGAAGGCATTCCCACGCGCCCTTTCAACACATACCAGTAAGCTACCACATTCAAACACCTCGTACATCACGGAACAAAGCTCAGTACAAATGAAACTTATATCAATCAATTGCCCCGATCAAGCTCTACAAACACATATAACTTACAATATATGGATGGCGTTGATCAAAAGGTTATAAGAGGTATTTACGTACCTACACTGCTAAACGTGAGAGTAGCGTACTTACTAATTAGGTGCCTTATCCGAGATAACATGTAATTATAGTAGCTTTAGTGAGGTCGCTATACTCACTATAATTACAGCGAAGCAATGCGCTATACTCCCTATAGCTACTGTGGACTGCCCTGTAATAATAGTGGGCCTTCTAGACGAATAGGGCAATTTTAAAGGTTTATGGTCAATTGGCCGTTTGGCAGTTTGAAAGGCTTATGGTCCAGAGTGGCCCGTCTCCCCAGGCTCCCCTCCCCTAAACCCCGTTGTCGCGTCGTCGTTCTTTTCTCGCAGGCTGCAGCAGCATGGGAAACTTCTCGAATCACCAATTACTTGGTTCTTCGCAGATCACCCAATCCCCAACTAGGATCGGGGGTGCGATGACATCCTTGCCACCCTGCTAGTAGAACTCGGCTGCCTCATTAGGAATACGGATTCTTTTTCTGTTTGCTGAAGTAAGTTGTGCCGCGTGAGCAGGGCGACGAGCCAGCGATCGATACCCAATTCTTGATGCGGCTGAAAGAAGTTCAAACCGTCCATGTTGTATTGGGCACGCTGAAGGATTCGAGATCCGTTGAAAAGTTGATGGATGGCGTCACCTTCTGCCAGCCCTGGCCTTCAGCTGCCTCACCGGGTCTCGAAATATGCCTCGCCATATAGGGGCTAACGTGAACAATCCAACGTCGCCTAGCCAGTGACATAGCTACGATTAAACCCACGAACCTTGGAACCCCTAGACTGCGCTAGCCCAGGCTCCCCCCAGAGCCCTAGAGTCAACATGATCACAACAGCCGGGGCGTCATGCCGCTACTCTGCGTCTACTATCAACTAGTCACACGATAGACTCGAATTTGACCCGAGAAACCAAATTTCCTTGGCAGTTATTATCAAGGTAGGATTATGGACGAGGAGCATGTTTTGTGCAGCAGACGGGTAGGTCTAGCAGCCAGGACGACGACGCTAGATTAAAACCAATTAGTTCTACCTGCCAAGCATTACCGTGCTAGACTATTTGTGCCGCCGTCCTAAATCCACAGAATAATCCCCGATTGCTTGAATCAAGATACCTTTTATTCATCGCTCGAGGACGTCGGTAACGTCCGTGACTACATATTTGTGTGTTTGGAGCCTCTAAATTCATCTGAAACTGACATAAAGGTTGGGACATGTAAGCGCCTCATCAAAAGCTGGCGATCGTCACCAAACACACTTTGATGTATCCCACATGTGGACGAATTTCCCCTTCCAATCAAGGGGGCCGAATTCGAGATCCACGGCAAACCCGGATGAGCTGTCCCAGACATTGGAATGTGAAAATTACGATGGCAACATTGTCGATGATTCTTCTCCCAGCTGTAGCGGGAAGACCGGAAGTCGGAGCCCGAGCACCAGCCTGAGTCAGTATGATACGACGGTCGCCAGTTCTTCCAGCTCGCCGACAAACTACACTACGAGCGCAGTTGTCGAGGCAAATAATTCGGTCTCATCCACGCTACCACTTAGACCCTTAACAGCACCACAGCAAGGGAAAGGGTATCGAAGCGAAGATGAACGGGACTCAAAAAGACCGCGGGCCATCGGCGCCCAATCTGATGCAAGAAATGAAAGTAATAAGAATCCCACACGTCACCATCTGCAACCAGAGGTATGGGAGCACTACAAGGAGGAGATACATGAGCTCTACATTGAACAAAATATGTCTTTGAATGAGCTGATGGAGATCATGCAGGATAAGGGGTTCAAGGCCACGTCAGTAGACTGATAGACAATCAACGTAAAGAGTTCTGTGCTGACTTCCCAATAGACCTCGCATGTACAAAGCGAAATTTGGGCAATGGGGCTTCGTCAAGAACAACAAAAGGAAGGACGTTGCCACGATGCTGCGATTACAACGCGATCGAGGCGCTGTCGGCAAACCCACCACTTTCCATCGCCATGGTAGATCGGTCGACATCGAAACCTACATGAGACGGAAAGGTGTCTCAACTCTTGAGCTTGTTACCGCCGATGCTGACTTGCCTGACTACCTACGAGCACTCACGCCTCCACCGGCTGACCCTCAGCACATGACCCTACCTTCTCACCTTCATGCCCAAGAGGTTCTCGTTTCGTGCTTCAGAGACCTCACCTTGAGCTGGCGGGATTCGGTCACATCTCCTACATCGTTTGAAGACGATTTCAACGTTTATTTCGACGGTGAACTGTGCGAGGCTACGAGGGACTTCAGTAGAGCGTGCTGGTTTTTCTCAAGAGGCCACACCTCGCACGGCGCTTTACTTAGCCACCGCGCTTTCTCCTCGCTCCACCTCTTGATAAAGACACCTTCTGCCCTCGGCCTATTCGACTTGCTGATAGCTAGCGCCATATCTCCCGACCACGGTCTGGCCAAAGAATTATGGAGATACCTTGCGGGGTACTCTGAGGCAACCTTAGGATCGTCGAGTACATTTTACCGGCTGTTCGCGGCGCTAGACGAAGTGATCCGCAACTATACGCTGGATACCGGGGTGGAATTTATCTTCAGCTGCATAGAGAGCATTCTTGGGATGCTGCTGGAGACGAATGACTTTTCTCGAACCATCGCACCGTCCATCAGCCTCTTCTTACTGGGCGATTTGATTCTCTTCAGCTCAACAAAGACCAACTTGCCAAACCTTCAGAGAACCGTGGCAACTACGTCCTCGGTACTACGATCTCACGGGAGCCATCACGCGCCAGGAGCGATGAAGCTTATAGAGCCAGCAGCGTATCTTTGGCAAAACGGACCCCAAGACGAACAATCAGCCCAGCTGGCTTACGCATTCGTACAGCTGCAAGACGAGACATCCCATCGGTTCGATTGGGTGTACTGGGTGTCGTGGCGTGTCATAGCCTACTTTCACCGGAGTCGATGTGGTGCAGATGCGTCTACGGTGAAAGACAATCCGCGACACGCTCTGGCTCGATACGCCTTGGGAAAGGCAATCGACGCCGCCGAGGCCGGGCGCGGCTACGGTGAGTCGCAGATCTTTGAGAACATGCAGACGCTCGAGAACTGGCATCGTGAGGCAGGCGATACCTTACAGGAGCTGGCGTTACGTCGGCGAAGAGAGAGTGGCTTGCGACACTATTTTGAGACGTTGTGGCGAGGCCATACTGTGCGTGCCCCTAATTCTCGACGGATTCTACATACGTGAGACTTGAACTGTAGCTGCAACTTTCGTGGCCATCTGTTCGTTCAGTTACTCGCTATGGGGGGTAATTGATGCAGGTCTCAGTCGGCAGGTTCTCGTAATATATGATCGCAGTTCTTGTTTGCGTTGGGTACCTAACCTGTATAGCTGCTGTATAGTAAATCGGCAATCTAGTGTATCCATAGGTAGTATCCTCAGTAGATCGAGGTTGATCGGGTTTCGAGCTTAGGTATATTATATCATCATCAGCGGTTCATACTTCCAACAATTCTCCAGCTTCAAGGTGAAATGGAATATGAATCTCACTACCGCTGTAACTCCCATGTATACCATACCAATGTCTGACCCCGTTGCCCTGTATGCATGTATATGTGCCAGCTACCCTTGAAGTACACCAAGATAATCCTCAAGCGAACCAGGAAGCATCATCAGAACATTGAGTGAATGGCGTCCATCCATCAGCTTTCACCGCCCAACCCACCAACCTACCTTACCTTACCTACATACCAAATATACTATATAGTACCAACCTTCTCCGCCCACCAAGCCTTCCAATCAACAACGCGCCGGCCCAGCCGCGCATCCTCAGCCGCGAACACCATCGCATGGCTGCGGACGATCTCCTCCAAACCACAACCGATGAACTCGGTCTGGGCGCGGGGCGCGGCCCACCCATGGTTCTTGACCCGGTCGACGGCCAGCACGAACTGGCGCGTGATGCCATGGTCGCCGCCGCCGTGGCCCAGTCCCTCCAGCTTCGGCCGGTGCTCGCGCCGCGTGCCTGTCCGGAAGTCTTCGATTGTTATGGTTCGCGAGTCTGCGTAGATTTCGCCTGTTGTTCCGTATACTGCGGGGTTTTTGTTTTTAATTATTGTGGTTTGTGGTTTGTGGATCGGATTTGATTGGAATGGGGGGTTGAGGGTTGGGGTTGGGGGGTGTCGACTTACCGTATGTGAAGCGGTGGCACTGTCGCTTCGTCTGTGCGATCATGTGGAACGTGGCTTGCTTGGCGCCGCGGCCACCCAGTGCGTTCCCGGTTTCGTGGTTGTGGTTGTGGTTGTGGTTGTGGTTGTTGGTGCTCTGCGGGAGCGGGTCGTCGTCCCACCGCATGGTGACGACCTGCTCGTCGCACACGTCGTTGTCAGACTCGTACACGCACCTGCCAAACCAATTGCGCGCGTCGATGTCTTCCTGCGGGGTCGAGGCGGCGTCGTAGTCCTCTGCGAGGCGGCGCAGGAGCTCGGGGCGCGCGCGCTCGACGTCACCGCCGTAGCTCTCGATGTCGGGCATCACGACGCTCATGGGCCAGCGCGTGTTGCCCGTCTCCAGGCCCTGGTGGCGCGCGCTCTCGTACACGCGCCGGCTCGAGTACATGCAGTCGGGCTCCGCGGCGCAGCTGAGGCAGTTGGTCGCGGCGCCCGCAGCCCGCGGCTTGCGGCTGCGCCGGAAGTACTGCAACGACCCCGTCGACGAGATCTCCGAGGGCTGGTGCGGCGGCGAGGCCGAGCTCGGGTCCTGCGGCGAGCACAGCAGCCACAGGATGATGTCCATGTCGTGGCAGCTCTTGGTCAGCAGCGAGGGCGCCGTGGTCGACTCCTTGCGCCAGTTGCCGCGCACGTACGAGTGCGCGAAGTGCCAGAAGCCTACGGGTTCCGTGTGCACGATGCTGAGGATGTCGCCGATGGCTTGGTCTTCGAGGAGCAGCTTGCGGAGCATCATGTTGTGCGGCGAGTACCGCAGCACGTGGCCGACGGAGAAGACGCGGGAGCTCTGCAGCGGCGCTACGGCCCGGTACATGCTGACGCAGTCGTCGAGCGTGGTGGCGAGCGGCTTCTCGCACATGATGTGCAGGTTGAGCGGTGCGAGCGCGATCACGACGTCATGGTGCATCTCGTCGCGGACGCACACGAACGCCGCGTCGACGCCCTCGGGCACGTTACTCTCGCCGGCGGCCTCGCGCTCGCGGCGGCGGACCTCCCAGGCGACGAAGTCGCGCCAGTCGGCGAAGCTGGAACCCTCGGGCGCCGGTCGCTCGCGGTCGGTCCAGATGAAAGTGCGCACGTACTCGTCGCGCTTGTAGTCGTCGGGCTCGCAGACGGCGGCCACCACGCCGTTGCTCGACTGCAAGGTGCAGCGGCCGTAGACGCGGCCCCGCGACCCGGCGCCGATGATGAGGATCCGCGGTGGCTTTGCCGACATGGGCGGCGGAGTTGGGGGCCTAACTTCGGTACCTGCCGGCTCGTTTTCTAGGTCCGCCGGACCCTCGTCTTCGATATTATGCGGAGCCATGGTGATTGTGATACCTGAGCGGGGTAGGTAGGAGTGGATAGGAAGAAGTAGATAAATGTTCTGTTGCCGGGATGGGGAGATAGTATACTTTATACCTATCTCTTCAGTCGGGTCAGATGCGGATCCTTGCTTCGCCTCTAGAGTCCCTATCCCTCTATGGGCTACGCATGAAGGAATCAAGAGCTCCCTCCATGGTGTTAGGTAACAGAGACAGAGTGAGTGACACTATCGGTACTTCGCATGCCAGGCGAAGATTCTATTGGTTGGTACGGCACTGCTTCTAGTGGACGTCTTATCGGTAACGAGGCCGAGGCAGCACCAAGACAGAGACAACGTTACAGAATATTGATACTCTCTTGTCCTAATTAGGTTGTAAATGCCAGAACCTGATTTTGCGTGAATTGAGAGGAATAAGATAGCAATGCGACACCTAAGATGAGACAGTAGATAGGTAGTTACCTACCTATAGAGGTTACTTAGGTAACACGGTGACAGCTAAGGCTGTAACCCGTCTCACGATTGTTAGTATTCTGCAGAAAGGTATGTACCTACTATCATCTATGTTTAAATAAGACATTGAAGAATACTAAAAGTGAGCACAAAGTAAGTATTGTGGAATACGAATCGCATGCTGCCAGTAACAGCTAGGGAATAATGGGGTAAGAGATATAGTGCTCACTAAAAATCAAATGATTACATTCAGGTTGCATTAGTCTTTACCTTGTTCAGGGGCGTGTAACTCAGTGGTAGAGTGCTCGCTTTGCATGCGAGAAGCCCAGGGTTCGACTCCCTGCTCGTCCAAATTTTCAAACTTTTTTAATCGAACAATGTTTATATACGTTTTTTTATTTTAAATTTACAATCCTTCCTTTTTTTCTTACTAAAATATCTATTTAAACGTATACTCGTTTTACGACCCACTTTAATTAATAGTTATCCTTTTTTTTAAATTAAAGTTAGTTTTTATTAATAATTTTAACTTATTATTATTTTTAATTTAATTAATTAATTATAATGTTATATTATAGCTTTAATTTTTATATATTTTTAAATATTTTTATATTTAAGTTTTAACCGGTAAATATTATAAGTTATATTTATAACTTTATAAAAGTTTTATAAATTTTTAAAAATTATTTTATTTTAACGTTATATTTAATTTAATAATAAGCTTATAATTTAATAGCTATAAACTTTTAATTATTATATATCGCGTTAATAAAAATAATTATTAAATTTATATAAGTTTAACGTTACGTTATAAAGTTATTTTTATAAATAAAAATAAATTTAAGCGTTTAAAATTATAAATATAATTTATAATTTTCGTTACTTAAATATAACACCCGTTAATTAATTAATTTAATTATTAATTACTTTATATTTATTATTATATTATTATTATTAACTGTAAAAATTAATAAACGTAATACATTTATAATATATATATACTTTATATTTAAAGTTATTTATAAAATTATATTATTATTACATTATTATTAAAAATAAATAATACATTAAGTTATAAACGTTCGTCGTATTTAATTAAAAATGTAATTATTTTATTATTAATTTAAAAGGTTAATACCGTATTTTTTTATTAAAGTTATAAATAACATTTAATTAAATATAATGTTTTTAAGCTCGTTATTAATATATAATATATAATAAAGGATTTTATATTATAATTAATTAAATAAAATATAATAATATTATTAAAATTAAAATAACTTAAATTAAATGTTAAAAAAAAATATAAATAAAACTTTATATAAAATATATAAAACTAAAAGATATCTTTTTTTTTATAAGTTATATTTATAAAATTTTACCGGTTATAATTTTAATTATTTTAATTATATAAAATTAACACGGGAATTTTTATTATTTTTCTTTTATTATAATTATATTTTTAAATATTAATATAAATTATATGTAAATGTATAATATAATGTATTTAATATCGTTAAAAAAATTTCCTCGTAAATAAATGTATCGTTAATATAAAATTACTTTTTTACACTTAAATATTTTAATTAAAATAAGTTTTTTTAATTTAAAAAAAATATATATTAATACGTAAAGCATTTTTAATTTTATTTCGATTTTATTTAATACGTAATTAGCTACGGTAGCTTAAAAATATAATGTATACGATTATAAGCTTTATTTATAATTATAAAACCTTTAATTTTAAAAAAATAAAATAAAATTAATATACGAACGTTTAATTTTTATATAAATATTTACGCTTTAATAAAGTACCTTCTTATTTTAAAAATAATTTTTTTAAATTATAAAACCTTCGTTTAGCGGAGATATTTTGCGATATAACTGATAATAATTAAAAATGAGTTGGAAATAATGGTGGGTTGAAATTACTAGTGAGAACCAGCTTTAGTCTGGGGGGAAGGATGACTACCAACTAAAGTGGGTCGTAGGACGAGTAGTACTTTTGTAAAAGCGCAGCGGCTTTGATTGCCATCGAGAGATATCGTATACCTTACGTACCCCATCGACAGGTACCTGATAATCAATCCCCTTGCTCGCAGCATTGTTTGAATTACCTGAGAAGTAGCATATTGTATTGGTCGGGCATGCACGGTATAGTGGTAATGGTTTCAATCTCCAGTCTCCTCTTCTGTCGCATTTATCGTAAAGATACTCCTACGGTCTTCTTTTCTCAAGTGCTGCTGAGTTGGGGTGACTATACTTGCCCTTGTCTACTGATATGAAAGACGACATCTTGCTCTGAACTCCGATATAGCCCTTGTAACTGACTCCTTGTTTGAAGAGAAGCCTAGTGAGTCTTTCTTGTCCTCTATGTACACTCATAGTCGCAACTAGGTTTAGAGCTCGTAGCACAACCACATTGTTGCTTCTATCCCTTTATTCATGTTTGCATCATGATCATGACAATACCAATGATCTCAGGAACTTGTGGAAGACCATAAAAAGATGTGAAATATCAATCGCCACCGAGTCCCAAAGCTAAAAACGTGCCTGAAAATTTCCCAAGACAAATCTACGTGAACTGGTCTTTCTGTCTTGTGGTCACTATGTATAACTCGAATCCTGTCTAACCTAGCAAGGATTTCTTCTGGTGGGCGAGGGAATAGGTATTCACGGCTAATTACTTACCGATATCCAGGGACTATGCTCCTAAGATTCTCTTGTGAGTCATATAAGTAATGAAAAGTCATGTATCAGGTGTTTTGTCAGTTAAGACCCGCGACAGTCACAACTTTCAACCTGGAGGGAATGACTTCAACAAGCAGTCAAAAACTTCGTAGTACGAGAACATGACCTTTCCATCCCATCCTAGAATGAGTATAAACAATGAACAATAGAACACAGTGTCAATCAAAACCCCAGTTTTGTCGATTCTTTGTCACTCCATTCTATGCCTAAGGTCTCACAGGATAAATACTAAGTGACTACCTCAGCAACAAATCGTGAGGCCGCGCCACCATGGTTTCCATAGCCTCCGAATTGTCCATTTAAACCAGCGGGACAGGTGAAATCTTCTAAGGTAAGCTCTTCATCTAATACACCAAACCCCACACCAGCAATATCATCACCACCATAATGTATACCAAGAAGATCCCAGTTGCCATTGCACTCATGGGAGGCTGCATCCTGTACCTCGACCTTTTAGGCCTGCCTGCGAGTCCTCGCATCAGCCACAGCCCGACATGCGCCTGCGCCGGCCGTCAGGAAGAACAGCTCCTGAGACACCTGGAAGAGTGGCGCACCGAAGGAGGAGCGCAGATCCTGCAGATCGACCCGAGATGTGCGGCGACCATCATCATCCGGTTGATCAACAAGTGGGACCTGGGCACACGAGACACTCCTGCCTCTCTGCTGGAAGATATTCAGGGGTGGAGGGCGGAGCTCGCGATGAAGGCAATGCCCAACAACCCGCTTGCCAAGGCCAGAGTCGCGAAGAGGAAGCACGTCCCCAGAAAAGTTGCGCCTGCAATGTTTCCTTCAGCTATCAACGGGTTCGGACTGTGAGATGACGAGGCCGCATATCTAGGTATATAGGTACGGATATCTTCTGTGTGTAGTGCTCGTCTTACATGGGAAGTCCCTCTGCCACACGATATGACAAGGTGGCCTGTCACTGTAAGAGAAAGCCCAGACGAGATCTATTTCCTTTTGGACAACGGCAAGAATTAGGGGATAGCGGATCCATGTATCTAAGATGAGGGCCATAAATACAGACAGGTTACTTGATACCTATACCCGAGTATCAAAGCCATACAGTGAAGTTGTACATGCATGTAATTTTGGCGTGGTGGATCAGAGCCCTGGTTGAGATTCTAAGCCTCTGAACAGATTCCCACTGCGCAACAGACCTATGCATCACCCGAAGGTTGCCCTGAGGAATTACCATTGTTATAAATACTAAGTTGCCTCGAGCCCCCCTGAGCTGTTGCTGCTCTAACTTAAGCCAAGGGTAAGCCTCCAGCATAGCCCCAGGGCAGTATTGGGGTTTCTGTTGAAACCACCTTATTGTGTAACCTACCCTTAGGAACACATGATTCCCAATATGCAAATCTTCGCTCCTGAGACAGGCTGATCAGGAGAAAAAGAATTCCAGATGTTACATTGGTCTAATCTTACACACCCGTTCCCGTTGCCTTCCATCCTCGTCAGCGATACTCAGGACCCTTGATACTTAGCAACTCCGACACTCATGCCCGGCGCTTGATGTTGCAGCGCAGCCCCTTTTGCCTGGGAAACCAACTCGCGACGACTTCCCACTCGCAGTCGGGATCCGACAGTTCAATCTCAAAGTTGGTGATGAGCATGGCAACGACCTTGTATACTTCCATCTGCGCGATATAACGGCCGATGCACACGTAAGAGCCGCCCCCAAACGTGAGGTCAGCCGCGTTGTACAGCCTCAGCCGTTCGCGGTAGGCGTCGTCGCTCTCCCCTTTGTTTTGGAACCACCGCTCGGGGCGAAACACGTCGGCGTCGGGACCCCAAACCTCTGTATTGCGCCCCACCACGTACGGATTCAGACCGACTGCCGTGCCCGCCGGGACATAGCGGCCGTCCGGCAGATTCAGTCCCGGCGCGGGCACGTACCGCTCCAGGAGCATGCATATGCCAGGGTGCATACGCATCCCCTCACGCACCGCCGCTTCCAGATCTGTATCGAGTCAGCACTTTACTTCAGCAGCCTAATGCTCGTTGAGGTGCAAGACATACAAGGGAGCGCTCTGGATGAGCTGTACTGCGCAGGTTCTCCCAGCTTGGCGGCGAGGATCTCCTCTTCCAGTTTCCGGTAGGCCGGTGGGTTTCGCAAGGCATAGTAGAATATGGTACGGATCGTGATCGCTGTGGTGTCGGCTCCAGGAATTAAGGTTATGAGCAAGTATAGCATTATGTCGAGGTCCGTAAACGTGTCAGGCTGCGCGTTTTTCATGTTGACGAAATGCTGGAGATAATCGGGCGTGATGGTCGGGTCGACAGGACCCTTGGACTGAAAGCGTTTTGCCATGTGCTCAGCGGCAATCCGAGTAATGTTTGCAAGGGTTGGTGGCCCAAGATAAACGACGGGGTTTTTATCCAGGAAGTAATCGATCCATGGCATCTGCCCAACAGCAGCGAAGCTGCCATAGAAGTCCCCCAAGTCAGCAAGGGGTCTGCTTAGGTCCATACCTCTAGTAGGCTTTCATATTCTGATCACTCACTAGTCCAAAGCTATATCTGCAATGCGGATAGATCCGTCGTGATCGCAGCCTTTATCTAGGTACCCAAAGCTTTGGCTGAAAGTCAGGGTACCGATAATGTCCCACGCACCTGAGCAGATAATAGTCAGCCGGTGGTCAATGAACTTGGGTTCCTAGGGGTAGATCAAACCAGCTAGTATACTCACAAAATCCAATCCATTCGCCAAGATCGCAACTCTTATTATCAAAGCGATCTTCCAGCTGTTTGGACATGTTTTGGATAACAGTATCCATGATGGCCTCTTTGGCCAACACGTTGCCCTGGGAGAAGAACTTGGCAATCGGACGTTTGGCTTTGGAGTGCTGTGTTGGATCGATTTCACTAAAGATTGTGTAGATTGGCTTGCCCTTTATCAAGATGCTCTGGTTTTGATAAAACTCCGTCTTGTTGACAAGAAACGATTATTAGCATCGGTCTAACTCAACGTACGCACGTGTACGGGCCACAAGATAGTGTTACCTTTCGCCACCTCACATCGGAGCCGTAAAGGGTTTTGGACAGCTCGGGGAGATCAAGATCCAAGTGGTTTGGTCCTATTCTCAGAACTGGTCCGTACCGGTCATGGAGCTTCTTGATGTGGAGGTGGTAACTGCCGGTTCGCACCAAATAGAATCGGTATATATTGGTCCATTCTTTTCAAACGTGGTGTGTCAGGATAGGATGCTTAAGGCCCAAAGATTCATAGCAATTCGTAGACAACTTACTTGCCAGAAAAGAAAGGACCGGGATACTGCTTCAGTGACGAAGTGAACTGAGATATCAGCCAGCATCCACAGAGCGCCACAATCCCAAGAAGTATTGGAATTATGATAGCATTCCCTTCGAGGTAGTACTGTGAAATCTTGAAGCCAGTCATTGGAAAAATGATTTCAGCTGAGATGATGCACGATGTTTAGGTAGGTACTTGGGTAAGATCAAAAAGTGTAGATTTACTTCTGCAAGTATTAATCACATAGGTTTAAGGAAATCCTATCAGGACGATGGATCACCTATATAACTCTGAGCATCAAACACATGGCCAGATGTAAGGTCAACTGAACAGAGAAGAGCTGTCGATATAGTTAGATACCTACCTTCCAATGCAATGCTACCCTTACCGTCGTAAAAGGAACAGAGTGCAGTACTCGAAATGAAGCTGATATCCGTACCTTATCTCCATCCTGTCAGCCAGCCCGTGGGGTAGCATTGAGTTATTTGAGTCCAGCTGTACCCCGCGCGCCGTGAGTATTTGACTGGAGATGACACTGACGATACATCCGTAGTGGTGGTATATCGCGGGTGGTGTGTTGTACATGATAGTAAATATATTACTCTGGCTGGTTAGCGTTTGCGAGGGCAACTGTTCTCGTAGCCAGGAAAAGAACGCCGAGCACGCGTTTTGATAACGATTCGAATCCAATCATCATTAGCGTACATGACATCAAGGCGTGGAAGACAAAAGGCACAAGCGGCGTTTGCTCCTGCGTTGGGGGCTGAATGCGAAAAGCAACCAACGCAAACAAAGCCTAACTCCTTACTTCGACTTTCGTCGTCAACATCTACTCCGCATCTTCTTACCCTCTCGTCTTCTCTACCGTCCCATTCGTGTCGCGTAGAACTTGCCATGGCTGTCCTTCAAATTTTTCTGACGATAGTGCTTTTGGCCGCCCTGCTGACGATCGGAGGTGCCATACGCCGTCTGTTCTTTCACCCCTTGGCTCATATCCCTGGCCCGAGACTGGCGGCTCTCACCTGGTGGTATGAATTCTATTTCGACGCCATTCAACCCGGCCGATATGTCTTCAAAATCCAGGAGCTGCACAAACGATACGGTAAGCCCGATAGGTGCGCACGTGCAGTTCACAGCGCAGCATTCACTGATCTATCCACCTCGCAGGATCAATCATCCGGGTTACCCCGGACGAGATTCACATCTCTGATGTTGGATTCCTCGACACCATCTATGCCCCTTCGTCGTCCCCGAGAGACAAGTATGAGTACCAACTGAGATCTTTGCGGGTTCCCGGTGGAGTTGGCACTACTCCCAGTCTTGAAGTCCATCGCAAACGACGTGAAGCTCTGTCTCCATTCTTCAGCAAACGCAATGTGGTCTTCCTTGAGCCGACGATTACCGACAAAGTTCAACAGCTTTGTCAATCGCTTTTGAAGCATGCCTCCGAACAGACGCCAGTCAATCTTTCAGATCTCTTCTTCGCCTTCTCCAATGAGTAAGATCCCTTCAAATCCGGACGGGACGAAGAATGGTCCTAACAGAGGCTAGTGTTGTCAATAACTTCTTGTTCTCTCAAAGGACAGACACGCTTTCAGATGAACAGAAAGCCGCCACATTACGTCATAACAGCTACCAGCTCATGATGGGAAGTCATCTCAACAAGCACTTCCCGTTCATTCCCGACTTCCTAGAATCTCTCCCGAAATCCATCAGCAGGCCTATCATGCCACCTGGATTGCTTGATATGCTAGACCTATTTGATGTATGCGTTGCCCTGAAAAGTATTGGCATGGTGTTCTAATACGAGAGACGCAGCGAGTCCGAGCCGAATTAGTAGGCATCATCAAAGCGAAAGCTTCTGGGGCCGGTAGCGATTCGTCGAGTGCAAAATCTGTATATTATAATGTGCTCGACAATCCTATTTTGCCCGCATCAGAGAAGGCCTTGCTCCGGCTAGAGCAAGAAGGTGCACTTCTGGTTCTCGCAGGAACGGAATCACCAGCCAAGTCCCTCAACATGATATTCTACCACCTGCTGGCCAATACACAGATCATGAGCAAGCTACGGGAAGAACTCAGCACCGTCCCACAACCAGCGTCGTGGACCCAACTTGAGCGACTGCCATATCTCACCGCGGTCATCGAGGAAGCTCACCGTCTCTCCTTCGGTGTCACGGCCAGAACAGCACGTATCGCTCGGGAAACACTTATATATACCCCTACATCTTATGCAGCTTCCTCTTCAAACATGGGAAAGTCCTTCAAGATTCCCGCCGGTACTCCCATGAGCACAACCACCTTGAGCGCCCATACCGCACAGAGTGTTTTCCCCGACCCGTTCGTCTTCGATCCGGAACGCTGGCTCGGTGATGAGGGCCGCAAGCTCCAGAAATACCAGATGTCCTTTGGCAAAGGCAGCAGAAAGTGCCTTGGCATCGAGCTGGCACGTGCAGAGATGTATCTGGTGACTGCAGCGCTGGTTCAGGGCTTTGATATGAAACTGTGGAAGACTGAGGCGAGCGATGTGGCATTTGTTTATGATCATCATGTTTCAATGCCGAGCGCTGAGTTCAAGGGATTGGAGGCTACGATAACTACCCTGTGAGGAAATACAACACAGTTTCACTAGTCTAATCATCATCATCATCAGTCCACGCTTCGTTATCAGATTCGGCCTCTTCTGCCATAGCCCTCGCCCAACTCTCCTGATTCTCCCTTGTGTACTTCTCAGAAGGCCGCTCGGACCAGGGGCCTAAGTACAAGGCATTTTCGACTGCGTAATCCAGGTATCCCCAGATCCGGTTGACACTAAGATCAGCGAGAAGCTCCGCTTCGGTCCGCCCCTTTCTAGCCGAGTCATTTCCCATCCAGTCCTCGACCTCAGACTCCGAGTCACGCGCCGCGCACGCGCGCGCGTCTTTCAACAGGTCTAAGACGCCTTCCGCTTCCCACCATGTAGCGTACGAATTCTGCATGGTGAGAGCCGCTTCTTCCCAAGAGCCGGTGGAATATGCAACGGGAGTGTAGCAGAGCATTTCATCTGGTTTGAAGAGGCTGAACATGAAGCTGTGATTACTTTCGGAAATGGCTGCGCCGATCCGGCGGCTATGGTTCAGAAGCTTCATCTCTGTCCTGGTGAGTGACACATAGGACTCGTTCTGGAGTTTAGCAGATAAGGGACTCCGAACTACATTCTGCTCGATCTCATCTCGAAGCTCAACGGGGAGGTCGACGGGGAGGTGGCGTTGGGCAAATATCTTCCGAGTGATCTTTAGATTGCGAATATCGACGAGAAGTTTCAGCTTCAAGATCAGAAGGGTAACCAAGAAATTGAGTTCGGGGAATTTGCCAAGGAGGAAACCAGGATCCTCAAAGATGTCGGCTCCGTGGATGTTGAGATACGGCAGGGTCATATCCCCCCAATCGTAGTCGCCATCAGGGTCACATGTTGCCCACCACTTTATGAAATCATAGCACTCCTGGTCGAGATCCAATCGCAGCATGGTAGCTGGCACGACGTTCCGGATCCCCATGTTGTCAGACCGGCAAAGCCTCAGCATATCCCGCATGTGTTCGAGGCTCTCGCTGACACTGTCCAAGGTTCCTAATAAGAGCAGGTGATGGGCCAACGCGGACCGCGCTCGCATGTAGTCACGTGTATTGAGAATGCCCCAAAAGTGGCCGACGTGAGTTTCAAAGGCGTTGGCGGGGGTCATGAAGTCAGCTGTGGCGTGACGGACTTTGTAGTCTTCCTGGTCGAGCTTGGCGCGAGCTTTCTTGATCTTGGTGCAGGCAGACTTGTGCTGAGGCCTATGGGCGACCTGGTGCTCGCGGCCGCAGTAGCTGAACGCCCGACACCCGGCGCATCGAAGGAGGTGTGAGTTGGCTACTGAGCGTGATGGGCACAGCGGGCAACGATTGCGGAGGCTCCCAACAGGGCCCTTGTACATGGTAACGTCGGCTGCAGGCGACATTGCGTCCGAGAACGTGACGATAGCTGTACGTGGAGCCCGTACCTAAAGTAGGAGCCTCCGATCAGAGTCTTTTCGACGATTAGGTCGGAGGGTAGGGATGTGATTCTTGGAGAGTTGGTCAAGAGCTTGTATTGTGTAAAGGTTACGATTCTAGGATCGTGGGTACATGCCTTTTTCAACCCAGTTGTGTGTTGCCGTTCGATTTCAACGGCTCGTGGGGTGGGCCACAAGGCCGTAGTTGCCTTGGATCTGTATTAGCTTGAAGCTGGTGGGTACCCAGACCGCCAGATCACCATTGTGAAAGTACCTACCTATGCACATATTCCCTACAGAGACACAGAGTTACCTACTCCGCTACATACTGTACACCATCAGTCTCATCAACTCGCATAAAGTAGAAATGGTTGACCATCTACCCTTTGTTGCAGATCTGTAATCTTGCGTTATGTTATTAAGTTAACTGCTAAATCTATATGGAAAGGTTGCTGTATACCCACACAACCTACCCCTTTATCTGATGTGATATCCCTTGCGTGAAACTTATGAGGTAACCTGAACCTGTGCAAATGCCAACATGATCAGTACAATGTTGGATTCATTCAGCCTCAAAACTCACTCACTGATTGCTACATAATGTATGTGGTCTGCTACTAGAGGATCCAAGCTTCCTAGCGGACCCTCTTTGCTGCGCTCAAAGGGTAGCAAAAAGGTAATGGTGTAACAAAATTATGGTAAAAGCTCCACAATTTTTTTGTATGTGGAACACACTAAAATTTCGAGGATAAATTTTAATTTTTAATATACATTGTATTTTTTTTTATATTTTTATAAATAAAGTAGTTATAAAATAAAAAAAAACATTAATAAATAACTTAAAAAACTAATAAAATTTTAATATTATTTACATTAATATAACTTTAAAATAAATGAAATTATTTAAGGTTTTTTTTATTTTTAAAATGTAAAATATAATAAAAAATAAACTTTAATTTTATAAATTTATTATATTAAGTTATTTAAAATATTTAATTTTTTTAATTATTAATAACTTAATTATAATAAGTTTAAAAATAATATATTTTAAATTAAAATTTTTATTATTTTTTATAAATAATTTTAATAATTTTTTTATATTTTAAAAAATAAAATTCGTGGTTATTTTATATTTATAAAATTAAAAGTATTTAAAATAAACCTTTTATTTTTTATATTTAAGTACGATTTTTATATAAACGAAAAAAAGTAAAGCTTTTATTATAATTTTATTATATTACCACTTTTTTATTACCTTTTAAACGTAATAAAAAAGGTTTATTAAAAAGCTTAAATCTTTTAATAAATATTTTTAATATTCGTAATTTTTATCGGCGTAATTTTTAATTTTTATTTTACGTAAATTTTAACTTAATTAATACGTAAATTTAATTTACCCGCGTAACTTTAATACGTTTAATTAAATAAATAAACTTTTTTAAAAAAATAAATAATTTATTTTTACGTGTTAATAAAATATATATTTTATTATATATATTTTATACGTATTTTCATTTTACGTATTATTTTATATAAAAAATTACACTTTTAATTTACTTTTTTTATTTACGTAACTTTATTATAATATTATATATATTATTTTATAACTCGTCGTATTATTTTAAAATTTTATTTTTATATAAAAAATTTATTTTAATTAATTCGTTTTTTAAAGTTTTATAAATATATATAAAAATAATTTTAATTATTATTTTTATTAACGTATTATTTAAAATTAATTTATATTTATATAATAAAAAATACATTATATAAAATTTATTATATAATTACGTAATAACTTTTTATTATTTTAAATTAATAAATATTTATATAATTTATAAATATATAATTAATTATAAATTTAATATTTAAGTTTTTAAATTATATATTAATTAATTCGTATTTTTAAAAGTTATAATTTAATATATATATAATTTATTTATTTAAAATATATAATAAACCTTTATTTAATTAGAGTTATATTGGTAGAATTACGTTTTATATAAGGGGTATATAAGTATGCTTACCTGTTTAAGTATTAAGGGTTTTAATTTAAAGGTAATAGTACGTATATATGGATAACAATAAAAATTATTAAAGAAAATATAATGTCCTTCTTTTTATTAATAATAAAAATTAATAATAAATTTAAATTAAAAACTATATAAAGGAATAATTAATTATATAAAAAACTTTTTAGTTTATATTTTTTTTTATTCTTTATACATTTTATATTAAATTAAAGTAATTAATATCTATTTAATTTTATATTAAATTAAAGTAATTAATATTTATTTAATTTTATATTAAATTAAAATAATTAATATTTATTTAATTCTATACAAAATCAAAATCCTTTTAATTTATGTTATGTAATTTTATCGGACCTAAGTTTTTTTAATTTATTCCTTTATTTTACTAGGCTTTATTTATAGCTTTTTACATTAATTTATAACATTATTCTTTTTTTTTAAGATTTTTATTCTAAAAATTTCTAGTAAATTTCCTTCCTTCCTTTTATTTTTAACAAAATGTTAAATGTTTAAAAGTTATTTTATTGTTTTTATTTTAATTAACGTTTATAATGTAACGCTTAAGCTAATTACATTATTTAATATAGGATTAAAATTCTTCTTTATTTTTATTATAATTTTTAATTTTTTCTTTATTTTATATTCTAAAAGATTTTTTTTTATAGTAATTATATTTAAATTTTTTCTTATTATAATAATTAACCCATTTTTAAGTTTATATCCTTTATTTAATAAATTAAAAACGCTAAAGATAAATTTAAAAAGGAATATTAAACTACCAAAAATTATTTTATTAACTTTTAAATAAAGCTTTAAAAAATGGTTGTAAAACTACAATGTTTTTATTATTAGAAGGATATTTTTAAAAAGCAAGGTTTTAAAATTTTAAAAAAAAGGTACGATTTAAATCGCTTAAAAAAGGTAAAAGCTAAAAAATAATAAATAAAAGCGGAAATTACCGTTGCTTTTATAATTAACCTTTTTATTAGTTTTTTTTTTAAAGGGATAAACTTTAATTTATCGTTAATAGTTGGTTTAAGTTTTAACGGTAAAAATCTTTAAGTAAGAACTTTATACGTTTATTTTTTAAATACTTAATTAATTTTTACGTATTATTTTCTTTTATATAATTTAATTATTTAATAAAATACTTAAATTAACCATTATTAATTTTAAAGTTTTATATAGTTTTAATATTATATTTTTTATTTCGGTTTTTTTCTATTTTAAAATTAATTTTAAATAGCACATTTTTTAGTGTTAATTTAAGTAAAGAAATATATTTAATAGGGTGAATTTTTATATTTTTTAATAATAACAGTTCGTAATTAAATTTAAATAACACTTTTTTAATTTTAAATAGTTTAAGTTTTTTATAATTAAACTTTTCGTTTGGTTTTTTTATTTATATTTATAGTATATTTTTTGTTATATTTTATTTTTATTGTAATAAATAAATTTTATTTTCCTCTTAAAAAATTAATTTTTTAATCTTTTTAAAGTTATAATATTTAATTATTTTGTTCTATAGGAATTACAGTTTTTTTTATAAATTTTAATATAATTTCTTTATTTTTATTTTAAAGGTTTTTATTTTTAAAGCTAATATAACAAATATAAATGTTTTTTTATTTATTTTTTCTTCTTTTTTTATTTTAACCCTTTATTTATATAAGGTTTTATAGGATAAAATTATTATTTATTTATTAATTAATATATTATAACTAAACTAACTTATTAATAACTATTTTACTTAATTATTTTATTACTAATTAACGTATATTTTAAAGTATTACTTGATAATTTAATTTAAACGTTTTATTTAATTATTTAATTATAAATAATTTAAAATAAAAAACTTTTGTTTTATTTTAATTTTTTTAGTAAAATTTTTTTAAAATTTAAAGGTAAAAAGTTTATTTTTATTTAATATAATTTCTTATAGTAATTTATGTTTATTAAAAACTTTTTATAAAAAAACGTATGTAAGTTATTTTACGATATTAAATTTTTAATATAAAATAAAATACACGTATTTAATAAATCGGTTAATAATTACTTAAATATTATTATATTTAACGAATATTATAAAATCCTTTAATTTAAATAGCTTCGTAATAAAATTTTAAGCTATTTTATTTTATAATATATTTAGTATTTTTATTAATTAAAGTAATTTATAAAGCTTATATTATTTTATTTTAATTTTATTATATTATATACACTTTTTAAATACTTTTTTAATTATTTAGTATAATTTAAGGAAATTATAATTCTTTAAAAGTTATATTATAGTTTTATAAGTTTTTTAATATTTATAAAGTAAATATTTATAATATTTTTTAATAATTTCTTTTTATAATACTTTTAATATATACATTTTATTATTGTAAGCTAAAATTCCTTTCTTATTTAAGAATTTGTTTTGTTTTTTTTACGTTATAGCTTACCGGAATCGTTATGTTTTTTCTAGGTTAATAATTATTTTATATAATTTTAATATTCCTTTAAAGGTTTCTTAAAATATTTAATTATTTTTTTTTTAAATTTTTAAACCGTGTTTTTATAGTTAGCTAAAGGTATTAACTTAAATATTTATTTTTTTTTTAATATGGTAAATGTAAAAATTAAAGTAATTTAATATATTTTTTTTTATTTCCATTATTTTAATAATAATTTCCTTATCGTTATAAAAGTTTTGAAGTTATTATGATTTAAAAAAATTAATATTAGTTTTTTAATTTTTATTAAATATAATTTTTAATGTTTTAATTTATTAACTATAGTTAAAAATTCCTTGTTATATATTTAATATTATAATTTAGGTCCTTAAAATAACTTTAAGTAATAAACTATTAAATATTATTTTTCATTTTTTTTCTAATTATTTTAAAATCCTTTTATAGTTTATTTCTAAAGCGTTAATATAAAATCTTTTTTTTTATTTAAATTAAATAATATGTAAATTAATATATTAATTAATACCTTTTTTAGTTTTTAAAAAACCTTTTTTACTTTTTTAATAAATTTAAATGGTAAATTTTCCTTTTTTATAATGTTTATTATTAATTTTATTATATCGCTAAAACTTTTAATTATATTTCGTATAAAATTTATAAATTTATAAAATAACTAGACATTTATAACAAATTATAGTTTTTCCTATTTTTTAACTTATTTAATTTTTTCTTTTTGAATTTAAATATAACCTAACGTGATGGTGTATTTTAAGAAATCCACGCTTTATTTTTTCTATTAATATTTTTTAGGTTTAATTAAAATTCTATACTTTAAAAGCTTTTAAAGGACCTTTTTTTTATTTTTTAAATGCTTTTTATAGGTTTTTAAGTATATTAAAATGTCGTTAATAAAAATGAAAATAAAATCGTTAAGGTATTTTTAAAAGTACGTTTTTATTATATATTAAAAAGTTATTAATACGTTTATAAGTTTTTATAGTATTATTAAAAACTTAAAATAACTAAATAATATTTATATTATTATTTTTCATTCTTTTTTTTCTGCTATTTATATTTCGTAGAATCCGTTTTAAACGTTTAATATAGTAAAATACTTTATTTTATAAATTTATTTTATACTATATTTTTATTATGGTAAGGTATGTTTATTTTTTATTGTAATATTATTAAAATATTAATAATTTTAAACAATTTAATACTAAAATTTTCCTTTTTTATTAAATTTCGGTGTTCTATTTAACTTAAGCTTAGGTATTATTATATATTGGTATTTAGCTGGTAACTTTAATATTTTAAAAAATCCTTTCTTTTTTAAATTTTATATTTATTTTTTATATGTTTTATATTATTATTCTTTTAAATAATATATTTATTTAATTTTTAAGTATTTTCTTTTTTTAAATAAAATATAATAATTAAATATTATATATTTTAATAATCCATTTAAAATTAACTAATTCTTTTAGAAAACTTATCGAAAATTTTTCTTATACTTTTTTAATATTAAAAATATTTTATTTTATTTCTTTTTTTATAAAAGTATATACATTTTAATTATTTTTTATAGTTATTTATGTATTAATAATTTATAGGTTTTACGTTTATTAAGTTTCTTTTAATTTAAAGTAGTTTAAATTTTTTAATTTTTTAATTTTTCTTATTAAATTTTATTTATTAACCAGTTAATTTAAAGATTACTAGCTTTAAACTATAATTTTCTAAAAATAACTTTTTTATTTTTTATATTTATTATATTAAATTATATTTACTCCTTATAATTATTAATAAATATTACGAGATTTGTAATTTCTTTTTATATTATTTTATTATTATAAATTATAATTAATCCATTTAAATTTACGTAAAAGTAAACCGTTTTTTTATTTTTATATAATATTTTGTATTTATTAATAATCTTTAAATATATATAATTAATTATTGCCGTTAAATTAATTAAGGCTTGGATTTTATTCCTATTTTAAGTTATTATAACCTTGGATAAGTTATTTTAGCCTGTAGTTAGTTTAAAAACTTTCTTAACTTTTTAGTTAACTTGTTGTTTTTTAAGCGGTTATTTTCGTCGTTTTTTATCGTTTACGTTAAAGTTATATTTAGTTTTTTTAAAGCCTTTTAATAATTCCTTTTTAACGTTTTTATAATTATATTTTCGTTTTTAAAGCTAACTTATTTAATTATTTTTTTTTAATACTTTTTTTAAACCTTTACTTTTTATATTATATAAACTTTATATAAATTATTTTTATAGTTTATTTATATTATTTATTAGTAAATATAATTTTATAATTAATTAATAAATAAAATTATTTTAATTATTTTTAAGCTTATTATTTTTATTATAACGTTTTTTATTTTATTATATTAATAAATTTAGTTATTATAACTTAATTATAATTTATATTTAACTTTTTTTAATATATAGTATAAATAATAATTTAAGTTGTAAAATACCTATAAAAATTTTTTATAATTTTTATACTTTAGGTTTTAAATCCTTAGAATTTTTAATTTAAACTTTATATAAGTTTTAATATAAAAATATTTATTTTCGTACACGTTAATTTTTAGATAAAGATAATTATTTAGATTCTTTTTTTTAAACTTATAGTTTTTAGTATATTTAAATATTATATTCGCGTAAACTTTTTTATAAAAATAAATGCTTTTTAATAACCTTTATAATTATTATAAGTTAATAAATAATTAAAGATAAGGTTTTAAATAAGTAAATGTTAAAAAACATTATTACATTTATTTATAATTATCGTTTTCTTTTTTATCCTTTAATTTTTCCATTATTTATTTTAACTTTTTATTTTAAAGTTATTATAGTATTTTAATGTTATTTTTATACTACCTTTAATGTATTAATTTCTCTTACCTTTTTCTATAAATCCTTTTAATTTATTTAAATTCCTTACAAATCTTATAAATGTTATTTATTAAATTAAAATCGTTAAATTCATACATAAATAGTTTCTAATTTTTATATTTCTAAAATTATTTTTTTATATTAAATATTTTATCCTTTAATTTTTTATTATTAAGAAAGATTCCTAAAGCAATATTTTTATATAAGTTATATAAAACTAATATATAGTATATATATTCTTTAAAAATGGCTTTTTAACTTTTTTTTATAATTAAATATTAAATATATATTTATAAATATTAAAAGTAAATAGGTACTTTTTTATAAATATATTTATTATTATTATTGTTTTTTTTTCGTTATTTAAAAGGAAATAACTATTACCTTATTTATTTAATAAATAAATTTAATAATTATTATTATAATAATTTATTTAATTCGTTAATATATAGTTTGTAATTCTAATTATTATAATTTTAATTTTTATTACGGTATAAGTTTTAATTATTAATTTTAACATTTTAAACTATTATTAAAGGCTTTTATATTTATTTTTATAATATTTTATTTTTTAATAATTATAACATTTAATTATATTTTTATTCCTTTTATTATTTATAACCTTATTAACATTTATAAATTTTAAATAAATTTCGTAAAACATATTTAATTTTGTTCTTTTTTATCCTTAATTAACTTAGTAACCGCCTTTTTTATATATTTTCTATCGGTAAGTAAAATCTTAATTATTAATTTAAATTATTATAAGGGTATACTTTTTAAAGGTGTTAAATCGGTTTATTTTATATAATTCCTTTTTAACATTAAGTTTTAATCTTTTAAAATAAATAAATATAAATTTAACGTTAGTAATAATAATATATATAATAAATCGTTTAAATTTTACTATATAAATTACCGTTAATTTTATTTACATTAAAAACATTATTTATTATTTCACTGTTTAATTTTAATTTAAGTTTTTAAATCGATTAATAATTTTTTATTCGAAATTCGTATAATTTTCGAACATTTTTTTAATTTTTTCTCTTTATTTTTTGTTTAATTTTTATCGATTTATAATGTAAAGTTTATATATATTTAAAGCTTTTCCTTTAAATATTTAACTAATACATTTAATTTTAACGTTATTTATTGGGATTAATACTTAATAAAACTTAAAAAAAACTTTTATTTAAGTTAAGAACTTATAAGATAGTTTTTTTTATTATATATAGGTAGGTTTAATTTAAACCTTTTTAATGTTACTACTATTAATTAATACGCTAAAGTTAATATTAAAGATAATTAATTTTATTTTATTCTAATTATAATAATTACTTTTAGTTTTTAAATATAGTAAAAAAATTAACCTTTTTTTATTTATTTTTACATTTTTTTCTAATTAAAAAAATTACGTTTTAATATAAACTTTATAAATTATTACTATATTTAATTAAACTAAACTTACGAATTATCTTATATTAATAAACTAACTATATTATTAATATATTAAAATACATTTTTAAATAATAATAAGTTTAATATTATTAATAAAGTTTATTATATTAATTATTTATTATTTTTTTAATTATTATTTAATTCTTTATTACTGCTATTTTCGTTATTAAAATTTTGAACAATTTTTATTAATAATATAAGTTTTAAATTATTAAGTTTATTTTAATTCTAATCCTAATAGGTTTAAAATAAAAATACGTTAAAATTTTATAAATTATTTTTATTTACCACGTAATTGTTTTTTTTTTACGATAAACTAGTTATTAATAATAATAAAATTATAGCTAAATTAATTATACCACGTTTAACTGTATAGTTATATTAATTAAAAAGCTTTTAAAATGTAATAAACCTTTATTTAACCGGAATTACATTAGTAAAGTTACGTTTTATATAAGGGGTATATAAATATACTTACCTATTTAAACATTAAAAATTTTAATTTAAAAATAATAGTACATATATACGGATAATAATAAAAGTTATTAAAAAAGACGTAATATTTTTTTTTATTAATAATAAAAACTAGTAATAAACTTAAATTAAAAGTTATATAAAAAAATAACTAATTATATAAAAAACCTTTTAGTTTATATCTTTTTTTATTTTTTATACATTTTATATTAAATTAAAGTAATTAATATTTATTTAATCTTATACTAAATTAAAATAATTAATATTTATTTAATTTTATATTAAATTAAAGTAATTAATATTTATTTAATTTTATATAAAATTAAAATCCTTTTAATTTATGTTATATAATTTTATTAAACCTAAATTCCTCTAATTTATTCCTTTACCTCACTAAACTCTATTCGTGGCTTTTTATATTAGTCTATAATAAAGTAAAAGATTTAATTAAAATTTATATACGTAATAATAATAAGTATTTTATATATTAAAATATAACGATTATATAATACTTTTTAAAGCTTTTATTTAATAAAATACTTTATTTATATTTAAATTTATTATATATTTTAAATATAAATTATATATATTTAAAATTTATATTAATTTATTATTTTAATTAAACGTTATAAAATTATATAAGTTATAAAATATATAAATACGTTATTAAAAAATTATTATAAAAAAATAATTACTTATTAAATGGTTATAATATTATTTATAATAAAGTATTACCCTTTTTATAAAAAATAATGCGTAAAATGAAAATACGTACAAAATATGTGCAGTAAAATGTGTGTCTTATCAGCACGTGAAAGTGAATTACCTGTTCCCCTAAGAAAGTTTACCTGTTTAACTAAACGTACTGGCGCAGCCCGTGGCTCCCAGCTGGGGCGTGGCTTGCCGCAGTGGGATTGTGGTTGGCTGGTATCACTCACTATCCCCAATTGGGTCAGTCCATCAGCCTATTGGTTCCAACCTTACCAACGTCATTTTTGCACAGTGTATGCACATGCAGAGGAGTCAATCTCGTAAACCTCGTAAACCTCCTAACCCCCGCATAACTCTTTGAAGCTCATTATCCATTTTCCAACTACATTTTCCAAATACTTCTCAATTTTCATTTTCTCACTCTTTTTCCTTGTTCCTTTTCGCGCCTTGGGTTGCCTTCTATTTGACTCATCTGTCAGCCCTGCGCTCTGGCCCCTTTTGTTTAATCGGACTGTCTATCTAGTAACCTCCACAATCTTCCAAATAGTCCTTTTTTTTTCTATGCGCGTCCCGGTCCCATTCGGCAGCATCTTCTGGTCGCCAGGTCCTGCTGCACAACTGCAAATCAAGGGCAGCAGTCAACCGCAAAAATGGGGATCGCAGGCCGAATATCGCTTCGCTGCTGTGCCATGCGCCCGTCTCGTCAGCAGATGAAACCAACGCTAATTGTCTTGACCATCCTGCTTATCATCTACCCATTGCTGCCATACGACAGCAGCTTGAGATCCTTCACCAGATTCCAACACAATCTCATACAAGAATACTACCAGAGCACCTACCCTAGGGATTCCTGGCTCTTCAAGCCACATGCGTATCCGATTGACCCCGACACCGACATTGGCATCATAGTCAAAACAGGCTATGGAACGAGAAACCGAGTACGAAATGCGTTGCAGGCGTTAAGCAACGAATCCTTCTCTGCCGACACTATCGTCACTCAGGATTTCCCACTGCTACCCGACCAGGGCAACTTCACACTGGCGGATGGTAAAGAGGTGCCGGTCATAGATATCATCGGGTGGAACCTGGAACGAGGCGCTCTCAAGGGTCAAGAACAGCAGGAGCGCGTCAGGAAGTACTTGGCACTTGCCGCGGCCGTTGAGGGTGAAGAGTGGATGCTGGCTGACGGGCTGGGAAAGGATATGGGGTGGGAACTCGATGCGATGAAGGTTCGTTACGTGAAGCAAAAATCAAATAAGCGAGCATCGGCTAACTTATCTGTAGTTTCTCCCGAGTCTCGAGTATATGTGGCAGACGATTCCGAAGAAGAAGTGGTATATTATGGCAGACGACGACACCTACATCATAAAGTCGTCCTTGCAGTTCCTTCTAGGACATCTAAATTATGGAAAACCACAATTCATCGGGAACCCGGTGGGCGACTACAAGGGACGCTTCCCACATGGCGGATCGTCCGTGATCATGTCCGGCGCTGCTCTCAGCAGGCTCTACGACAAACACCCCGAGGTCGTTGCTGAAGCTCATCTGGAATCGACGACCGCAACTTGGGGTGATAAGCTGCTCTCTACAACATTCATGAAGATTGGAATCTACCTTGACGAGACCTACCGACGCTTTTTCAACGGCGAGCCCCCATGGATGACTCGAATGTGGGCGGACCGATTCTGTTTGCCTCTACTGTCCTTCCACGGCCTTGGTAGCGGCGATTCTATGCTTCAGGTAGGCGAAACTTTCAAGAACTTCACGGCACCAGTCTTCTGGAGGCAGCTGGGAGAAATCTATGGTGCACCGAGTTTCGATGCATTCATCCAGGAACCAATACGGGATAATATTGATTACGTGGGTCGACTTGACGAATATAGCACAACTATCGACAAAGTTACCACGGCACGCGAATGTCTCGAGATCTGCATACATGAGTCACGCAAATGCTTGGCTTGGACGTTCGACCCGGGTATGCAACAGTGTCACTATGCACGATGGGCGACTTTGGGAGAACACGTGGAGGGGCGTGCTTCCGGCGTCAATGGGCAGCGGGGTTATCTTCTCGAAAGCAATTGCCATCCAGCATCCTAAACCCTTCTACCTCTCTATTTACCTCGGTTCCTATTCTGTAAATATACACAGGGTCGGCATGATATAAACGGCGGGCTTCACACACCTACAATCTGGACAGGCATGGCTTTAGAAATCTCAGGGCGGAGTCTTGATTCGGAATGATACCCCAGGGCCGGGCTATGTTGCAATGGACCTAAGTTAATGTTAATTGGACTCGAAAATACTACATGTACTATACTGAAGTCAACCACGTAGGCGGTAGTCAACACATCAACGCGAATAGCCTACATACTGTCGTGCAGCTATAGTATGTGGTGAAGTGTTGCACACATATTTTGTGGCGTTGTGGCTTGGTTGTATACACCGAGGTACTGAGGTACTAAGGTACTAAGGTACATACATACATTAGACCTCGGGGTGTAATCAGTAAACCTGAGCACGCGATGCCGCTAATCAGCTCCATGAAATGCACGGGAGACAGGGTTGCATCCAGGCCTGCCAAGGTCGATGACGTGTGGGGAACTCGAGGGCCTTATTTTTGGGTTTGACGTCAAATGGTAAGAGTCATGCCGCCTCTTTTGTTCAACTCACCTCCCTAAATTATCCTCACGAAAGCTACTAAACTAACCTCCTGGTAAAATTCCCTCAGTAATCCGCTGAAATAGAACAATTCCTTTTCTTCCGGTCCTGTCGCCCGCACGAACCCCCTCTCTCCCGAGAACAAGAAGCCCTTGCCCTTGTCTTACTGATAAGATCAACCATCAACCGAGCCTGCCCGATCCCGTTCTGTCCGTCTACCTAGCTGCGGGTAGCTGGTGGGGTTGGAACATCACTACTACCTGTATAAGTGACTACCAGGCATCTTGCCAGTCCTTTTAGTATTCCTCCTCCTCCTTCTTAGCTTTCGGACTCGAAATCAACCATACAAGATATCTCCTGAACCCCGTGCTATCCGTGAATCTGTAGGCGACGTCTTCAAAACGTCAAAACGATGTCAGAAGTCACACCGAACGCTCAGGCCACTGGTTCCAGTTGGACCGCGTTCCTGAAAGTCCGTCATGCTTCCAAGTCGTCTCTCATCGTTAATTCACTGCTGACCGGGTCCTGGACCAGTCTATTGCCTCTTTCAACGGAGACCTCTCGTCCTTGACGGCCCCGCCCTTCATCCTCTCCTCCACAAGTCTTACCGAATTTAGCTCGTACTGGGCCGAACATCCTAGTGTCTTCGCGGCACCAGCGAAAGAGCCCGACCCCGCTAAGAGGGCCCTGCTAGTTTTAAAATGGTTCTTGACCACTCTGAAGCAGCAGTACGCTGCCCGGAGCGAGCAATACGGCAATGAGAAAAAGCCACTGAACCCCTTCCTGGGTGAGCTGTTCGTGGGAAAGTGGGAGGATGAAGCAGGCACAACTGAGTTGGCCAGCGAGCAAGTGAAGTGAGTCGGGCGAAGAGGATAGTACCAAGAAATACTCTAGCTTACCCAACAAACTAGCCACCACCCGCCGGCGACCGCATACAGTATTACCAACGTACCCTCTGGGGTCCATCTCGAGGGATACAATGCTCAGAAGGCCAGTTTCTCCAAGACGATCAACATCAAACAGATTGGCCACGCTGTCCTCACGGTTCCGAATCCGACGAAGCCGGGGGATAAAGATACCTTTCTGATCACCCTACCGTCCCTTCATGTTGAAGGCTTGATATTTGGATCGCCCTTTATCGAGCTTGACAGTGCATCATACATCACTTCCTCGACAGGATTTACCGCCAAGATAGACTACAGCGGAAAGGGTTGGATAGGTGGCAAGAAGAACTCGTTCACTGCGACGCTATACCCAACAGGCAAGGAAAAGGAGGTTATCTTCAATTGCTCCGGACAGTGGACCAAGGCGTTTGATATATACTCTGGTCCGGGGAAGAGCAACTCTTCGAAGACCCTTCTAGAGACGTGGGACCCGACCAACAACCCTACCTCCCAGCTCATAGTTACGCCTATTGAGAAGCAGCACCCGCTCGAATCTCGACGTGCTTGGGCCAATGTTGCGGCGGGCATTGCCAAGGGAGACATGGACTACGTCGGTAAAGAGAAAACCAAGATCGAGCAGGCGCAGCGGACCATGCGGAAAAAGGAGCAATCAGAGGGTCGCGATTGGGAGCGGAGGTACTTCACCGCTCTCACAGAATCCGACACGACGCTCGCGGTGCTGGCTCGCAATGTCGGGCTAAGCTCCAACGGCGACGCAGACAAGACGGGCGGCTTGTGGCGATTCGATATTGTCAAGGCCGACAAGGTCAAGGGGCAAGAGCTGAGCGACGAGGAGAAAGCCAAGCTGGCTCGCGAGCTTCTCGGCCAGTGAAGGCCAGTCGATGTCACTGCACCTAGGGTCATTGGAGGTACTTACATAAGGTAGACATTCGATATTCATACGCAGTGGTTAAGAAATATTATTCATGAGGTAACCTTGGCGCGAGGATGGGAGGGCCGGCGCTGGGTTGTGTTTGGGTTGGCTACCTACCGCCTAGGTTAAATAGATCAATAGGTCCCTACCCCTAGATACGAAATGATGGCCTAGGCAATACAGTGTAATACAGCGTTTCGCTCCTTAGTATTGGCATATTGCAGTGGTTGTGAGTAGAGGACATATGAGAAGTGGTAAGGCGATCTACCTTACCTACCTGGCTTCAGACATGTATGATCCAAGGCCAGATGTATACAGACAAGAGTCGAGATGAAATATCTGTAGTATAAAAACTGGTATGAACGTTTCTTTTAATCCACTCTCTATTGTCGCTCTCTAGACATATGATAACATGTAACGCTCTCTATTTACATACACCAAAGAGGCAAATATGGAGATCCCCCTGACATCCAGCTATCCGATGGCTATATCACATCGATGAGTACTCGGTGAGTACTCATTGAGTACTCGATTAGCTTCAAATCCATGGTGGATCTGCTCAAGGATGGAAGAGCTTTGACCATACACCCCCAGGCGGTGAGGGTCAAAGTCGCCCAGTTTTTTGCAAATTTTCGTAAAAGCCTAACGACTTGCCTCTATTTTCACCTTAGAGCAGTGGCACACATAGATCAGAAGCTTCTCCAAAACCCGCAAACAGAAGTGGCTTCTTTCTGGCTGCGTTACACATTGACAATCTCCGACTTTCAACTGAATCCTTTTTTCAATAAGCATCATGGCTACTCAAGCATCGCCAAAGAAATGTGGCAACCCAATTTGCGACAAGACTCCCGAGTCGACGGCTCTAAAGCAATGTAGTCGTTGCAAGACGACTTCGTACTGCTCCCAAGAGTGCCAAGCCTTGTCGTGGCCGACGCACAAGATGTTCTGCCGCCGCCAGAACTACATTATCAAATTCCACCTGATGCCAGACAAGATCACCAATCCGCCCGTCTTTCGGACCATCTCCTGCCCCGCCAATGCCCTGTTCTATCACCTGCACATGGCTCTGCAGGTTGCCTTCGGCTGGGCCACCACGCACTCATTCGACTTCGCCATCGCGAACCCGGACTTCAAACCGCCGACGAACAGGATGGAGTACATGATGTGGAACAGGCCGGGGGCGGCAACAGACCCGTCCAGGCAGCAGGAGTACTTCTTCCGCGTCACTGACCCCACCAAGCAGACTCCGTACAGCGGCATCGACCGCGTGCACGAGGACCTGAGACGCCACCCGAGATGCGTCGAGAGGTTGGCCGACAAGTACAGGCTATACCAGCTCTTCGATAACCCAAAATATCAAGGTAATAAACTTTTATTTTTTTAAATTTCTTTTTTATTTTGTGGCCCGACGGCCCTAGACCTTCCCCATTCCCATTTTCCCCTCCCTCCCCTCCCCTGCCGCCACCAACTCCCTCCTCTTCCTCCCCATCCCTTATCCTTACACAACGAGCCACATCGCCATAAACAAGCCATAACAATACAACATCACCACGTGAACCTACTTCCACTAACCCACCACCCGTCCCAGGCCAGCAAATGATCTACACCTACGACTTCGGCGACAACTGGGAGCACCACGCGACCTTCCTCGGCCGCACCCCCGCAACATCCGACTTCAGCTGCCTGGACGGCAGCGGGCACGGGGTAGCCGAGGACGTGGGCAGCGCGCAAGGCTGGACCAGTCTCAAGGCGGCGTACCGCGCCGCGCGGCCCTCCAACGAGCAGAGCATGCGCCGCACCTGGTTCGAGCGCCTGTGCGCCAACCCGGACCCGCTGGGGCTTGCGGGCGACCGCGTGCTGGTGTGGGACCGCGATGCGGTTAATGCTACGCTTGTTTTTGATACTATGTTCGCGCGCTTTGAACGTATGGCTGATGAGGCTGATGCGCGGGTGAAGATGTACGAGGAGGAGAATAGGCGGCGGTGAGGGGGGGGCTTGAGCGCGGCGGATCTGGTCTTGGGTTGGAGGGTTCGGTGTTGGCTCCTCGTGTGCTTGACCCTCGCGTGCTTGACCCTCGCGTGCTTGACCCTCGCGTGCTGGCTCCTGTGAGGAGGTAAGGGGGTTATTTTCTTTATGGTAGGTACTGGAATGGCGGTAGTGTGCGTTTGTTATTGGCCACGGCGAAGTTGGTAAAAGTTGTCGCTGTTGTGTTGGGGAAACTCGGTCGGGCACTTCGGTGTGGATGTTTGTCAGACGTGAATACTTGTAGCTGAATACGCCTACATAACATATCCTTCCTGTTACGCCGAAGAGCACGTGATGGGATCTACCTCATCTCTGAGCCGAGGGTCTGCGAAGTCTGTAATGCGTGTTCCTCATTCGTTGTGATAATATCTTCGACCTGCATATCTAACTGCATACCCAATGTTGTAGAGCTACAGGTAGATATTCATTTGTCTCGACCATGTCTCTCAGGGAGGTAGACCGAAGTGATCTCGCTATATGGAAAACCATAGGTTGTGGAATGGAATATTGTGGACGTTGAGAAGAGTTATTTAAACCTACCTCCTAGTTCTATAAGTTGATGAGAAAGCCAGACAACTTATCTAGGTACCTACCTAGGTACCCAGGTAAGTATGCTTCCAGAGTCCGCTGGGGTGCAGTAGACTCTCATAGCTACAAGTTGAAGTCGTACTACATATAGAGAGGATCATCTGCAAGGAAACCAGAGTCCAAACACCTCCATCCAGCCGAGGCAATCTGTATATCTGTCACATACACACCTTGAATTATGAATAGGTGGCTTACCTAGTTGACAAGTCCCGTCCTTATAAGTTATTCCCGTCCTTATGGGCCTCCCAAGCGAGATTAGAAATCCGGCGTCCGCGGCCGAGTACGGCGGAGTTACACACCCTGATATTGGGAAAGGGTTTATGCATTTTTCCAGATAAGGCTCGTATACCCTATCAGTTTGCATCTCGGTTGCTGACGTCGGCAGTAGTCACTCCAGAACGTAGAGAGCTTTGGCTCCTGAAGCTGACGTCAAAAGTCCCAGAGCCGAATCCTGATGCCGTGACTATGTAGATACTTGAAACTTACGCGCGTAATATGAGATAATATATAGTCTCTAAACAGAGACACATAGTAATACAAGCCTCAATTTCAAGGGAATATACGAAGTAGACAAAAACAAAGACTCGATGTAAGTTAGTTCTAAATACGGTACTGGGTGGGTATTAATCAACCGCCCTGTTAACCACGACTTCTCCTCTTATAAGCATTGTTAATCAACTATAGAGAGAAGAGAAGAATGATGCAAGCTTGGGGTGATGGATTCGAGAAGTAGCACGAAAGTAAACGCGCTTGCGGTGCTGCTGGTTGAAATATGTAGGTATGTAAAGCCATTGAATCTGTCACACATTACACAATGTGCCTAAGCTAGGACTAAAACAATTGTGACTACGTACGAACCTCGTCGAGGGATAACATACAGGAAGTGTGGCGCATTGCCCGCATGTCAAGAACTTAACACAAGGGACAAACTTGTCGGCCCTAGGAATTGGTCCCATAGAAGCCGATGCCAGGGAGGTTGGGTCTCTAAGGGACGGCCTACCTATCCACAACTGTTGGTTAATTTTGAGGGAAACTTATCCCAGCACTTTTCGGATATGGTGAACCCCGAGAGAATGATACAGATCGAGGAAGCCATGACTGCTGATAACGAGGGCCGAGCTACGCCAAGTTATAAGCATAGTCATTCCTCACGGATGCCACGACTATCATACATTCTTTATACTCGTTATCTTGGCTGATCATGACAGACGGAAACTTCAAAGTAATAGTCGTCGGCGGCGGCCCGGTTGGGATGACTGCTGCACATATCCTCTCCAAAGCAGGGATCGACTTTGTCGTCCTCGAGCGTCAATCCACGATCGGTGAAGATGTCGGGGCGAGCATAATTCTCTTCCCCCACGGTTTGCGTGTCATGGGACAACTCGGGCTTCTCGACCACCTCCGGGAAATCAGTGTAGCGGTCGGCAATGCCACAACAATATATGCCGATGACGGTCAACCTTTCAAGAAAGCAATGGGGTTCAGTCAATTCAAGACCCTGTGAGTACTTGTCGTACACTGTCGTCAATATTCGCCTAGCAACGCAACGCTGACTTGGCACTGCTCGGCAAGCTACGGCACTTCCTCCTTCATGTTTAATCGTGCCCACCTCATCAGAGGCCTCTACGACGGCCTCAATGAATCCGATAAGGCCCGCGTCTTCACGAAGAAGAAGGTAACGGAAATCACGACCGACGATTCGGGCGTCACCGTCCGTTGCCAAGATGGGACGCAGTATGATGGATCGATCTTGGTCGGCGCAGACGGCGTTCACAGCATTGTCCGACAACACATGCGCGCCCTCGCCCTCAAAGCCTCACCTACGGCCGCCGTCAACGACGAAAAGCCCTTTACCTGCGAGTACAAGACGATGTGGTGCTCCTTCCCGCAACAGGGCGACGCGTTCGGCCCGCCGGGCACTGCGGGGGAAACGCACGCCACGGACCACTCGATACAGTTCCTCAACGGACACGAACGTTCCTGGTTCTTCCTGTACGAGCGCCTGCCCGCGCCAACCAAGGAGCGCAGGGACTACAGGGAAGACGATATGGTCGCATTCGCGGAGAGGTGGGGCCATCTGCCCCTCGGCGAGAAGCTTAAGGTGCGAGACGTCTTTCCGCAACGCTACCACGGCGGCATGGCGAATCTCGAGGAGGGGGTGCTGAAACACTGGAGCTGGGGCCGGTGTGTACTCGTGGGCGACGCCGCGCACAAGTACACACCGAACCAGGGCCTGGGGTTCAATGCTGGTCTGCAGGACGTTGTGGCGCTGACCAACGAACTGCACCGTGCTCTAGATACGCTATCCCCTGAACAATACCATGATGACGAGAACGGGAATGCCGAGAGCGGAAAGGGCCTAGGTATGAACGCTTTAACCGCTGTGTTCGAGCGTTACCAGGCCACGCGCATGGAGATTGTCACGGACGAGCTTGGCGTCACGGGTATGACGACGAGGATATCGGCTTGGCAGACGAGTCTGCATTGGCTCTTCGACCGGTGGATTTCGCCGTTCTTCCCGCGCTTCGTGGAGACTTGGATTGGCACACAGTTCATATGCAAACACTTTCGTAACGTGCTGGTCCTTGATTTCTCAGAGGGTGACGAGCCGTTCGCGGGGAGTATTCCTTGGGTTTATGCTATAAAGGGTCGCTCTCCTCCGGTGCTGACCAAATCGTAGAACCAGAACATCCATCCCGTTGATGTAGCGTCACGGCGGTTGGTCTCATAAGATATAGTATATAGTAGGTGATGAACAGTTAACAGATAAGGAAAGCTTTATATATGTGATTAATTGCGATCACCACATTAGAGAGAAACGGCTTGATTCTGAACATGTTGAAAATAAGTTTCGCACCTAACACCGCCATTTTTGGGGAATCCCGCGAATGACTAGTCCCACTTTTCTCACAAGCTTTACCCTTTTAGGGTTGAGGCTCTTATGATTGAATCTCAACTCAATCTCAAAAAGAAGTTGAGGTTGAAAACTTTTACTACTATTCGCACTTTAGCAATATTCATTGATGGCTTTTTGACCATGGCTGATACTACACCTAGCCCCGAAACAAGTGGCCGCAAATCGAGGGGCCGTCCTAAACGCACTAAGGAACGAAATGCACCTTATACCTCAACCCGTCCACGCCATTCGAACAATAAAAAAAAGGAGGTTTTGGTGTGGCTGGCTTGCACCAAAATACCACTACAACAATCTATAGCAATCGCTAATACCCTGGTTCAACACAATAGCCGTCACCTTCCTACAGACGGCTTAGATCCCTTGGAACCTGGGTATCGTAGACCTACTCTTCCTGAAGCCTCAGCATTCTTCCGTATACCTAGATCTACGATTCGAGGTTGGTGGTCAAGACGAGACGATATTCTAGCTGGCGATTATGGCAAAAAAAAGGGTAATTGACCCTGAGTGGCCTGTACTTGAATCACGACTGTTTTCTGAGTTCTACGAGCGACGTTCTCAACACAGGGCTGCCACCAGGTATACGACCCCAAATTGCATAACCTCTTTGTGTTTAGCCCAGGATGGCTTACAAGGTTCTTGAAGAGGCACTGCCTTAGTCGACGACGTGTTACTAAGTTGGCTAGTAATGCCCCAGACGACGCAAAAAAGGGCGTGTATTGAATAGTACTGCCTTTCAATTTGAAAGCACTCCCTACCTTCGAACGAGACCCCCCATTAGGACCCTTGAGTAGCAGGGCAGTTGCGAAGCTCGCCGCCGCCAACACACGATACCCACGAATCCGAATCCTTCGAATCCCATTCCTCGTATACCTGTCGTTTTCCTACGTGGCGAACCTTGAATCTCGACGAAACCCTATACCATTCGACTACCATTAAGGCCATACGTACGAAACCACGGGCGCTCGAACAGTTGCAGTTAGAACAGACTGTAGTGGCTGGAATAAACGCCAGACCACCTTGCTGCTTTGTATCTATGCGAGTGGAGGGACATTCAAACCCTTGATTATTTTTCACGGCAAAACAACGAATAATTCGAGGAAGGATTTAACGAATATGCACCTGACGTAACCATGCTTTTTAGCGAAAAAGCTTACAATAACGAAGACGTGTTTTACGGCTGGTTGAAGGGTGAATTGGCACCAAACAGATGACCTTATAAGTACTTAGGTTATTAAATTCATAATATAGAGACAGGTGGTATCTGGTTCATCACTTCATAATACCTCGTAGAGGCCTGCCTACTGGCATGCAAACAGCCATTGCTTTGTAGCCCCACCTAATACGACAAGCTGTTGATGTTCAGAGAGATCCCGTACGTTCTGTTGATGGTTTGATTGTGAAGAGGCCTTCAAACCCCGGCCGATAGAACTGGAACGTCGGATCCATTTCTTGTTGTTTTGGACACTCTTCATCCCCCTGGATAGGCAGGTAGCTTGGGGGCCACGGATACTACCGTCATCGCTGCTTCATTGCCATGGCCTAGGGTGCGCGCATGCTCCTCGCTCCTGGCCATAATAGCCATTTGGTTGGGAATCGAGAGAGTCGAAGAGAGTTGATAAGTTTGGAAGATTGATATAACGTGACCAAGACGCTAAGCAGGGCCTATTCAGCCAAGTACCTAGGTGTTGTGGCGCTGCCCAGCCAAGCCCAGCTTAAGCCTTACATAAATTGTTACATGGAAGCTTTCAAGTGTGGCTGATGGATATATGTATGTACGTACAGTACTTTCTGCATTTGGCCCGCCAACGTCTACCTATCACACCTATCACGTACCTAGTAGGCACCCGATTTCTCGTCTCCTTTGCCTGCTCCTGGCTCTTCCTACATACCTGACAGCCTGGTCGAATATAAAGGACGGCGACCCAATGACTTGTATGAGATACCGCTGAGCGTTTGACAGTGCCTTTTCTCCTTCAAACCCTCCATAATCGACGTCGACGCAAAACCCAAAATGTCGAATACACCTGCACCGCCGGAGGACCAGGCGAGACTGTTGGAAGATGCCTTGATCGCCGTGCGCCAGCAAACCGTACTTATGCGCAAATGCCTCGATACGCCAGGCAAGCTCATGGATGCTCTCAAGTGCTGGTAAGTCTCGATGGAGCTCAATTGCTGCAATATATTTGCGCCCGCAATCGTCTGTCACCTTTGTAGCTAGACTAACCTCCGGATCACGCAGCTCTACCCTGGTCGCCGAACTACGTACGAGTAGTCTGGGACCAAAGCAATACTACGAGCTGTATATGGCTGTTTTCGATGCCCTGCGCTACCTTTCTATGCATCTTCGAGAAAATCACCCTCACAACCACCTCGCCGACCTCTATGAGCTTGTCCAGTACGCCGGCAACATCATTCCTCGTCTATATCTTATGATAACAGTCGGCACGGCATATATGTCTATACCCGAAGCACCAGTGAAGGAGTTGATGAAGGACATGATGGATATGAGCCGGGGTGTCCAGCATCCTATTCGTGGTCTATTTCTGCGATACTACCTATCTGGCCAAGCCAGAGACTACCTGCCCGCCGGCGACGGCGACGGCCCCGAAGGCAACCTCCAAGACTCCATAAACTTCATCCTGACCAACTTTGTAGAGATGAATAAGCTTTGGGTACGGTTACAGCATCAAGGCCATTCACGCGAGCGGGAGCAGAGGACCAAGGAGCGTAAAGAGCTACAGCTTCTGGTTGGAAGCAACATTGTGCGACTAAGCCAACTGGTGGACCTCGAAGCCTACAAAGATGGCATCCTGGCTCCGTTGCTTGAGCAGGTGGTCCAATGCCGCGACGTTCTAGCCCAAGAATATCTCCTAGAGATAATAACCCAAGTTTTCCCCGACGAGTTCCACCTGCATACCCTCGACCAATTTCTGGCCGCCGTGTCACGGTTGAATCCCCATGTAAACGTCAAGGCTATCGTTATCGGCTTGATGGACAGATTGTCTGCCTATGCAGAACGGGAGTCCCAAGAGGAGGTTACAGATGATAGAGCACAGCTGGAAGAAGACGCATTGTCCAGTCTTCTGGAAAAGGTTCGACTGGCTAAAGAACAGCAGGAAGCAAAGCCAACACCCGGCGAAACCTCTGCGGATGCAAATGGAGATCAGGCCGCTACTGAAACTGCAGAGTATGGTAAGGGTGACGCACTGGCAGATTCGGAACCTGCACCATCCATCGCAGATACCGAAGCCACGGCGGTTGATAGAGAACCAGAAGAATCTTCGGCGGTTAAGAAACAGCGTGGGATCCCTCCTAATGTGAAACTTTACGAAGTCTTCTTCGACCAAGTCAATAATCTTGTCAATGCGCAACACCTCCCCATCCAAGACACAATTGCATTGTTGGGCTCCCTCACCAACCTTGCGTTGAACATATATCCTGGACGGCTTGATTACGTCGACCAGATTCTCGAGTATGTGAATCGCAAGGTCAAAGAGCATGCCAACAGCGCCGACCTTCACTCCGTTCCGGCGCAACAGAGTTTACTCGCACTACTCCAAGCACCCCTCAAGAGATACGTTTCTATTTTCACAGCCCTATCCCTTCCTACCTATGTACCCCTATTCCAATCCCAAACCTACCCCACGAGAAGGGCCGTCGCTGGCGAGGTTGCGAGGACTTTACTGCGCAACCAAACCGTGATAACAACTCCTACCCAGCTCGAGAATGTTCTCGAGATTCTGAAAGTGTTAATCAAGGAGGGCTCGCAACCTCCTGCTGGATATCCGGGTGGCCCCCAGCGAAGAGCTTTGGAGACAGATGAGACAATGGAAGAGCAAGGCTGGCTGGCGCGGATCATTCATTTGCTGGACGGTGAAAATAATGATACTCAGTTCCGGCTTCTCCAAATGGTACGCAAGGCCTTTGCTGAAGGGAATGAGAGGATTCGCACTACAACGCCTCCTCTGATCACTGCGGGCATGAGGCTGGCACGCCGATTCAAAGCTAGGGAGCACTATGATGATAATTGGGAGACGCAGTTAAGCGCGCTCTACAAGTTCTTGCACTCTGCCATCTCCGCTATCTATACGAGAGTCAATGGCTCTGGCGCCGCCGAACTCTCGCTGCGACTGTTCTGCGCGTGTGGCCAGACTGCCGATATGACCAGCTTCGAAGAAGTTGCGTACGAGTTTTTCGCTCAGGCTTTTACGGTGTACGAGGAGGCTGTCTCTGATTCGAAGGCGCAATTCCAGGCTGTGTGCATCATCGCCAATGCGCTGCATCAGACAAGACATTTCGGCAAGGAGAACTATGATACACTCATTACAAAGTGCGCGCTGCACGGCAGCAAGCTTCTTAGGAAGCCAGACCAGTGCCGGGCGGTGTATCTTGCAAGTCATCTATGGTGGGCTACGCCGATTACCGCTGTTGAGGAGTCGGACGAAGGGGTAAGCTTTGCTTTGGCAGTATTTCTTATACTATTCGGACTAACAACTTGTGCAGCTCTATCGAGATGGAAAGCGGGTATTGGAATGCTTGCAGCGGGCTCTGCGTGTGGCAGACTCGTGCATGGAACAAGCGACGTCGATCGAGTTGTTTGTTGAGATCCTTGACCGTTATGTGTACTACTTTGACCAACAAAACGAATCGGTACGTAGGATCTATCTCTTGACGTGGACGTACAGCCAGACTGACGCTTTCAGGTTACCACGAAATACATCAATGGGCTGATTGAGCTTATCCACTCCAACCTGGGCACGAACCAACAGGATTCAGCGAGTGTCGAGAGCAGCAAGCGGCATTTCAAGCATACCCTGGAAAACATCGCGTCGAGGCAGTACGAAGGCGTGGTTCTCCAGCCACAACAAAAGCCTTGATTACAATAAGGACATGGTGGTTATATTATGGATGACCACGGCGATGCTCTATCGAGGGTCTTGATGCGCGTGGTCTGGTGAGGAAATTGTACCAAAGCCAAGATGTTAGCGTCAACGCAAAGGAAGGGAGGCTGCCGTGATTTAGGTATCCCGCCAGTTGGAGAACACTGTACATATGTATATTTCTGATGGTTTGAAATAGACTATCGGACTTCTCAGAGGAGATCAGTCTGGGCGTCTCTTCAAAAGTTGCGTTATTCAGTAGGTACTATGGGCTCTCTGTATGATTTCTCCAGAAGAGCCGAGGTTTGCTCAACCAGTCATTGATGGCCCGTGCCTTGTGTTAAAGTGTCAGTTGGATAATGGCATTCAATATTGACCTTGTACCAACAAAGCACACGTAGTCCTATTGATCCCTTGGCGGCTGGGCCGCACATGCATACACGGAGCAATTGAGGTTGTAAGCAGAGGTAGAGACAGAGGTAGGGTTAGGTAGGGTGGTACGTACTCTGGTACTGGCTCCTGATTGTGGCAGTGCTTGCCTGATGACTAAGTGATTTCAGCTGCCCGCTAACTCCGCCCGCAACTGCTATGTAACGCCTGAGGATTGAGGATCGATTGATCTGGATTTAGACAGTTGAGACACGACACCGTCAATAATCCATCAATTTATTTCACTCTTCCATTTCACGTTGTTTGGTGATACCCCGTGAATCACTTATCCTAGTTTTTTCCTCCTTCAATGAACCAGTTCTATGGTCGTTGGAGTGATGTCTGTCTTTTTCCCTTGATTAAACTCATTACATTCGATTTTGCCCTTCACTCCTTTACCTCAACTCGACTCGTAATCACTCGTTAAATCACCTAATCATCAAATGTATCTTTATTCACCCGACAAATCTCGTTGAGAAACCTGATCCGACCTTTATTTCCTTGTGACCCGTCAATGCCGTCGTGCAACCAAGATGCCCTCCGAAAAGTCCCAGTATATACCACCACCGCCCATACCAACCTACGATGAAGCCGTCAGCGGCCATCCTTCGTCGTCACGGCCTGACTGGCCTCCCCCTGCATCGCCCATAGATACGAGGCCCGACAATGAAACCGAATCGCAATCCCTCATTTCATCGCGCCCTAGACAGGCCGATTCATCGAGGCGTGGGCCTAATGGGTATCGGCCTCCGTTTGTAGAGTCCGACGATGAAGGATCGCAATGGACACTCGAAGACCATGATAGCGAAGATGACGATGATGCGCACGTACGACGACAAATGCAGGAGCTGGAAGTCGAAGACCCCCTAGATGAAGCAAGTTCTGGAGCATCGTCTTCATCATGGACAAAACGGATTACTTCCTCGCTACCACAATGGAGATGGCGCTGGCGATGGCAGTTGCCTAGGATTACTGTCCGATTACCTCGCCAAAATGATGGTGCAACTACCCAAGATGCCGAATCAACCGAGACGAGGAGATGGTTCAGGTTGCCGAAAGTTAATAGCGCCGCTGCTATATTGCTGGTTGGCCGACTACTGGCAGTTTTCCTTATCTTAGGCTTCTTGTACCTTCTGTTCATGAGTGACCTCTTTACCAACATGACAAGGCGCATCGGCGGTCAAATGTTCGATCCCGAAGCGGTGCGACAATACGTGCAGATGAACGTCGATTCGGGCAGGATGAGGAACACGCTGGAGCACTTCACGAGCTACGCGCATATCGCGGGTACTGAAGGAGACTACGCGCTCGCTATGGACGTGCGAAACGACTTCATGAAGTACGGCCTCGAGGACGTCACCGTGGATGATTACTACGTTTACCTAAACTACCCGAAAGAGGGCGGTAGAGCTGTGGAGATTATGTCGGAAGATGGAAAGGAGGCCAAGTGGACCGCGACGCTTGAAGAGAACGAAGTTGGTGGAGAGACGGCAGGCCGCCAAACATTTGTCTTCCACGGACACTCGAAGGCGGGCGACGTGAGAGGCCCGTTGATCTATGCTAACTATGGATCGAGGGAAGACTTCAAGAGACTAACCGACAATGGAATCAAAACGGAGGGTGCGATCGCGCTCGTACGTTATTACGGCACCCAAGGCGACCGGGCTCTCAAGGTGAAGGCGGCGGAGATGGCTGGATTCGCTGGCTGCATCATATACAGCGATCCGGCAGAAGATGGCTTCGTTCAAGGAGAACCAGCTCCCAATGGACGGTTTATGCCTGCAGATGGCGTTCAGAGAGGGGCGGTGAGCTTGATGAGCTGGGTCGTGGGAGACGTACTTACGCCTGGTTGGGAGAGCAAGAAGGGTCAGCCTCGTATGTCGAAGGAGCAAACAGCGGGTCTCGTCAAGATCCCAAGTATACCACTTTCTTGGCGGGATGCTCAAGTACTTCTGCAGCACATTCAAGGCTTTGGCGACCCGTGCCCGGAAGATTGGCGTGGAGGTGTACCCGAGGTCGAATGGTGGTCTGGAAACGCTTCATCGCCAATTGTGCGACTGAAGAATGAACAGGATGAGGTAGAGCAACAGGAGATCTGGAACGTTTACGGCAAGATCGTCGGCATTGAGCAAAACGAGAAATCAATCATCATCGGCAACCACCGAGACGCCTGGTCATTCGGCGCAACGGATCCCAACTCCGGAACTGCTGTCATGCTGGAGGTCGCACGTATCTATGGCGATCTCTTATCCAAGGGTTGGCGACCGTTACGTACTATCGAATTTATGAGCTGGGATGCCGAGGAGTACAATCTAATTGGCAGCACCGAGTATGTTGAAAACAACATGGAGGCTCTACAGAAAAATGCCTTCGCCTACATCAACCTCGACGCTGCTGTTGCTGGTCGGGAATTTCACGCTGCGGCATCCCCAATGTTCCGCAAAGTCCTCTATAAGGTCCTTGACAGAGTCGTCGACCCTCTCTTCAACGCTACGCTACGCTCGCTCTGGGACGACCGCAACGCGGACATCGAAGGTCTCGGTGCCGGCAGCGATTACGTTGCCTTCCAAGACATGGCAGGCACCAGCTCCATCGATATTCGCTTCGACGGAGCCGCACACCCTTACCACTCTTCATACGATAACTTTCAATGGATGGATCGCGTCAGCGACCCAGGTTTCATATATCACAACCTCCTCGGTCAAGTTCTCGGGCTCCTCATCCTCGAACTGGCCGACCGACCAATATTGCCCTTCGACATGGGCAGCTACGCCCTTTCCCTAGGTCGTTATCTGGGAAATCTCTGGCAGTGGGGCGAAGAGAAAGGAGTCAATGGGCAGTTCAATCTTGACCCTATCAAGGATGCTATCAACGAAGTCGAGGGCGCCATCTCCGAATTTGAGAAATGGCAGATCAGTTGGGAGCAAACCATCGTGGCAGCAAACGGCTGGGAGCCAATTGGCTTAGGGCAAAGGAGGTGCGACTATAATAATCGCATGTCAAATTTCGAGACCGGGTTGCTGGATCTGGAACTCGGTGGCGGCGTAAGTCGACTTCCTCTTGTATCTTGGGCTCGTATTAACGTTGTGCAATAGGTACCAAACAGAACACAATTCAAGCATGTCCTCTTCGGTCCGCAACTCTGGTCCGGCTACGAGGAGGCATACTTTCCAGCCATCCGGGATACCGTCGACGCAGAAGATTGGCCCTTGGTCCAAAAGACAATTGACAAAACTGCAGACATCATAAGGAAAGCTGGCAAGGCGCTGCTCGAATAGTGGAATATACAAGGAACGTGTTTCAAGCTTTCTTCCAAGTTATATGGGTGCATTGTTCGGCGTCATCGGGGTATTCAGGAGGGACTCATCATTGTACCATACGTGTAGGTGGCCGACTCCCACACTTCTACAACTCTACATATCTGCTACTCTGTGTTATCACGTAGCTTGGGGCCAAGCCCTCGGAATAAGGAATTCGAAGATTCTTTTTTGGAAGATAAGGTCATTCATTAACTGACGAAACATCTTGTGTGAATGCATTGATAAGACGAACTCTTGCCTTGACTGAACTTTTGCCAACAGGTATACTAACAATAACTCTAGTCTAGTACATACAGCAGTCCTCTTTCAAAAGATAATACGAAAGAAAAGTAAACATGCGCAGAGGTATCCAATATCCAAAATCCATCTCGAAAAACACAACGGAATAAAAAACATGGTACTAACGCCTGATATCGTCCCCATGCCAAACTGAACCAAGCCCAAGTCTTTACGTACAAAAGGAGGCACTCTCATGTAGCTGACTATGTACACGTAGGTAGGCAGGTAGGCAGGTGGGCAAGTACCTGCCTACCTTAGTACCCAAGATAACCCAGGAGCTTCACTACCTACCTAGGTCAGGTAGTCTTGGGTTGCTTGCTTCACACCATGTACACCTGTCGGCCGCAGAATTGGTTTACCTCCTGGGGCGAGAGCGGGTCGTCCCAGTCGTAGCGGCGGAACTTGCAGGCGTCGGTGGCGCACTTGTACCACAGCGTGTCGGGCTGCTTCGACGAGTCCCCCGTCAGGTCCTCGCGCGCTGGGTGCCCGCACCAGCAGCGTGGGTTGTCTGGGTGGATGCCCCGTGTGTCGGCCCAGCAGACTGGGTGTCGGTTTGTCAGTTGGTTGTCTATCGTAGGGGCTGGTTTTTGGGGGTTCAGGTTGAGGGAGATAGGGGAGGGGGAAGGGGATAAGGAGACTGGGTTACGTACTGAAACCTCCAAACCCGGGACAGTCCCGGCACTTGAAGTATTCTCGGTCCTGGTTGCGGATCGAGCCCGAGAAGTCGCTCTCGATCGTCACGTGGTCGCGCTTCCGGTTTGGACACCGCAGCGCCGGCCGCGTGGGGAAGTCCGGGTGGTAGAAGGGCTGGGGTCCTGCGGGGGGGTGTCGGTGGGCGGATGGGGAGGGAGGGGAGGGCGACCAGGAACGCTCGAACGGGGAGGCGACGGGGATCTTGAATAAGTCGATTTCCGGCGTGCTGCGGCAGCGCTTGAACGGCGAGATCTGGATCACGTCGTCATCGTCGTCGTCGTTGTCCGAGTCAACCTCTTCTTCCTTCTTGACACTTGGGGGTGTTGCCGGGCGTCGTCGGAACACTGGGCCGTCGTTGCATGGCTCGTCTTTGATGACGATTACTTCTGGTGTCTGGCGTTTGATGGAGGACTGGTTGCTGTTGTTACTTCTGTTGCGCTTGGGCGTCGTGGGCTGGGTTATGCCTGTACTGTTGCTACCGCTGCCACTGCCACTGCCACTGCTGCTTCTGCTGCCCTCCCCTGTCGATCCGATTCCGCTAGATTGCGATATTGCCGCTCTGGGTATGCCCCTTGATGGGACACCCGGCGACGGGGAACGGCGAGGCCCTTTGCCTTTGGAGACTGCGGGTGATGCTGGCGGCTCGACATGCGCGTTTACCTGAATCTCCGGGCTCAGGGTCCTGGAACGCTCGCGCTCGCTGCCGTCTTTCTCAGACAGGGCCATGGTATACGACGTTTCCGTCGCGGGAGAGACCGAAGGCTCCCTTGAGGGAACCGTAAGGTCGACCACTTCGCGCTCGCGTGATGCCATCGGCTCGACACGGATGATGATGGTCGTCCTACGCAGTTTGCGAATGAGGTTCTTGATCGATATCGTGCAAAACATTTTCTTCTTTCTTCTTCTTGTAACTTACATGACAATAATGGATGGGAGTGCTAGACAGGTCTGGCAAACGGGGAGACTTACTCGGTTTAAAGGTACCACGGACCGGGGGAGAGCGAGATGAGAGGGGATAATGGAAATTAAAGGCGTCGAAAACACGCGCGCGCTCGTGTGTTCTAGACGTAATATTGTAAACATACGAGCAGAAACAATCCCTCGCGCCGAATTCCCTCAGCCTCCCCCCCTTTTGTCTACGCATGTTGCGCGTCCCGGACATACATTACATATGTACATACGTACAGTAGTTTTGCCTTGCCGACTGCCCAACTGTGTGCCTTGTCAAGTAGGTTCTTCAGCCGTAACCAGGGTGGTACTTAGCTGCATGCAGATGCGCTTAGAGCTCAACCGTCATTGGTGTCCCACGCCTTTCCAAAGGTGGTTGACCTGATAGCAAAAGACACAGCTGAAAACTGGGCTGTTGAGGATTTGCTGCGGCCCGCCGGTCAGGCCCCCGCTCCCGCGAAGTGCAACCCATTATGGGGTTAAAGTACGAAGTACGTAGGTACCTATACTTCATAGGCAATGTGTAAATACCACCCCGGCAAATGTCACGGTCTGTCGATGATAACCTCGCCCATATGGGACCGCCTTCACACAAGGTCCCCTGCATGTGGCATGTGGTAGCCATTTCGGGAGCGTCGGATGCACACTAAGAGGTAGGTATCTGCCCAGGGATTCTCGAAGAAGAGAAAGCGCGGAATGGCTGCACATGGCCCCAGCGTCACGATGGGTGAGGATTTGGAGGCGTTCCGCACAGACGAATCAACGTCGAGCGGGTTTGATAGCCGGACTTGATAGGAGGTCACGAGGTACGTCGTGGTTAGATCGAATTGCGCCCAAATTCGCGAGCAGTGCGCCGACGCGTTTTCGCTAGTCGATGGGTAGAAGGGTAGGCTTGCACTGCCCCCACCAATTTCACGAGATGCACTCGCATGAAGAGAATGAACAAGGCGAAACCGGGTTCCTGAGGTATGTATGTATGGACGGATTACTTACATATCGTTGACTTCTCATCGCGGAATATTACTACACTTGTAACACGTTAGCCCCTAGGTGCTGCTAGAATGTGCATTAGATACATAGGTATGTACATACAGCACAGTAGGTAGGTAGAGGCCATCGTCGCTTAGTCGTCAACTCTCAGCCGAATACGTAGGATACTACCCAGCACACACTGGGCTGGCTGATGCAAGGAAGGAAGAGTAGAAGCTTGTCTCAGAGATCCCGTTCCTTCAATTCAGATGTCATTTCCGGGGTCAACCTTGTAAAGATGTAGGTCTCATCGGTGGATTGCGCCACAGCTGCACGGGTAGGTAGCGCACGCTCAGCCTCAGGCCTATTTATTTACTAGGTACGAAGTATGTGTTTCTACGATTTCTCGTTGAAAAGGCTGGAAAGACCAGGCTTTTGTCGTTGATTCATTTCATTGCTCTAAGACTCCATTCTAGAATCTTTCCGTCACTGACAAGGGTCGGAAGCTGACAACTTCGAACGCCCCGCGAATTGACAGCCCTGTAACGTCACGGAGATGATGCGTGGCTTACACACCTTATCCGTATTGGATGTCATCAATCCCGCGGGATTACATACGAAAGTTCTTAGGTATCCCTCATTTTCAACTTCCACAACAAGAATTATCGGGGTTTTGCGACCATTCCTCAGCAATAAATTTCATTTACGACCGGCAACAAGCGTTAGGTCACGACGGATAATTGTATCCATACCAAATCTTTAACGAAGAGGCGGATACCAATCTCATGATGTATCGTTGCTTAAGGGGAAAACTCTTCTATACTCAAGTAGGGTAACCTTAACTCCCCAATATTGAATATCGTACCGTTAAAAGCGCAAAAAACATCATTTAGATATGATTCCACTAACATCTATACGGAGGTTGTTACCGGTTTCTAGTTTAAAAACAGTCGCGAAGGATACACGATGTAAGACGCCTGATGTTGGGCTTCATGGCGAATTGTAAACAACCAGTCACCTGACTGGCATATCAATCGCCGAGGTCGGTTGGGAAAAAAATTACGAAGCTGTAAAATTCTTTTTCCTTTCAGTCGCTTCGCTTCATACCTCAGCTCCAATCATAAGCTTTTAAGATGTTCAGTTCATACTTACCTGCTGGCAGCATCTTCTAAGCGCCAATGAACTACGGGTATCAAATAGGCAATACGATGACTATCTCTGACCATTCTGAGTAGAGCAGGGTAAGGCAGGGGAAGAAGAATGGAGGTGAAGCAACAGGGGATAATGCCCTCAGAACCCTTTAGGCGTGTATTCAACGCCAACGTGACAACGTCGTCTCCAGAGCCATTAAGCAAGAGCTCATCAGCAACTTCATTCGTGTCATATTCAAACAGTTTTTAGCATATCTCCGCGGTCTGCCGGCGATCTGGAGGTCTTGCATTTCGAGATCTACCAATAGGTTGATCGTTACAATGCTTACTAAGAGCAATCGCGAGCGAACCAACGACAGCAGCTCCGGAAACTCCGACAGCTTGAGAATTTCCAGGAACTCCAGGAGCTCCAGCAGGAGCGGCACTTTTGTTTCCAAATTGGGGAGTAGATGTTATATCAATCCAATGACTGGCCGATATTTTACGAAGGAACCATGTTGGCACCCTTGAGAACCCGGCTGGCCAGATACTACAATAATAATTACATTGCCGACGCGAACGTGTTTGAATCTGCATTTTCTTTTCTTCGCCACCTTCATTCTGGTTCTTTGCGTCTTCAAGTTTTTGTATGGCGGTCTACGTAAAGCTATGAAAGCATAGCACCCTCTTCTCAAGTCCGATCTTTAATATCAACCCAGAAAAGCGAGGGAGAAGCCCCTCCTGCTTACAGGTCGCAATGGAGGTCTCACCGCTCATGCGCGTTCCGGCCGAGGTGCGGATGATGATTTACGCCTATCTCTTTGACGACGGCGGAAACAGACAACTCCAGATTCAGAATGCCGGGGCCGACAAACTCCCGAAGACGGAGGGCAGGATCAGGAGCAGGTATTACGTGCTGGAGCGCACATTTCACCGTCGCTGCTACGAGACGACGTATCGCCTCGAGACGGAAGACGTCAGCTTCTGCTCGTCCATCATGAGGGTCAACAAGAAGGTGTACGAGGAGACGTCGTATCTCATCTACGGAGAACACACGTTCGAATTCGGGGGACACATCGAGGCCGTCGAGCCTTTCCTCTCAGACCTCACCCCGCAGAGTCGCGAGCTCATCAACGAGATCTCGCTGTACAAGAGGGGGCCAATACCGCCTTACAACAACGACCGCAGCGAGTGGCGCAACTTATGTCGCTTCTTGAAGGACCACGGGTCGGTCCGGAAACTACGGCTAGTGGTGCAGGGCGGCCGACCTAAGACGGCGTGGGAGGGCCCCCAGGAGTTCACGGCGGCGGACCTGAAGCTGCTCGCAGACATCAAGCATGAGTGCTTGGACTGGGTTAGCGAGCTGTCTCACGTCAAGGGCATCGAGGAGTTGGAGATCTTGCCGGATGTCCAGTTTTGTGCGCCGCCGTCGTCGACCAACATGATTATTTTCGCAGCTCTCTCGGCCTCGATCGAGAGGGGGCTGACTGAGTTCCTGAAGGCACAACTCTGCTTGCCATGATGGTGAGTGGGGTGATTCCGATAGAGTTGATGCTGGATCTGTTGAAAACAGTCACGGTCACGGTCATTCTTAGATCGGTTATCAGTACTACGAAAATGGGGGGGTTTTTTTTTTTGAATTTTTCTTAACTATCTGTTCACCGTCTGGTTACATGCAGACCGCAGACGGTGTATGAATGATTCCAGGTACGAGGAGGCACCTGGACCAATTAAAGTACTGTACATTGGTAGCTAGAACTCAGCAAAAGGGGGGTATGCACCAGATTGTTGCCCCGGTGGGCTCGGTTCAGGTCGCCAGTGCCTTTGGACAATCTCCTCAAAATCCGCCTTATCCATCCTTCTCCAACCATCATCGAACCTCTACTTCCCGAAGAGGGCTTCCACGCATTCGAGCACTGGGAAGACATCTAGATGTTCGGTAAAAAAACCAACTCGTTATCACCTGTCAAGGCACGAGACGCAGCAAGGTTCAACATGTGTTCCACGTGGCTGCTGTAGGGAAACGCGTTCATATATAGGAGATAGTGTGCAGTGGCCCAGCGGCGTTGACTCCAGAAAGACGTCATCTTGGCTTTCTTGCTGGGGTGCAGGGCGTATGCCTGATTGACGCGAGGCTGTCCGAAGCACAGCAGGTCGTAGAGCCAGCGAACGAGCGGGGCCTGGTCGATGTCGGGGTACCTCTCAAAGAGGTTCGCGGTGTTGACGCGATGTAGGGTATTATGGGCTGTCTGCACCGGTTGCATCCAGAAGTCCAGGTACTCTTGAACGACCCTGATGTAACGACTGTTGTCAAAGCATCGGGCGGGTTCGGTGCCATATAGCCAACAGTTGCGTATGACTTCCGAGACGATGTGCGGTAGAGCCGACGTGGTTGGATGGACTATGTAGTACCGACCATACATAGTTGTCTCCAAAGCTTCGAGACCTGCTTGGAGGACAATAGTCTTGATGACGAGGCGTGGGAGGCTTTCATAGCTGAGCATGCATGCACCAGGGATCTCCTGAACATTGAGGTCCTGGTAAAATATGATCTCATCGTAGGGGACATATTGTTCATCCCGGAGGTCTGTCGAGAGGTTAGTCAATCTGTGCAAGAGCTGGACGGGTAATGGCGAGCTTACATTGGCGAACATTCTTCGCCAGTTGATCCGACATCTCGAGCCACTGGCAAAACTCCCAGGGCGCGAAGCACATCCAGAAAACCTTCCAGTCTCGATCTTGGCCTGGAGGTGGGCGAGGTCCGTATCTAATGGGCAGTAGGATGCTGACGAGCTCCGTTACGTACAGAGTCTTCGTGATTCGCTGCTTCTCGCTGTCATCCAGCTCTCTGTCGCGCCAATAGTACAGTTCTCTGACGTTCATGTCGGCTGTCATGGCGGTGCTCATGCCGACGACCCAATTCAAGACGCAGGTATGGAAGCTCTTCATCTTGACGCAGACCTCTAGGGTGAAGAACTGCAGAGGCACCGCCAGGTATTGCTGATGCTCTGCCAGATAGGTGTTGCAGAACGTGGTGAGGTTGGCATGGTACTCGTCGGGGTCTTTGTCCGATAGCAGGGGTCTCGTGGGCTTCCAGTCTGCGACAGATGCCTGGAATCGCGCAACGGCAATGGGGAGGTTGCGACCGATAATGCGGGTGATTATCTCCTTGCAGATGACACTCTCGTTGTTGTGGAAGACTCTATGGGCGAGGGGGGATGCTGCTGTCAAGGCCAGGAGAGTCTTGAAGTCTGGCATCTGTTCCAAGATGCCCTTCACTGTCTCGGGCGGGAGGTTCTCCATCACTGGACGAGGGGGCGCCATGACGTTTGATCTTCAACTCTGTTCAATCGGGAGTAGTTCGATGAGAAGGGGGGATAAGAGTTGATGTTGGATGGCGATTCTCTTGAGTGACGATAGGATGTGTAGGGGTAACAGTGGCTTCTAACCAGACGATGAAGCTACCAGAATTAGAGGGATGGTATGATCTCAGTGGCTTCTAAGTAGACGAAGAAGCTAACAGGATAATAGAATCGATATCAAATGATAAAAGGGAATGGGAGTGATGGATTGGATGGAGAAAAAAATCCTGACGAGGTGAGGAGAGGCAGATAGGTATACCTTTGCCTACCTGCCTTGGCAGTATGTAAAAATCAGATTGTTGTCGACTGGTGATTTTTACAATGCCAATGTTTCTTGGGAAAGAATAGTAATGAGAATAGAAGACCCAGATAGACACAAGTTACCTAAAGAGTATGTGAAATCAGATGGTTGACTAGTGATCTCACGATGTGAAATGTGGAAGCGGGTGAAGAAGAAAACAAATTTTTTTCAAAACGTGAAAGACGTGGCAGGGCCTGTATAGATTTCTCGTGGGAGGCAAAACATACTTGCCGAGTATAGTCTCCCACCAAAGAACATGTCTATGGCAGTTTGACCAGAGAGCGGTCTGTTTACTTGAGCATAGACATCGGCAAGGTGATTGTAAGGTGAAGAAGTAACAGAGGAGTGTAATAGTCCTCGACATGTTGATTATAAGGTACAAGTCGAAGTAGCAGAAAACGACATTTATAGTCCTCGGCAAAGCGTTCCTAAGTTGTGACTTAGGCCAGCAGCAAACGACTATCATAGTCCTCTGCATTGGAATACCAAGATACAGCTATCCGTCCTTGAGCCACCTTTTACCAGCATTGTTTGATCGTTTCTTCTCTCAAAAGGGTCAACAAATGTATTTTCATATAGCTTAATGAAATTCTGGAAAGTCCAGAGCGATTGTTTCGTATTGAAACATAGAAAGAAGGGAACAAATAGGTAAAAGGGGTAAAGGGGGTGAAAAGGGGCTGGATGATGACTAAGCACATTTCTCCTGGTTACTTTACCTTAGGTGGGTACTTAGGTAGGTAGACGGCTTAAGTTGTCCCACACATCGATCCCGGCCAGGCTCCGGTCTGCCTCCCGTGGTTTCGCTCCAACGGCCGGTCGTACCGGACACAAATACATAGGTACATTTGGCAGGAGACAACTGGGTTATATGGAGTCGAGGGTATTGTGCCAGGTATAGTCGTTGGGAGTTGTGGTTATGTCAAGTTCACTATAGGAACCATGGCGGGCAGAAACAGTTGATTATTACATTGTTGTGCAACTATGAACCATACAGCTAGGGATTACAGGTATTTATATAGGAAAAGATCCAAGGAAGGCCCTTTGTGCTCCTTTTACAGCCTACGGGGCTGATGCCAAAAGGTCAGATACTTGACACCACTAACCTCCATTCAACAAGGCGTCTATGATCGAGACCACCGGAGCCTTCATAGCGATCACTCCTGAAAATCTAGGCTCAAAAGGTTTCTCGAGCTTTGAGCCGAGTAAGGCTCTCCAATGCGTCTCCTTTAAAGACTACTTGCTGAACATACTCGTCCCCGCGTTTGTACGGCTTGAACTTCTGCTTGGGGGTAGGAGGGCGCACTCCAACGATTGATCTAGTGCTGGTGTGCGCAACAGGGCCCTCGATTATATCCATTTTTTGGACCCTCCTCATCGACCCTTCGGCTCTTTCGTTCCTCCGACACTTTTCCACAAGCTAGAAGGTATACATTGTTAGATCGTTGAGTTGAAAGTATGTGATAAAGTGTACTGACATGATACCAGTTGTCATCAGGTACGTCGTCGAATTTGTACCCGTTGCGCAGCATCTCCCTGGGAACATCCTGTCTGATGATTTTCCCACCTACTGGCTTCAAGATCTTTGCGTATTCCTTATCATAAGTGAAATATGCAGCTTGTTGGTTCGAAGTATGGAAGTCGCCAGCAGGCTTCTGGGTTATAATGTCTCTGGAGTCCTTCCCCTCAAAGTACTGCTGGGCTCTGAGTCCATCAGAAGCACGGTAGATGGGTCGAGTGATGCCCTCGGGAGCGCTTGTACGATTACAGTCAGCTAAACCATACTTTCGCTCGACTTGGAAAGACTGACTAGTTTTTCCCTTGGCTGGAGGCTGGCTGGTACTTATTGTGCGACATCTTGGCCGGTATGATCCTACGACCAATAGGTTGAGATCAAATCAACGATAGCATATATCGAGCAAGAGTTTAGTTAAAGAGCATTAAGAAGATTTCTTGTTATGTTGGAAAGGTTGAAGGGCTTGAATTTTGGAATGAATATCCTACGTGAAAACGAGGATAGAAACACCAGTATATATGCTTTTCAAGCGCCTATTCCCTCGCCAGAATGCTTGTGTAGTTGAGCAATACTGACTGCTTCATGGCAAGAAATGAGTCCATGGATGAACTAGCGAGAGTGCTTGAGAGTTCCTCTGTATCAGGAATAGATATCAGAAATCTATCCCTTGGGATAGGAGATGAGACAGGAGCACACATGGCCCTTTCCCGTATCTAGACTCTAGTTCTCAGATTGATAGGTCCTCACGTAACAACGTCGATATCCCTTTCTATTTGGTTCGCATCGTAGTATCCTGAATAGAATCAAGGAAGCCCTAGTCCGCGCAGCCAGCGACCATCAGCCGCCGACGCATCCTGCCGCCTGAGTGTTTTGACATATTGACGCTCTCTCGGAGAGTATGTTGGTAGAAGAGTTGTTTCAGCGTGTGATAGTGTCAGTGTGGTAGCGCCTGAGCCGTTGTGTTGGGATCGTTGGGTTAAGGGAAGCAGTGTGTTAGTTGTTCATCAAATAGAAAAGGAAGTGTCCGTGGGCAAGCCACCGGCGTGTAGGCTGCAGGATTAGGACAGATTCATACAACGTTCGAAGAGTATGGAGTTTCTCGAAGGTTGACTGTCGGGTTGTGTTCTGTTGGTCCTAAATATACCACCAAAACTCGGGTTACCAACGTGTCGGTATCGGTTCTAGACCGCTATTGGACCGATGAGGTGTAAACGCCGGTGACTCGGCGGTAACTCTTGGTATCTCTCTGTGCGTAATTGGTCAGGCTCCTCTGGTAGCAAATTGCCTTGAAAGAGACTCATGCCATGTCTTACTCGAGTACTGACCACCTCCTGATATTTTGAGACACGTAGGCCTCCTGAAGGCAAACGTAGGGAGGTGGGAGAGCTGACAGACGAGTAGGTACTGCATTTGCGGGGCCGAATCCGCGAACGTTTATAATAGAAGATTGCCCTTCTTAATGTAAGCTCCTTGATCTTTTGACATACCTAATTTCAATTATTTACAAGTCCACACCAAACTACGTCTATACTACCTCTTCCTACTTCTTACCTATTATTCGCGATCATGTCTACAAACCCAACCATTCCGCAGCTGACTATGACGCCAGAGCTCGAGCGCATTCTGGCACGCGGTCGCAACATACACCCGACGATGCCTGATGGGTTCAGCGGCGACATGCTCACATATAACGAGCAGATGGACCTACCTTCTTTGGACGACAAGCACGGTATCTTGCGGTGGATGGGGCTTAACGATGACGTAATCGATTGGATACTTGACCAGTATCAAGGAGAGTTTGCGTCAGATCCCGAAGATCTAGTTGTAGGAGTAACTGTGATCGATGGCGATGAAACCAGAGAAGGTCGCAGATTTCCACTGCTGGATAGGCTCTGGAACCTACTCAAGACAAGAGAGACAGAGACCTTATGGGTAGACGAGGACTATGGTACGTTAACTGATTTGATTGACCAACCTGATTGAGATCCTCGTCTAATGCAAATACCAGATGGTTATGTCGGTGGCGGACTCGCGGAAGGCCTTCGCCCTGAATTCGCCATCTTTTGTGGTCTCCACCCATCAGAAGAGGACTACAGCAGGGAGGTTTTTCGGGAATATTTCTACGTACGATCATACCAGGAGCAAGCAGACATCATCGTAGGAGGGTGGAGGGCTGCGTTGGAGATTTTGTGGAAGCAGAAGCTTGAGATAGAGGACGCTAAGCGGCAGTCTGAAGCCGAGCTCGACGACAGAGATGTGAATAATGAAGACAGGTATGGCCAGAGGGTCGATCAGGAGGTTGGTGGTAAGGAGGACGAAGTTACACCGGAAGGAATTTGATTTCTTAGTGAGCTACGCTATTTAGAGATTGCAAAAAGGCCAACGGCGGTGCGGGTGTCTCTGCCGACTGAAATCCCGGTTCGGTGTTCATCTGCGCCACACCGACCGGTCAAGGTATTGCTGTTTTCTGTCGCTGCGAGCTGCGAGCTCTATGTCCTAAATGAAATCCACGACGCCCGCCCACAAAAGGCTACAATAGGCGACCCTGCGGCAACTTGGCCGCTGTTTTTGCCAGTTATAAATGTGAACAATTCTTTTCTATGCCTGCGGCTTGCATATACCGACGCCTGGCCATTCCTTTTGCTTCACTTTGCCTCACCTTGCCTCACTTTGCCTCATCTTGCCTCATCTTGCCTCACCTTGCCTCACCTTGCCCCACTCTTTAATCGGTCTTGTTACTTGGAGAAACCCAGGTGTATTGGGCGCACCCCAGCAGCAATAGCTAATTGGGTTTAACCAACAGCTACAGCTACTATTTATAACCTTTATCTTTCAGTGACGCCCTTATAAGTCACATTCATATATATAAATGCTGTGGGATTCTGTTATATTATCGAATGTCTGGTGTCGGAATTGGAAAAGGGAGATGATGGATTTATTAACAGGTCGAGGGTTCAATAAAATCGACTAATTTCCTCCTTTCTCACCACCCGCTCGCCAAAGCCTGCCATTCATCCGCCAGTACTTGATAACGAACTGGAATCTAGTAAAAGTCACCTACTATCGACATCATGGGACTTGTGTTTCAAGAGATAGTACTTTCAAGCGCTTTATTGCTATCCATTCTAGCCACAGGCGTCCTTACAAGCCCTTTGAGCGCCGGAACTGTCGCTTCAATTTCGAAACGTGATGGGGATGAGGCCCTAACCACATACACAGCCTGGCCGACTGCGACTATTGTGCCAGTAACGACTTACGTAACCGTGCCTCAAGTGAACCTACTTCCTTGCACGGCCTGGTTCTTCTTCGTAAGTCCCCATGTGAAGAGAAGAAGGAGAGAAAACTAAAAATTAATCAACAGATCTGTGAAACGTGGGGTCTAAGCAGCAATGACATCGGTGGTTGGCAGCTCACACTACCACCAGGTGTTTATCCGCCGTATGAGGCCCTCTCTCTTCAGCAACTCTACCCGTAAGTAGCTAACCATAAGTCTGATCCATAGTGTACCACCCGAATTTCAGTTACCACCAGGTTTCTCTATTTCTGGCGATTTACAGGCATGGCCCTCGCTCACGTAAGTTATGTCTACTATATCTGCCTGGTCGAATGAACGATACCTAATGGGCGAGATGATACTCGTGCAGGATTGGAAATGACAACATCCCAACCTTCGCTCCAAGACCTACGTCGTGTGAAGTAACCAATGTCGCTACTATGTTCATTACAACAACGACATATGGAGTGTCAATATCAAGCACGGCAACGAGTACCACCTCGACAGGAGTTGTAACAGCTACCAGCGTCATCCGAGGCTGTGGAACCGAGTCCTCTAGTACCGCTACAACCTTGCCGACAAGTTCCTCAAGCTCCGTTTCGAGTTTGAGTTCTGAGTCGATTTCAAGCTCCATTTCGAGTATTGAGTCGACTTCAAGCTCCATTTCGAGTATTGAGTCGACTCAAATCCCCACCTCCATCCAAGATACGATTGAAAGCCCAGCTACAAACACCGACTCGGGTCCCCTTCCAACACAGACTTGGCACCTCACAATGGTGAGTGAAACCACTACTCCGAGGGTCTATTATGATATTTACGGGTCTCGTTAAACTGACCTCACTATCTCCATAGTACGACACAGCTTGCGGAGAAGATACTAATAACTACGTAAGTCTTATTATTACCCACCCCCCTTCTCCCCCCCCAATAGGCGTTCTGTGTTTGTGCCGTCCGCTAACATACTTCCCTATCTCTTAGTACTCCCTGCGTGGTTACGCCCTACCAAACGACCCCAAGACCTGCACATCTCTCAAGGATGGTAAAGTACCTATGGCTTCTGACAGGAAGGATTCTTGCGAGTTCTTCGTCAACGGCGGTAATTCCCCTGGCAAAGCTTGCTCTGAGGGAACTTTCTCGGAGCCAACATCGTTCGTCATTCGCGATGGCTACTGTATTGTGTGGGAAGACGAAAACTGTCAAGGGATTGGTATCAAGTTCTACACTCCTCTGTACCACGGATGCGTCAACGTCAAGGACGCGATCAATCCTCCGAAGAATTGGCAGGCCGTGAAGTGCTATGCACAATAATCGGCTCTAAACTCATGATCAATACCCAGAGAGCGATGCTGTTTGTACATTACCTTTTGTCGGATGGCAAGCTCTTCTTAACGAGAATCGCGTTTTGAGGTCAACCGCGATTGGATATAAAATACAATATCATTATACTGCAGTATCTAATTAACACATGTACGAAACTAACGGCCTTCCGGAATGACAACGTCGTCACCCTGGCACTATACATACCTACCTACACATAGCTCTGTACGAGAAGTCTCCACCACATCGCCAACTACAATAAGTCTTCCGGAGATGACTGGGTATACAAGCATTATTCCTGAAGTTGTCCCACTTCCACGTTGCTCGTCGACCTCCCAGTGTGATTTATCTCTCCGTTACCTATACCAACAAGGTCGATTCGTTTAGGAAGGCCGTGGCCGTTCTCGCCGTTTCGCGGATTTGAATAGCCACTCTTAACAAAGACAAAGTAAGGATCTTCTGCAAAGGCTCTCAGTACAGCCTCAAACTTCAATATTTCAGCTCAAGTATATGAAAAAAATCCGTTCTATTCGTTAATTAAATATCAACCACACACTATCTTCACTTACCCTTCTTCTCCCAGCACATTTGGGTGCTATAGCACCGTTCCAAGGAAATACAACGTCGTCTTCAGGCGAGTATTCGTGCTCTCTAGGGAAGCGATGACCAAGTTCAATACCTCCGTATTTGAGAAGGTTATACAATGGCGCTTCTCTACGATTGAGATAGCACGGACCGATCAGCGTGTGGCGAGCTGAAATCATTCTTTCTCCCAGGGCGTCCAATATCGTCTTCATCTCCCCATCTAGAGCGGGATCCAGTTTCTCTAGCTGCACCACAAAATTGCTGCTGAATAAGTCGCGGCACGCGGGATCAGGCAGCATGAGGATGCGATGCCCTACATCGGTTTCCAATGGACCAACTCCAATGATATTGTCTGTATCGCACTTTGAGGACACCTCGACAAGGTTGGCGACAAACATGCGTTTCCCAGCTGGGAAGGGGAAACCGTTGAACAAAGCTAGATATAAATCCATATCGAGTCCTTCAACACCATCTACCACAAACCTTAGCGGATCATTTCCCAGGCAAGTTTGTAAGGTGGAGCCCCAGTCTTCACGCTTATTATCGGGATCAAAGATGTTGATAAATTTCTTTGACAGTAGTTGCGTAAGATCAGCCGCTTTCGAGGTGCTAAGACAGGCGTTGTTGAGGACCCAATCGACAAGTTCTTTGAAAATTGATCCGAACTTTGCAATTATCTTATCGTGGTCTGTGCCGAAGGGCTGTGTTACCATTTTAACTTGAAGAGGAAGAAAATGTCCGACGCCGTCACCATGTTCTCTTGCCTGTTTTCTCTCGTGAACCACGCAGCTAATCATGTATCCCTGGTTTCTAGGTATTTCGGAAACGGCACTGTGGAAATGTACCCCCTGCAACTTGGGTGTGAGCTCACGCCGGGGAGGTATTCTCCAATCAGGCACCCATGAGGGGAGGTCTGGATTAGCCCGCTGACTGTCTCGTCGCAATCCAGCCTGACGCAAGATCCAAGGCAGTCCTCCGGCGCGAATTGCTGCAGCCGCGAAGTTGATATATGCATCTTGTACGGAAAGGTCGTACTTAGCACGCAAGACTACATCCTCCCTCGACTGGTATGAGTCCACGGGCTCTCCGCCAGGAGGCTTCATATCGACAGCTAACGCACCCAGAGCGTATATTTTATCATGGTCATTAGCACACCCGAAGTCATCAAAGACATCCATGAGGCCTGCAATGCCAACTCGCACCCGCTCGTCAAAGTTCGGGCGAAACCTCACTTTTCTCGAGGAAGTGGGCGCGGCGTGCGTCAGCCACAAATCCGTCATCGCCATCATAGACATCATAGCCCTACGCTCATCCGCCTTGGCTTCCTGGTACAAATCCCCGACAAGCGTTTGGAGTTTCGGCCATGGAACCTCGACGGGCCCACAGACAAGCGTAACTTCGGGATTCAGCACGACCTCCTGTATGATCCAACGGCGTGTAAACCATGGCATCTGGATTAAACTCGTCACCGCGTTCCTGAAATCCGGTTGAGCTGAGGGCGCGGCCCGCGCCTTGAAGTACCGCCATCGAGTGGCGGCCAGCACCCGGCTCGCAACCTCGACGTCGTGCTCCGCGGCCCCTAGCCACACTTGCACTCGCGACGCCATTCGGTAGATGTCGGCCATCAGTGCGATCTGTGAGGCTTTCTCATCTTTGTTCTCCTGGTCTATGCAAACGGCGTCGGCCCAAAGGCGGCGCGGTAGCCCGCCGTAAGAGCGTAAGCGCTTCAGCGCCAAAGCCAGGTTTGGCGTAATGCTTAGGAGATGTGAAGCATCGATAGAGCTGGTGTCGAGGAAGCCGGCCTGAGAATCATGGCCGGAGTGGACGAACATGGGCTCGCTAGGGCTCTGGCCGCCCCATGTGTATGATATGGCCTCGTATGGAGGGAAGTCGTAGCTTTTGAAGTTGATGGCTTCGATTTTGCAGTGTAGCGGCGCCGTGATGTTTGCTGAGGGGTAAAGCAGGATCACACGAATGCAGTCAGAGCCTAGGGGTTGGTAAGTGTATGAGTCTATCTTGATGGCAGCAGAATCGCCGCTCTGAGGACAGTTGACCCCAGCCTGTGCCATGGGATATGAAGGCGGCGCAAAGACCATGCGCATCTGTTTTTCCTTCTATCACGTTGAAAAGTCTATGGATTGGTAGAAGTTGTTGGGTTTGCGTGCAATAGTGGCCACTTTCTTTTAGAGTGATGTTATTTATACATTACCCTTTTTTCTTATTTGTACATTACTTTTGTGACACACCTGGCAACAGCTGCGCCCACTTACACTCATGATTAAGTACGCCATACCAATAAACTCCGTTGAAAGATTTTGAAGCTAACGGACATTGTAAAATTGTAAGGTAACTTGTAATGTATCATTGACATGAGTGTTGATTATGATTCAAATGATCGTGAGATCGCCCCAGGTCTCAGCTTGCCGTGCTGGAGCGAGAGCTGCAAAACGGGGGCAGGCTTGCATCTTCGTAACGGAGAGATACTTTACACGGGTAGGTCAACAACGAGATTTATCCTAGACAAGGACAATAGGCGAGTATAATAATTGTAAGACCAGTGCCTGTGCTTACATAGATCTTTCTGGAAGGCTGTATTGTAGTTGGCGATGGCGTTGGCGACGGCGATAGTAAAATAGCAGAGACTCCTCGTACAGAGTTACGTATGGTGCCAAGGCGACGACGACGTCTTGTCATGCTGGGGCAGCGATAGTACTTATACATGGTGTAGTATATTACATTTTGTATTAAATCGTAATTTGCGAATATGTTAAATGGCGATGGCTTCACCTGAGAATCAGCTGGCTGTCAGCTGCCATCAGGTGTTCCAGAAGGTAATCTATAAATAAGAAAAAAAGGTAATGTATAAATAACATCACTCTTCTTTTAATGCCCAAGATTTGCGCCCGGCTTTAGGAATTTGCCATAAGCTACCTACCTAGGTACCTAACGGACTTTCGGCTCCAGGCCAATAGAAGGTCTTATGCACTGCATGGTCCTTTCTATCAATGGGTAAAGGTGGCCGTTGTTGCATACTGGCTGTCTGGTAACTTCCTATTAGTCAGTGTCGTACCTAGGCTATGCGGAGTAATGTGGTCGCCGACCTCGACGTCCACCGACGGCAATACTCGAGACGCCCCGTAAGAGGGGAAAGCTGACTCGCGACGCCACGCATCAAATGTTCCCCTTGGCTATATGGAGGACATCCATGATAGGCTTGTAGATACGGCGTAAGTGAAAGCAGTTTGAAAGCTACCAATGAGGCCAGAGCTGCTACTTGCTTTTGAAGAAGAGGGGAAAGAGATAAGGTAGGTATCTGCAAGCCATCACGATTATGTGCATTAGAGAATAATGCCGGCATCTATACACAGAAGAGTCAGGGTTGATCACTCTGTCCATTTGAGAATTGATCAACCGCTGGTACAGACCGTTACTTGTGAGGGCTTAGTGTGATCAATCTCGTAGTTGTTATTCTTACATCAATGTACTTATGTGGCAATCTGAAATGGCTCGGATGAGCCGTAGCATTGAATTTGATATGACATGATGCGAAACGTTTAGCCAAACCTTAAGAGCCTCAAATTGCAAGAGTCTTCCTGTACTGTAAAATTTCTAGTCTCATGTCTCCGAAGAGAACAAGTCTCGTCATGATATTACGAGCGCACAAATCCAAGGTCAAGGACGACATCGCCCTTCCAGTACACGGCAGGAGCACAACAAGAAACCTGGTCAGCCTGAGACCTTGGACTTCCATGCTGGCAGAGGGTCTTGGTAATTTCAGGCAGGCTCGCGAAATATAGCAACATCTACCAGCAGACCTGCTTGTGGTTCCATGCGGTGGAACGCATGACGATCACTTGCCCCCGGAAAACCTATGAGGGCAGTCGATGAAATGCTGACACATATGAGTGAGACACTGTGCGCCGCCATCGAGTAAGCCATTTTCGGGAGTGCGGTCAAGCGGGTTACCAGCAATGCTCGATGTGAGGCTCTGGGTGAGGTTCGAGAGCGGGGTGCCCATGTCGTCCAGATTACCTATCTAAACGGCCTCTTCCCCTGCAACTCGTTTTCTTCTCGTCAGACCTCACCTCCTCTTGCGAGATTTCGTACATACACTGAGTAGGTAGCCAGTATGAGCGTCAATGCCCTCTTCCTATCCAACGGCACATGCTTCTTCGGGCCAGGCCAAGTCGCCGACCCGAACTTCATCCCCTGCGGCAATGCCGAGCTCTCCGGACCTCAAGCTTGCTGCTACGTCGGGGACCATTGCCTGTCTAGCACAGCGTGCTGGGATAATGAAAGTTCGTCCGATCCACTACTTTCCATGATAAACAGTCATAACTAATGCAGACCTACTGTAGCCGTCGTGACTTATGTGGCTGGGTGTACAGACTCAACATTCAGTTCGTCCCAATGCACCAACAAGTTCGACTATCCAGACCAGCAATATGTCGCCATGGCACGATGCGAGGGCGACGACCTAGACATCTGGTCAGGGTGCTACCACCACCCGGACTGGATCGAGATCCAGAAAGAACCAGACTGCCACTGCAACGCTTCGAGGCCGTTGATCCGGAATCCGAATGGGAAGTCCACGCTCGACGATGTGGGACTTCTTCCCACCACCCCTGGGGGCACTATCTCGTTCCAGCCCACCGCAATCCCTACGTTGGAAAATGGTGCGCCAAATTCAAGTTCCGTCTCCTTTACGTCTCCGGCGGCCACATCATCGTCTATCCCTAGCGCTGCCTCTTCGCAAGGCCTCTCGACAGGCGCAAAAGTAGGAATCGGTGTAGGAGTCGGCGTAGGCGTCCCAGTGCTCGCCGGGCTTGCGGTTTTCGCCTTCATTCTATGGCGCAGAAAGTCAGCAGCGTCAGTAGCACCAACACCAGCACCAGCGGCGAACTCAGAAACCCAAAACGAAGCACCCCATGAGGGCGAGCAAGTCGCCGTCGCGCAAGAGAAGCCGTCCAGTCCAGAGAAGGAGCTAACGACCACACCCGAACCGCCGTCGCCAAGCCAGGCATGGTACGGGTTCAAGCCCGAGCTGGCAGCCAACTCGGCTCAGAAGTCCGAGTTGTCTGGCGACGAGCCTAGAAGCCTCGGGACGTCCAGCTGGAATTCGGGGACCCTTCAGATGTCTGAATTATCGAGCCATGACGCGGTGACTAGTGCAGTGGAGCGGAATTCGTGGGAGTGAGGGACCTAGCATGGAGTGACCTTCATTATTGTTACACATAACGGCGATTCCCATTTTTCCTGTATGGAGCTCCACGTTTCTTGATGTTTTGATGTTCCATACGAATATGTTATCAGATACAGTGGGTACCTAGGTAGGTGCCTAGCATTCAAGAAATACGCCATCCAATACGGATACGTGACTGAGCTCCAGCAACGGTACCTCGGCGATATCATATGTAGGACGCTCAACGCTAGGGTATATGAAGAGATTGCCAATCACTTGAGGCGTAATACCTTTGACCCAAGGCCATCATTGTTCCTCATTCTGAGCGTAGACAAAATTCGCCGCTGCCCAACTATTAGCACTCCACGGTTCAAACCAAACCACAGGACCACATCACTTACCCACAGGTTCAAGCCCATTCTCCTTAGCCCAGTCCCGCACGCCATGCCTCTCCTTGCCCGTCCCCCAGTGCTTACGGTCATCCGGCTTGGAGAGGTGCAGCGGGTCCGTGGTGCCGTTCGCGGGCGCGAACAGCAGGAACACGTACCTGTGCTTCCCGGTCTTGGCGGGGGGTCCCGGGGGTTTGTATGGCATGATATCTGTCAACCCGGAAAACCGAACAACGGCAGCAGAATCCGAAGACGAGGAGACCGACACCCCCGTGGCGATGTAGTGGCAGAACTCGGACCACTCGGGGTTCTCGCGGGAGGGCGCGTCGGGGTCGGTGATGGTGATAGTGTACGTGACGCCCAGATCAAGATTCAGATTTCCGCTAGCCGAGCTCGACGAGGCGGAGCCGCCGCGCCGCGCCGTGATGGTGGGCTCGTCTTGTACTTTATCTACCGCAACGGTATTGCCCAGCTCCGCCTGTTCCCCGGACGGCCATTCCACGTCGAGGAGGAACGACGGGAGGAACTTGTCAATGACTGGTTGCTGGTCAGCTGGGCACATATAAATATTTGTCTTATCTGGGTAGGCGTTGGAGGGTGACTTGGCCTCTCATGAGATATGAGATAGATGGACTTGCCTGTTGGGAAGATCTCGGCCTTTTTTAACCTAAGCTTTCGTTAGATGCGCTTGTTCATAAAAATATGGGACGGATCTTAGTATAATGATACGTACTCGTGTCTGACTTCATAAACGTCCGAATCAAATAGATTTGACTCGGGAGGCGCAATGACAATCTGCTCCGTGTGTTGGTTTTCAATAGCCACAGCCAGCGACGCCGACGCTGACGCTGATAAGAGCGTATATATCCACTTGCATGTTCGTGTCATTTTTCTAGGAATTGAATTTAATATCGATTCACACCGTAAAAAATGGATTGATCATATTATTTCGTCAGACATGTAGGGTGCAATTTGAAAATGTCGAAGTTGTAATGTGAGTGAGGGAGCCCCGCATTGCATTGTTGTGATGTCATCAACAGTGACCCTTGCGAGTACAAGTATTATCACGTCCCACTCTGCCACTCAAGTGAATAGGTACCTATTGAATGATGATGGGAAAATAGCTCGGCCTAGGATATATTCATCGAACATGCGAGGATTCGGTCTAACTGAGTATCTGAGTATCTGCCCTCTACCGTTTTTACCCAAAACAACGAGTACGCGGACGCTCCATCTCGAGCCTAGCTCCAGATAGAGTCCAGCATCAGACAAAACATACATCCGAGCGGATTCATTACCGTCTGACATTGAAAATGTGCGCTCCGATGAGTTCTAACAAGAGAGAAGGAAATCTGGCTCAGACATGCCTTTAAGGCGTCATCGTTGGTGACAGACCAAAGTACAAATGCCCCAGGTAGGTTACTGCAACTGCATAAACACAAGTAGGGGCCGACTTGGCTGCACTGCGAACCAACTCGGAAGTATCTGATGTAATCATCATCGCCAGAGTGCCCAACTACCTGCTCGCTTCTCGTATCAAGCCATCCTTGACGGTGATAGTTAAGTAACCAGGGCGGTACCACGATGCCCGCGAGTGTGAGGCTCCATCTTTGCTGTCCTTGCACCAAACTGGATCTGTGTGGTTGTCAGCTAGGTGGGATGCTGTCCTCCGGAACGTCCACATACCGCTCTCTTTTTCTCTCTTGCAGTTGCGGCCAGGCCGAGCTGATCGGCCAAGAGCCTTAGCACTCGTTTACCTGGTTCGATCCCGGCTGGGTGGTATTTGTTCTGAAAATCGCACTTCTCCCACACCGGAGAACCGATGACAAACCTGACAAACTCCTCGTCCAGGTAAGGATGGCGTACCTCCTTGCCCCAGTGCGCCATCACTCGATCGTCACGGCCTAGGTTCCTCTGTCCGATACGACCAATATCCAACTTCAGCTCGTCGATAAGGAGGGGGTAACCGCCAGTCTTATACGCATACTCGTGCCGTGCATAACCTCCAAAGAGCTCGTCTGCACCGAGGCCCGACAAGAGCACTCTAGCTGGTGATGTGGTGGTAGATGGATTCGGCTCCCACTCATGTCTGTGTGTGTAAGACTTGCCTATGCCTCGTGCAGCAAAATAAAGTGCGAACGCGATGGAAAGATCCATTTCTGTGTTATGAGGATACATAAGTGAAACCACCGTAGACTTATGACTCATGGCCTCTTCGAAGGGAATATTGACCTATTGCGCGTGGAACGTTAGCTTGGAGAATGAATGTGATGCGAATTCGCCGGGAGACGCACTGCAATAAAACGCCAATGTCGATTTGGGCATGTAGATTTCAATTCAGCAAACCCCTTACGACCCGTCTGTCTATCTGGACAGGCTTCGTAAATGTCCGGAGCTCGGTCCTGAGGAGCCAGTTTCTTTTGCAAAGTGATTTGGTGTGGGTTTTCGAAAGCGACGTTGATCAGATCTATTCCTTGGCTCGCGGGGACGAAATCATGAGCCAGTCTCGCAAGAACAGTACTGTCAAGACCACCAGAGTACAGGATCGCCACACGAGCATTGGTATCGGGTAGCGGATTTGGCGGCTCGGGAATGTCCATTACTCTCAGCTTAAGTGATTCGCATAGCCAATGTCTGAGCATCTCAACCGAGGTTGAAGAGAGGTCCAGGTGGTGGTCAGGTGGCGGCAGCATCTTGTTGAAGTCGCCAATGTTTGAAACCTGCAGATATGAGTTAATAGCAAGGGTCGCACGTGCACATCCATCATTGCTGAGCTAAAACTTACTATATGGCCTCCTCCAGAAGGTACCCAATCATGCTTGGTGATACGGGCTTCAAGGTTCGATCCGTCGGGCGAGGTAAGCCGCGTGCTTAGATCCAAGGAATAGACTCCATTCGCTTCGACTTCTTTCCAGCCGGTGGTGCTCATGTCGGCAATGCTAGAGAACGAAATGGAATCGCCTTCCTCTGCTTGGCTGAGCAGGAGTGAACGTCGCCCGAGACGGTCCCGACCAAAATAAAGGCGCGAGGCTTTCGCATCATAAAACAAAAAGGCGAAGGGCCCATCGATCTTTCGTAGAGCATCTAGGACATGCCTCTCTCGGGATTCCGATGGTATTCGATGACTCTGATCAAGCTCGTCTAAGATGAGCTCCCCATCATTTCTGTTGGTAATGGGCTGACCATCAACCCTCCAAGCTTCCCCATTCCAGCATAGAACAGAACCAGTTGCAGATGACTCCAATGGCTGCCTCGCAATGTGGTCTCCTCGTAATGCTAGTACGGTGGAAGTAAATTGGATATGTACTATGGGGTCCGTATCTTCTTTGAAACAGACGTCGCGATGAGCCTGTCCATAGTGATCTGGTCCACGATTTGAGAGCAGATTTTTCAAGTTAGGAGAAATAGCGGGGACAGGCCCTGTCGATATGGTTGCATGAATTCCACACATGCTTCGCGGATTCTAAGGGGTGATGCCTATAGCACCAGACATTAATGGGAAGAGCATACGTAGAATAATTGAAGTTGAAGATAGAATGATTGTCGCGAGCCATGCGCCTGCGCCTGCGCAAGATTCACGTGGCGATCTTTGCCATAGCTAAGGTACTTAGGTACCTGTAAATTGAATCATAACCTGCATGCCCCGTAATCTTGGCGAGCGCAGCTAAAGAGAATTTGGAATGAAAGTGCCGAACATGTGACTTTGTCGAAAAAAAGAAGGTAAAGAACGAAGAAGAAGAAGAAAGTGAGACCTAACGTGAAAAGGTAAAAAGAAATATCCGAACAGATAGCACCTCTCCGTTTCGATCGGAGGACCTCCGGGTTATGAGCCCGGCGCGCTTCCACTGCGCCAAGGTGCTTTCACAATCTGTTGCTGTTGTGGATGACGGAATTTGTGTTATTGAGCCTTATATGTCTATCTGAGTCTGACCGGGATTCTACCGAGTCAAAGCGATTCTTTTCGGCTCCACTTTTTCGACTACTTTGATCGTACCTACCTTACGTGTGCGGCGTTAGCCTCAAGTATCCTTATGCACCGTTCGATAAACTGGAATCAAAGGGATGTCTTCGATACCATGATATATCAGACCATGTTGGACAAACATCTAACAGCAAGCCTCCATGCATATATGATGTATGCGTCGGGCGACGCAATCTTTCACCATCGTGCGACGATGTATTTCGTTTGCCAAGACTCGTTAAACTTGATGCATGTTGATGTGGAATGCTCCCATCGCACAATCAACATCATTTCGATGTCTTTACTCGGCTAGAGCCCTCTCTGCTTATCAAAACTCGGCATTTTCTTTGCATAGAGATAACTCTCGTCGTTCTCATTCCTTTCAAGATTGCTTCGTGATATACATGCTGAAAGCAGCCACATCTTAAGAGAGATTAACTCGAAAACTCCCTGAGAGACGTGGAATCAAGTGGCAAACGTGATCTGTTGAGTACCTATACGACATATGAAAAAGTTCTGGCCCGCAAATTGGTGGTGTTTTGGCTGGGACATATGCAGACTGATTTAAACTCATCGTTTCATTCAGGTTCCTACGAGTGATTTCGTCTTCAAAGAATGCCTTGCAGGAACGGACTATAGGAACGAAAGGGTAACACTCATTCATTGCGGCTCTCCCTTACTAGGTAGGTTAGCTTGTATTTCTATTTTATTATTACGGTAGTAAAAGCTATCTTCGACTTAGTTGCCGATGTGTATATGATCAGCCCTATCTTTCTAGTCCGGCTTCAGACAACGCACTTCTGCTCTAGTCAGCGGCAGAAACTGGACTCTAAGTCTGGCATCTGAATGTGAGAGAGTCGCATGATGGCTGCCATGGCCTTTTCACCACCCAAATCCTTCCTCCTTCTCTTATCACCATCAGTCAGTCGATTTTTGTCGCGATTAGCGAGTGACTATGTAGCGATTGTCAGTAAATACAGTTTCTTTTGCCAAGACAGTCAGAAACTATATTACCTTAGCAGAATGCCAGAGATTTAGCATGTGGCTCAGACTGTCTGTCCTGTTTAGGCCATCTGTGTCATCAGGGCGGATAGGCATGAATTCTTCAAATAGATTCCACTCTTCCTCGTCTTCGGGGCCTTCGCTCTGGATTGGTGCAAAGTAATGGGATAGCACGGACAACTCGAAATCCGAAACGCCAGGTATCTTATTCGACCGGTAGGAGGCCGATCCGGATTTGTGTAGGAGGTCATCGATGGCGGGATCTAGAGTCTTCAATGGTATGTTGTCTCTCCGGGCTATCAATCGTTCCATCGTGTCCTTCCATTCTAGAATTAACCGCTCAGAACCACCATCTAAGATGTAGTCGGGAATGGACGAAACACCCAGGCCTCGTAAACCAAATGTCACTCTAGTAAGCGGATGGAGATGGCTAAGGTGGTCAGTTCTGGAGAAGTCCACCAACTTCTCAAAGCATGCGACGTGGTAGAAATCTGCAAGTGTCAATATAGGGTTCAGACGTCAGTGTTGTCTTGCCTCTGGAAGGACTCATCTTACCGGCGGTACTGTATATGCCTGGGTAGACGGCAATCCTGTAGTCCCCTTGATGTGTCTTCTCATCGCAACCCGGGAGCCGACATGCTGATCCCCGTATTGACCAGGGTGTCCGTTCAACGAAGAAGCGGACGGTGCGGACAAGCCTCCGCTCCCTTTCAAGGCTTATATGATTGTGAAGGGCAAGTCTAAACGTGTCGATAGGATCTCTTTTGGTATCCTTATCAGGATTCACAGACAGCGACATTTTTTATTTGCTTTCGCTTACCTATCCGTAGCACCGAATATCTTCATGGGTTGCGAATGTAAGAATTAGGAAACGAAACTAAGAGGTGTGTGACATGTTTGCCTTCCATACTCCAGGTAGAGGTTAGAAGGCACTGCTTGCATTGAATTGAGGTGATTCTCTTTTTGAGCTCAGGTACTAAGTACCTCATTGTTACGATGTCAGGCAGTCACAACCTCTTAGTGACTTTCTCCACGACCTGATACCTGCATGTACCTACATAGGTACATGCGTGTATATTCATTGATATTTGCACTTGAAAATATTCAGAAGTAATACCTTAGTACTAACCTAATACCTATCCCCTGTACCCAAACGATAGATAGGTACCTACCTACATCAACCGAAAGTGTTCGCCCTTGCGCTCCTCTTCCGTAAGGTCAGTGATAGCTTCGCCATCCATTTGACCCAGAATAAACGCTTCACCAACAAGCTCGTAGTAGTCGGGCGTATACTCGTCTCCGCTTCCACGCCACGTCGGCCGAAGTATGCACGGGACAGAGCAGCCGAATAGAATACAGACCAGATCGTTAGCAAGAGTATCGCCTGGACCAATGCCAAATAACCTCTTCTCTTCACCATCACGTCCGTCGCACTCGATGAAAGTCCTGTTCCAACATACCGCCTGAACCCGCTTAAGGTAGTCGGCCTTGAGCGTTGCCATGTCGTCTTGCTGGAGAATCGAGTTAGTATCGATGTTCCCAAATTTCGTATCCGCCACCAGGCATGTCATGCAGGCTCTGTGATACCACGCCGGCGGTGCTTTTCCCTCCGGATCACGGTCCGCAACAAGAGTTCTCCACACCGTGTCTGATACGCCTTCGAGCTCCGCGCTATCACCATCATGCCCCAGGCTCTTTAATACTTGCTTTGGGATGATTCCCTCGAGCATCAGCGACTGAGACATGACTTTACCAATGCATATCCCCTTGACAGTTATTGAACTATTCAGGTCTAGTGGTGGCCGTTGAACTCGATGAGACCTTGCAAAGGACCGCAATCGACGCGATGGAGTGGGTCTTTCTTTGCCAATATCGTCAAAACTTGTACGATTTTGCTTCTCCTGTTGAATGGGACCGGGCTGGTCCCTCCCGAACGAGATCTGGGGACGCATGTCTGACGAGGCGTTATAACAGCGATTCGCCGGCGTGCCAACAAAGCTGTCCCCCGTTCTTCTTCCACCGAATCCCTCGATCTGTGCGCCATACGCAGAATCACGAACCGTTTTGATCCACGATGGTAGTACTACAAGTCGGGGATAGAATTCGTCCAACTTTTGCTTAAGTTCGGGAAGAGCCCAGTACCGGCAGAGAATATCCAGCGAATTGCTCTCTTTTACACACCATTTCACAAAGTTCGTATAAACTTCAAGGAGGTCGACGGTGTAGTCCGGAACTGGAGGAGGGTTTTCCATGATTGTTCGCCGTTTCTTCTGCCCGTTCAGTTCTGTGCTTATAGACGGAAGCTCAAACGTCTCCTTAGCGAGGTTCAGCAGCGTGTAAATTGTATCCCGGGGATCTGATGTCTCAAAGGTAGACAGCGACGAGACAAGGTTCTCCAGGCCCTGTCGCGGAGCATAGATTGTCCCGTCTGCACGTCGTTGGAACGTGTTGGATAAGACATCAACGAGAATCCGAGCGCCAAGGGGTCTCATATCTTTGATTCCTTCCAGGGACTTCTCCAACTCGGGCTTGCTTTTAATAATCTTGAGGATAGTGTCAAAGTGCAGGGCAAAAACGCTAACAGCATCAGAAAAGTCTCTCCAGTGGTTTCGCTTAGAGCCGCAGCGAACTTCGGCGTTCTTCGCCAACGCGAGCTCCTGGATGATCCAGCGACGTGAAAACCATCTCCGGCGCATCAAGTATAGTAACTCGGACCAGTCCTTCGCATAATTGTCGCTAAGCTTTCCTCCCACGTCGTCCTGGAGGATGAAGCCGATGAAATCCATCGCCCGATCTGTTTTCAAGTCCTCATCCGCAGGACCTAGCCAGATAGAGACATTTGTCGCGGTCGAATAGATCATGCTCATCCTTGAGACCTGATCTGCCTTCTCCGCGTTGCTCTGCTGGTTGATGCAGATGCGGTCCACCCAGAGAGCTACCTCGTTCTGGCGGTCGCGGAACTCTAGAAGAAACGCGTACAGGTTTGGTTTGATGTTCATCCGCCTCATTCGCTTCTTGAATTGGGTTACCACTTCTGAAAACTCATTTATCTTGGGTTTCGGCGCAGGTCCGTCGTCTGCTTCCATGTCTATCAGCACAATCTTGCTCTCGTCGCCTTCTCCCCAATTATATGATAGCGCCGTGAATTGATGGTCCTCGGGACTGTCGGTGATTTCGTCGACAGCGAACGATCGGAGCTCGACGACAATATCGGCATTGGGATCGGTGTCGGGCTTGAGGAAGAGAAGCCGGATATGGCCGTCTGGTAGAGGACAGTCGTTGTAGTCATATATGGTCATCGCCTCTTTCGCAGCTCTGGCGATCCTCTGTTTCGTCGTCTCCTGGCCTCTGCGCGCATAGTGAGGGTCAACGAACGTTGCTACCCGTTTCTTCGCTGGCGTGGGCCGTGCAGGTTCTACAGTACCAAACTTCCGTTTCAATGGAGCTAATCGGTGTATCAAGGCGCTGGGATTGAAGTTGGTACCATCTTCGTCAGGCGTTGTGAGGCCGTCAGAGATCTCGCTGGGAGACATGACGACCGAATGCGACATCGTGGAGACAAGGAGAAAGAAACAATTTGTGGCTAAAGGGTCGGTCATATAGTTACGAATGGTCTCAAATAAATGGCAATGGATAGTATGGGAAGCGCTAACACGTACGAGTCACGATATCGTATAGCAATTAAGTAGAAGAGTTGGAAGAGCAGGTCTGGGCAGATTTACGGGCTGATCCTTAGAATTGGCACGACCTATGGAAATACCCTCTCGAGGCTCTGCCAATTCGGCGCTTCGCAGACTGGTGCTGGCGGCAGGGTTTCCTCAGCCCCCAACGCATTCATAGGATGAACGGCGCATATCAGAAGGAAATGGTGTGCGAGCCTTGCAGGCGGCTGAATACCATCTGACAGGGGTTGCTCATCGACGAAGTACATGGATGGCGTCTTCCGATGGCGAGGTCCGAGAAGAGTGGTTAGAGATGGAAAAACTCGGTTCGTTTCTCCTGGAGAAGGTCACTATAGTCCTCCGGTTCAAGATTGAGTTCTTGCGCAGGCTGTGCAGCCTGAAAAGGGGCATATGCATCGTGTATAGATCTTGGAAGTACGTCCGTCGTACAACGCCACCTATTTCGTACCCATTCTCTTGGATATCTTGAGGTTTAGCGAATGGTCAGCTCCCAGCCTCGATGCTTCGAAACGAGGAAACGATCCTATGATCACTTTGGAGACGATGAGACGGATTCCGACCCCTGCTCAGCCTTAGCATACCTACCTACCTACCGACCTTGGTAAACAAGGCATGCGCATACCTGCTTATAGATGCAGTTAAGGTCACGTTTAGAAGTATTCCGCCTCTTGAGCGAAAGGAAAAGCACCCCGCCCCTTTTATATTACATCTGCAATGCACTATACCTACCTTGTCCTTATGAGCAGGGATGGGTGAGAGTGGCGCCCCCAATGCGACCTGTCATCTTGTCTGCGTTCTACCACTTGAAGAGCTCGTGTTCTCACTAATCTGTTGTTCAGAGTAGATTGATCTTCGTCTCGAGTTCAATTCCTCTCGTATACAGACTGCGCTCTGGTCTGATCCTGAAAACGAAACTAGGAGGAATCGTGGCAATGCCATACACCATGTGATGACCTGCTCAATATTTCAGCCCCGGGGAGTTGGTACCAAATGCTCAATGGAGGGTGTGGCCCGTGGGTATCGGCCACACCTCGTCCACCGCAAGCCTCACACGCATCGGATATCGTTACCCCATTGGATACTGGCTAATGCAGCCAGGTCTCAGGCTTTCAGCTAGGTTGATAACAGGGACTGGCCAATGCGGGATCACCCATTTGACCTGTTACTTTGTCAATTGCAATTCCCATCATGACTCCCACTCTCGACAGTTCGACAGATGTACGCACCAGAGCGCTGAGTGCCTTGCATAGATACTTGCAAGTTGCTGTATGCCATTGATGATGCGATGATGAATGCCTACCTACTGTGAGGTATGTACACTCTGTCCAAGTGACTTCGGTAAGCTTGCTTTGCCCCAGCACAGTTTGGGGTACGGCGCGGTAAATGTAAGCCGAAGCTGGACAATCTGATTTGTCCTGAGCCGAGGTGGCGTTCGTCTACACATGAGCACCGCACGCGAGTCTGTAACTGTTCGAAAATAGGGGTCAAATTACAACTGCAGGTAACTACCTAACTACCTCTTTTCACCAAGTAAGGACCGACGCATACCTCGTCATGATTATCCTAACAAAGAAACAAATATGGAATATATACCAAGTCCAAGATAATTCCACTACGTCCCAGCAGTGTCTCTGAACTACGAGCGTGGCCCCGTCAAGGGGCAGAAAACAACGCATCCCAAGCCAAGCCAAGCCAAGCCGGCAAGCCACGCAAGACCAACCTAAGCCTTCTCGGTCGTAATACCCTTCAAACTATCGCGGTCCCTCTCGTCCCAGATAGCCCGCTCAAGGGACGGATAGACCAGATCGGCATCGCTATCCAGAAGCCCATCAGCATCGGCCAGCTTCCAGCCAGCGCGGCGAAAGCGCAGCCTGACGGCGGGCGCCATGCCGACGAAGCGGATCTGCACGGCGAAGCCGAGCTGGCGGCGCACGTCGTCCTTGAGCTCGGCGAGGGCGGTGACGCCGGTGGCGTCGACGAAGGGCACGGTGCCGAAGTCCCACACGACGACGGCGAGCGGCATCTGCCGCATCACCACGCCCCGCTCGGCCCGCAGCCGCTCCAGCCGCCGCTCCCCCGCCACGCTCCAGCTGCGCTCCGCCTCCGCCCCGTACCGCGGGCTCTGCACCGACGGGTACACCAGCTGGATCGCCTCGAGCGCCGACACCTTGTTGCGGTTCGCGTTCGGGAAGAACAGCGAGTCCGCGAACCGCACCACCACCGTGTCGTCCGGGATCGCGGGCCCGCCCACGTTCTCCGTCAGGATCTGTGTTGGGCCGCGCGTGAGCGGCTGCTGCGGCGTCGTCTCTTCCTCGATGCCGTTGATGACATTGTTGCCGTCGTCGCTGTCGAGCGTCTGCGTGGCGCTGACTTGGGGCGTCACGAAGGCCGAGCGCAGCAGCGTCCAGGCTACGCTCCACCCCGCGGCCGCGCCAATGCCGATCTCGGCTGACACGAAGATGGTGATCCAGAACGAGACCATGCACGCGATGAAGTCGGCTAGGGAGATGCGCCAGTATCGCCAGATCAGCGATAGCGGGCCGAAGAGGTGGATGACGGCCATGATCTATGTAAAAGAAAAGAGGGGGGAGTGTTAGTAACGTGGATCTCTTGCTTAGGTAGGTATCGGCAATTGAGCGTTTCCATCGCAACGTTCAGAGGAGGTGAGTACGTAGATAGGCAGGTAGGTATTCAGGTATTTGTGTAGGTGCGTAAGAGAAAGACTTACAATGATGGCGGCCAGGGTCGCTGAGGGGAGCCAGTAGAGCGCGGGAGAAAAAACGTAGAGCGTCAGAATGATGAAGCCTGCGGTGATGGATCCGTTGAGAGGGCTCCTGACGTGGCACTCGGAGTTGACGGCAGTTCGCGAGATGGCTCCGCCGACGGGCATGACGCCGAAGAATGAGTTGACGATGTTGGTGACGCCGAGGTAGTTGAACTCCTGGGTCTGGTCGATGGTGTAGTGGTTCCTGCGAGCGAAGGCCTTGCCGACCGCCTGGTGCTCGAGGGTGCACGCGACCAGGGGAGCGATGGAGCGAGCGATCACCTTGGAAATCAGGACGGCGTCCGGGGCTTTCGGCGTCTGGATTCCGTGCGTGGAGACCTTGCTGATACCCCAAAGGTACTCGTCGCGGTCTTTGTTCACGAGGTAGGAGATCAGGGTGAAGATTACCATCACGATGATCGCTCGGCTGCTCGAGATGTACTTGATGACAAAGTGCTTGTAGCCCCATTTCTTGCCTAACTTCTCGAGGATCAGGAGGACGAGCACCGTGCCAAACCCGATCCCGCAAGTCGGTCCGTCCCAGTACGGGAGACGTCTGAGGACGTTAGCCAGTTGGTTGAAGGCGCCGTCTGGGACGTCGTCGAGTCCAACGAGGGATTTGACTTGGCCCATTCCAATGACAAAGGCCGTTGCAGAGATGAATCCAGTAAGAACGGGGATGGAGACATAGTCGAGGAGAAAACCGAGTCCGAGAAGACCAATGAGGAGAGACCAGATACCGACCATCAGGGCCACAGCTGAAGAGATATCAGCAGGTAGGTATTCACTCTTCAAATCGCGGACGATTTCTGCCGTCAGCAGACCTAGGATGGAGGTTGGCCCGGTTGATAGATCTACATTCAGGTCAGTATCTTCTTGTCTGCGATTATGTTTATGCTTGATGCTTGGTATCAGCTTCATCGATAGCTCACCTTTTGACGTTCCCATGAATACCATCACGGCGGCAGGGACCCAGCAGGAGTAAAGACCATTTTCGATTGGAATCGTGGCGATCTTGGCATATGCTAAGCCCTGGGGAATTAGCAGGACACCGATGGTGAGACCGGCCATGAAGTCCTGGAGGAGCCATGACGGGGAGTATCGCGGCAACCACTGGATGATAGGAAACTTGTCGAGCAGATACTGTTTCGCAGCTGATGGGAGCTTCCTGGGGGTGGTGCGGGCGAATTTGGCTACCCGGTTCAGGGTAACGTCCGTTCGGAGCTCCTCTGTGATGATATTTACGTGCTTCTCCATGGCCGAAGTGTTGACTGACTGGTGAAGAACTAGAACAGAATGAAACTAGTCTCCTATTGACGAGGCTGATCTCGTATATAGTCGTTGATATGATAGTCTTCAAACGAAGTCTATAGATGGCCAGCTATTACAGAACACACGTATCTGTCACCGGGTTCCAGAAGGTTGCTACTGAAGGTTGCTACCGTAAACAGAAGGTTTCATGGGGTGGGCAAGCTGCGTAAAGACATTCAATCATGGACGCTACAACCTCTTCGACTCGGATAACCTATCGCTTCTGCAACAATCACACCCTCCCTCGGCATATTCTCGCCACTCCGTCGGCATCAAGAACATGTTCTCCTCGAATACTGGCCCGGTTCGTGTTCGTCTATACAGCTAGGTGAGGGGACACAACATGAGAATCACACCTAATTGATCCTCATGTTGGGGCCTAGGGTACAATCCGTGCTTCAGGGAGCTAGAAGAGCTTTCCTGTGTTTGCAGCTTAGGTATATAGCGACCTCGTGCGGACGAATCTGCTGCTTAGAATTAGGCGCCATTCCATGCCTAAATGCAACAGTAGGCCAGGCTCTTAGCTGTACTGGGGCGATCATGCCTCCAGTTGACAATGCCGTTCAGGCAATGGTATACGGGCGCGGGGTAGTTGACTGCAACGACCTTGTGAGCAGTTGGAGCACGTTTGTATACCTGGTATGAAGAAGGGGATGGGTGTCGTCTGAAATGGAAATAGCAATTCGCGAACTACCTAGCTAGATTCGTCCATCAAGCCAATAATCGACCAGTATCACTTCTACTATGCATCACACATAGCTACAAGAGCAAGGAATATAGGTCTGTGTGCGTGAAGGAAATGGTTACGAAACGTGACAAGTAGGCCGTTTTCGTGGCACTTGGGCAAATTAAGCACGTACGATATCTTCTTAGTAATCTGATTAGCATTTCAGTTTACATAATTCCGTGATGACTGGATCTCCGAGGGCATCTGATTATAGATAGGTGCAGTTTGTCAGTTTTTGTTCAACGTTATACAAACTTCATGTCGCGTCGGCGTCGCTAACGTCGTCGAATATTCTATAGCCTCGAATGCATTCAGTAGTGTCTTGGCAGCCTATACCCGTCAAGAACTCGATAGCAATCCCGAATCGTCGGATCGCAGCCAAGAGACGCCATACCTACTTCCGTGCGCGAAGGATCATTGTGGCGTCCGCTCAAGGGAATTACCTATAAGTGATCAAGAGCTAGGCGGCATGATCATGATGATATTGAACCAGGATATATTTCTAGCACCGTCGGTTTTAGTTCCATGATGCGGCCAAGGTGCTCTCGGACAGCGCCACGAACTCTAAAACTAGGTGAAGCTGCATCATATGCATGGGTAAGAGAAAGCTTGACACGTACCAAGCGTACCAAGCTTTCCGTGTCACCGTCACATTGCATGCAACCAAGACTTTCCTTGTGTGGCTTGCCGCCGATGCCAAGTGATAGAGAGATACAGTTGCTTGCCGATATATATTCCATACTTAGTCGTGAACTTCTTCCTTCTTCTCATCCTCAACATCTTACAGACCGGCATCCGTTGTGCACGAGTTAAAAATAGAATTGCAAGCGTGAACTGTAGATAGTACAATCTTGGTTCAGGTTCCGTGATTCGGGGCGGCAAGGTACATGATAGGTGGACTGGAAGACGGATATCCCTTACTTATCTACCCGTCCCCTACCTCCTGTAGGCTGTAGCTAATGCCCGCAGTCACTTTCCTAACTGGTAGCCAGTATAATAGATCGGTGTGATGCTGTAATGTTGTGATAAGGGGAATTCGACGGAACCCCGCATGATTGATCCGTTCCCATCGTGGTATTGGTGCCGAATTCCGGTATTCGTAAGCGCCTGCCGGGGGTTTGTCCCAATTTAGTGATGCCCTCGTGGGGTTCACAAATGACTATGTACATACGTACATGCTGTTGTTACATAGTAGAGGACGAGGCGAGACCAAGTTCTAGATCAGTGCAGAGTTGCGATTGGATATACCCTCCAACGCTATAGTGCAAGTTGTTCAAAGTTGAAAATCACTAGATACCACTAGTAAAGAAACGACTCCGGTTTTGTCACCATGATGAGCAGACTAAGTTGCAAATGGGCGTGCTCTATCATGTCGTCTGACAAAGCTTGAACCTATTACTATCTAGGTATGAAGCAGCCTCCAGCACTAATCACCCATGGGTATGATAGCGCTAGCCTGCTCTTGAACAGAAATCCGGGGTAGTTTGTCGTGGCCAGCTTGGACTGTCTGAAAGGTAGGTAAGCAGGCTATTTTCATTGCTTTTCCCTTTCAATACAGGTACGATACGAAGAGACTCACAGCCAGTGGCAGCAACCTCGTAAGGGAGACGATTCAAATAATGCTTACTAGGGAAATTCGTTGCGGGCAACCTTAGGTGACCTGGGGAAATAGTGCTTGGATTATGGATATAGCGTCTACGGATTCTCCAGGTTCTCCGCAATGAGCTAGTGACCCCCTGAGATTCTACCCGTGCTTCCGTGACTAGGCCAGATCCTTTGGAACAGGGAAGGCGTCCAAACCTGCCTCATTTCGGGGACAGCGGCATGTCAGCTGGAAATATCTCGGCGAGCCAACACGTTTCACCATCCTAACGTTGCATAAGGCATATCTTCCCATTCAGCTCCGGGGAGGCTAAACACGATAGGTGGTCATAAGGCTCAACGCCATCATCTATCCTGGTTGTTGAGGGATCTGACGCACGATGCCGCGCACAATCCGAGATCTGGACAGACTGGACACCGACCCACCGAACAGGAGATCAGAGATCCTAGCAGGCAGGTGAAAATTCAATATTCAAACGAGCTTCTACCAGTGGCATCAAAATGTGTACATTCAGAAGTGTGGTGTTGTCAGTTGAGACGAGGCATAGCCTTGATGGTCGCCGAGCCACCGTTGATCTTCCTACCTCCTTCTTCATCCCATCTCAATATTAACATTCATGCAGATTTCACCCACACTTTGATACCAATCACGATTTTGTAACGTATCACTGCATCCAAAGGAGAAATGTCTCATTTATTTACACGATTCAATATGAGCTGAGCAAGTTTCTCGTATGTCGAAAAGATGAATTCCCCGAGCAAGGCCGAAGAGGTCGTGTTGTCCGTTGTTCTCCGTTATTGATCTGAGTGCTGTAATTTTAGGAAGTCTCAAGCGGGTGGGCAGGATGACGACGACATGATTGTATCCAAGGTAGAGGGTGTAAAAGACAAGCCCCTTATGCAGATGCTCCTAGGCGGTTACTGTGCTGGAGGGGGGATGTCGAATATCTGCGAGTGGCCAGTGAGACGGAATAAGAAAAAAAGTCTCAGTAGTTTGTCGTTTAGGCAAAGATCAGACCTGCTTGTAATGAGTATCGTTGGTCGACTTTAGCGAGGTTCTCCTACTTGATAGTTTTCTATCGAGTAGGTAATTTGGGCATTCAGGTAGGTAAGGCAGTTTTCGAGATCCAGAGTATTTAATTATTACAACAGTCCAATAAGTTCATATAATAAAGCAAATTATCATCATCAAACATCGGAAATTAGGAACAATTTGCAACTAGTCAGTAGCTAGTAAAAAATATAGAAATGTTCTGAAAGACATAGTGGTAGACGAGCTTGTAGGGGATGGTATTGACTTGTGGTATAAGCTCAATGAACAACGAAGGGGGTAGCCTGCTAAGGTACGTACAGATGTAGGTATAGGTACATGCTATGTCCAATATGCTACGTGCTGTATGTGGCAGCAGTTTTCTTTTCTACATGTAATAACTCGTTCCAGCAAATTGAAGTCATCATGAAGCGTCACTTATTATCACTCCACCAAGACAACGACGAGATTCGCGCTCGTCAACAGTTGAACGAATAAAACATAACATTTTGAGAACAGATTTTGTAGAACAATACAAAGAAGTAACAAATTTCTTAGAAATAATTACCGAGAATTGGATTATGCCGCAAATAATTTCCTCCTCAGTCACCAGTGCTGGTTGTAGGTTGTAAGCACCAGTATTCAAGACATTCATTTACAGTTCGCGTTGCTTCGTTTCTGCCTCGTTTTCAGAGTCCGGCAGGGTGACCTCGTCCTTTTCTGCGCTCTTAACCTTGTTCCAGAAGATTTCGCCGTTCTCCGGGTCATCCTTGAATAAGTGGTCGACGACCATCTTCTTGGGTGTCTCCCCCATCCACTGGAAGAGGGAAAAGTCTCTGAATTCATCCGCGCGGAAAACCTCCAGCATTTCAATAGGCTCATCTCCGATGTTCTCGACGAAGTGGCCCATGTTTCGTGGGACAATACCCACGTCGCCCGGGACGTAATTAAAGGTCCTAGCAGTGCCCTCGGCGGCGAAGATGGTGATTCTAGCTCGGCCTTTGAGGAAGAAACTCCACTCGTCGGCATTCGGGTGCCAGTGCATCTCGCGTAGAGCACCGGGTTGGATGGTGACGTGGGCTGCGGCCACAGTTTTGGATATGGGAAAATTCTTTGAATCAGTGATGCGAACTTCACCGCCGCTAGTCAGATGGGGCTCCTGCTCGAGCATTCTGTGGACGAAATTGTACTTGGATTTCTTGACGCCCTTGCCAGTGGGTTTCTCATCGTCGATCGAGCCCGGTTGAGACCCTTGGAAGATGTACTTCTCTCCTTCGGGGAGGTGCGCAAAGACCTCCGGGGCCAGATTGAAGTTTTTGGCGATGACCGACTTGGGGGTGTGTGCTAGCCAGTCGGACAAGATAAAAGTCGATTCTTCGGAGAAATTGCCGTCGTCGAAAATCAAAAGGAATTCGGTACCGTTCTCGCCAAGTCCTTGGAGTGAATGAGGAACACCGCTCGGGAAGTACCAGAGGTCGCCCTTCTTGAGGTCGTCCATGAAATTCCCTCCCTCGTAGTCGATCGCCGTGACACGAACCCGGCCGTCGAGGACGTATGCCCACTCAGCTTCCTTGTGCCAATGCAGCTCGCGAATGACACCCTCACCGAGTCGCATGTTCACGGAAGCCAATTCGACGCTAGAGCCCAATTCGCGCGCGGTAGTTTGTCGCGTCCATCCTCCTTCCTACCAAGAATAATCAGGGCTGATCAATATGAGTCTAAGTATGAACCGGTATTCTTACCTCGATGCGAATATGGGAATCAGCGAAACTCCAGCGCATGTTGTTCACACTTCCATGGTCGGTACTCGGCGGTCGAACCATGTCTGGACTCTGACGGGACCGCTCGTAGTTCCAGGGACCAAGTACAGATGCGCCAATACCGTTTCGGAAGGGAAGCGGATCGAGCTTCTCGCCTATGGCATCGACAGCGTGGTCATAGGGATCTTTGAAGCCGGGAGTGTAAGGCGACTTTAGCTTCTTGCTGTATTTCGGCGGGAGATCCAGGCCAGCTAAGAGGTACTGGCGCGGGCTGTCTTCCACCGGTGCCGCAAGGCCCAAGTTGCTCAAAGTGAGACCGGCGACTAGCAGCTGCCATCCGGAGAGGCCATCGACATTTCGGGACAGCATTTTGGATATTTGAAAAAAAAAAAAAAGTCGTATCCTTGCACGAGACCCAAGTCTGGATATGTCAATTGAGCTGAGATGTATCAGCTCCGGGACAATTGATCTGCTACTGCGTAACAAGAGCAGAGAAAAGGCAAACGAGGTAGGAAAATCAATGCAAAACGATGATAGGAACTTAAGAAGGAGATCAATGTCGTCACACCAATTAGGCAATCATTGTTGAGAGCTTGCTATCTGTGCTTGAATGGGAGACCTTGTCGCGGGTTGGCTGCGACGGGGTCAACACCGAACGAATCCCGAGCGTACTCCAGCGCTTTCCAGTTCCAGACAGGCCAGAACAACCCCTGGAGAAGCGCCGAACAAAAGGGTGGGAAGCGGTAAAGGGACCGGGGGTGTCAGATACATCTTCTAGGTATCAGCTTCATGAGTCAATCTTCAATGTTCACTCCCCCAGGGCATTGCGATATCCCCGATGCCAACTTTCTCCATTCTTCGGCACGTTACCCGTAGGTAATTGTTAAGTACTCTGTGTTAAGTCAAGTTAAGCATAGCCAGAATTCTAGAGTACGAACTAAACATGAACCAACAAAATTACGTCAAACAAGGGGTTCTGTTGTCATTCAGAGACGAGAGGTACAGTTCTGCCAGTTCATCTGATCAGTGGACTTACGGTCTGAGATCTTGGCGGTATTCAGGACTGGATGAACTGGGAATGAAACCATACTGCAGCGCTAATGCTTTGATATTCCTGCCTATCTGGGATTCCTTGACCGGAAGCACTCAACCAAACTCGCCCCCGTTGATCGTCGTTGAGCATTACATCAACAAATCGTAGACCTACCTCTTTGCCTGCGATGGTCCAGAGTGGGAGCTCCAAATTCCATACACAGCTAGAGTTTTGGTCCATTGCCGAAATAGCTCAATTAGCGAATTAACGCGGGTCCCGGATATTTTCTTTGTTTGAGCTCACGGAAAGACGGCAGCCTGCATTTTCGTCTCAGTCGCAAGCCTCCTACATTAGGTAGACAATACTCACCTCCCAAGTTTTATTAAACTTCATTCTACATCTTCAATTCCTCCCCTAAACTCAATTCGAGAAAGATCCAATTAGACCAGGTGGTGCGCCACTGCTCTACGGATAGGTGCTCAATGGCTTCCAATGGATACGGCGCCGTGCCCAACAACGCGAGGCCAAATGGTGGCGGCGATGAGGAACAGCAACCTCTTCTCGGCAACACCAACGGCGCGTCCAAGTCGCAGACATGGCGGAAGTCCATGATGACTGACGTGCGCCGCGATTGGGCCGACCTGGTCCTGCTAGCGTGCTACATCATCACCGGCCTACTCGACAGCGCGTCCATATCGACTTGGGGCTCTTTCGTGTCGATGCAAACCGGTTAGGATTGTCCTGCACTCAGAAAAACACCAATAAATTAAAACATGACAATGCTGGAACATTTATAACTGATACGATACGATAGGAAATACGGTGTACTTTGGTCTCGGCCTCGCCGCCCCGCACGAGTCTACGCGTTGGATCAAATCCGGCACGTCGCTGGGCTGCTTCTGCATCGGGTCCGTCTTCTTCAGCTCGCTGCACCGGCTGTTCTCCCCATCGCCCAAGAGGCGCTGGGTCCTGTGCGCGTCGTTTGTCCTGCAGATGCTGTTCATCGCCGGCGCCGCCGCGATCCTCACCTTCGGCCCGCAGTCCCCCGGTGAGGACAAAACAGAAGCGATCGACTGGCCGGTCCTTGTCCCTATCGCCCTGGTCGCCTTCCAGAGCTGCGGCCAGGCCGTGGCGAGCCGCGCGCTCAAGTACAACGCCCTCACCAGCGTCGTCTTGACTAGTATCTACTGCGACCTGTTCTCCGACGCCGAGCTGCTGGCGGTGCGCAACCCCGAACGCAACCGCAGGGTCGGCGCACCCGTTCTCCTCCTGATTGGCGCCGTGCTCGGTGGACTGCTGTCCAGGAGCCCTGTTGGAGCTGCAGGTGTCCTATGGATTGCAGCAGCCATGAAGCTGTTGGTCGTAGTCTCGTGGTTCCTCTGGCCGGCCGAAAAGGAATAGCATACGCTGGTACGAAATATCTACATGTGCACACACAGGCCTGGCTAGCTGGTTCTGGTAATATCTACAAGCCGACCCAAATTGCCGGGACGTTTCACACTAAAACATACGTCCTGCACGAAATAAAGGGGAAAAAATCTGTGCCACATCATGAGACGGGTTGTGTCAGTTCCAGTGTAACATCATCGTCGGGTCGGATGCTAGGGTAGACGCAGCTTAGAGGCACGTGTTGTCGTAGAAGTCGATAGGGTATAGAGGTAATACCTAAGAGAGCTGCCATTGGTACAACAGCATCGCGGGACAAGAAATAGTACCGAGAGTTCAACATCCTATCACGTAGGTAATCTGAGCATCCCCAAGCGCTGGGGAATCATTTTACGACAGAGATACATTTAAGTCGATCATATTACTGTTCAAGGTGGCGATTCGTAGTTCGGGAAGTAAATGGTGGTGCGTACGCGTAGATACCCAACCTGGGAACTATCTACGAGCAGGGCTCTGCTTCGAGCTGTTCTCCTGACCAAGAGTCCCGCCCGTCTGCTGCTTCTTCTCGATCTTGCCAACAATACCAGTGCCGCGGAAATACATCGCCACGACCATCGCACAGCAGATGGCGAGCGCAAAGTTGAACCAGATGCCCGCTCTTAATCCGGCTAAGGACGCGGGCTCCCAGGGCATGATTTTCCCCGATTCCTCTACCGGAACTCCCCTGTCTCTCGCCATCACCGCAGTCTGGATCGCAGTGGTTATGGCCAAGCCAATGGCTCTTCCGATCTGGCCCATGGCATTGATCAGCGCGCCGCCCAGGGCCTGGTTGTCTTGAGGCAGAGACTTGGAAGTAAACATAGTCAGACACGGCCAAGTGATGTCAGCACCAATCACGGAGAGGACAAAGGCTGGGAGTCCATAGGCGAAGTAGGACGTGTCGGGTGGGATGGGAATGGAGAACAGTAGACATGATACGGACACGCTCAGGTTGCCGAGCAGGAGCAGCATCCAGGTAGGTACGCGCGAGATGAGGTGGCTCACGATGAATGCCGTGATCACTCCGCAGGCGCCGGTGGGGATAAACCTCAGAGTCGTCTGTAGTGCACTCAGTCCTTGATAGTCTTGGAAGATGTAGGTAGCGGAAACGATGAGATCGTTGAATGCAGCGAAGAACAATGCCATGATCACCATGGCGGCGCTGAAGCGGGCGTTCTTGAACATGGATACCTTCATCAGCGGCTTGCTTGTCATATGCTTCTCCTGGTACCACTGCCAGCCGACGAAAATAGCGAGAAGCAAGACAGAGATGACGATTAACAAGTAAATCCAGATCGTGCTCCATCCCACCACGTTGCCTTCGGTCAAGGCGAACAGCAAGGCAAGTATCCCTGCGGTAACAAGAGCGCCTCCAGTCCAATCGACAGATTTGAGCGCAACAAGCCCATCTTTGGCTGATGATAGATGTTGCGGTGGCGTGGGGATGAACAAGATGCCTGCAAGTGTGACGACTACCGCGAGCCCGCCAGTGGCCCCGAAAACCCATCTCCAGTTAGCAAACGAGGCGATGAAGCCCGCGATTAGATTTCCAAAAACACTTCCAAGGGGCGCGCCAGCAGCTGAACATGATATTAACGACGATATAATTAAAGCAGCTACACTTAGGCAGGATAACGTACCATATGCGCTGAAAGCATAGTTCTTCGCTTTGCCAGGCGGAAAGGTTACGCCCAGGATCCCGATGGCTGTCGGCACATTGGCGGCAGCGCCCTACAGTAGATAAGTGGCCGTCAGCATACCCTATGTTAGGTAGGTCTAGTCAACGCTACAAGACTTCTCTACACTCACAAGACCCTGCAAGCCCCGGAAAAGGTTGAAAGCTATCTCATTTGGTATAAACGGGTTGACAATCATCGTCACCGCCACGAAAGCGCTCCCTAAGATGAAGATGGAGCGTTTGCCGTAGATATCTGCTATGCGGCCCCACAGGAGCAGAAAGCATCCAAAGGCGAGAGCGTACGAGGACACGATCCATTGCAGCCGGCTTTCGGGAATACCCAGGTCTTCGCCAATCTGTGGTAGGATGATGACTACCGACTGGATCGAGAGGGTCTGGTCTTGGTTAGTTGGGACACATTATCTCAGACTGTAAAAAGTTCGGTGGATAGATTGCTACTCGCATTCAAGAAGCTGGCGCCTGTGACCGTCGCAACCAGAGCAATGCATCTCGCCTTGGAAAATGGCAATTTTGATATCGGCGTGTCGTCATCTTCGTCCAAGCCATTCTCTGCAACCTGGTGCGACGGAGGAGAATTTTCCGTTTCGATGATATCGAAATCCTCTTGTCTTTTTTCTTCGGCGCCCGCCTTTTCGACATCCCTTACGGGGGGCCGGTCGATCTCTACTTGCTTTGTCATCTTTATTGACACTGCCAAAACCGCGATGGGAGCGATTCAGCTCAACTCTCGCAATCGTCGAATTACCAAGACCGCCTTCCGGGCCGGGACATGTTCAAATGCCTACCCATGTAAGGGTGAATATAAGCTGCAGAGTGTCCGCCATCGCGGATAAGCAAGGCGCCATTTCGCAAAGATGGCCAGACAAAGCTCTTAGGGTTGCTTCTCCAAGACGAGCAGACGGGGTAGCATGGTCCCCCGGTTATTCTAGCAGAGTCCCATCCCTAGCCAATGGCTGTTGGTAGTATTGCCACAATTGGCCTCCCTGGCAGCCCTGGAGTAGAACGGCGCGTGTCCGGTCCTTTCCCGGAACCGGTATCGGGTCTCTAGGGAGCTATTTTCCCCCGGGCAGACTTCAATTGACTACGTCGCTTTGAGTCAACCCTTTGTTGGATTCATAGTATTCAGGTCTTTCCAAGCATGCCATACCATGGAACCTGCTCAAATAAATGGTCAGTCTGATTTATTAACAATACACATACTGTATACCTAAATGGGTTGGAGTTTTCATAGTGGCCGACATAGTAAGGTATTTCTCAATATAAGCAGATATTTTGAAGGTTGTCGCCGCCGTTGACTTGGCCATTTTAAGCGTTTGTTTTGTTCGGTTTGGTTGGCTGAGGTGCTAAATATCTGCTCCTGGATGATAGCAAATGTCGCTCCTATAGATATAATCTCAGAGCGTCGTTAACTGAGCAAGTGGCTCTATTGCTCCTGTCAGAAGAGGAAGAAGATCATAATAGTTTCTTCTACTTGGCTCTCTATCAGGCAACCCTTGATCACCTAGGTATAGTAGGCGGCAGCAGCATATAGAGAACAATGATCAGTCCTTAACATGTCGAGCACGTATCTCACGCGAAGGAAGTGATCACAGACCCATCGACAAGAAGCCAGATCCAGGAGATACAGAAAAGATAAAAACCTAGCCAATCTCCTCAGTCATATATGATATCAGAGACCCTGATGAAAAAATACCGAGGTTGTTTTCTCAAGTTTAGGTACCTAGGTAGGCAGCTACCCCTTTGAGATTCTCAGTGGAATTCTACATTATTGACAGAGGAGGCACAAGGCGACTATTCATATCACAGTTGCAAATGCAGCAACTTCTACACCGAGTGTATGATGCAAAGCACGTATCGTAGAGAATTGAAAACCTGTCGATAATATGAACCCCAACATCAGCTTCTATGAGCCTTGTTGACGTTCACCCTTCACTGAAGGACGTTATAACGTATGGCAATTCAAACCCAAGTGCTCATCTTATATCTCATCTTCTAACCACGTATCCCGCAGGTTGACACTAGCATCAAGTTCAGAGACACTCACACCCCCATCCGAGTCTTAACTATAGCGAGTAGGTCTGCTACGATGTACAAGTTTGGCTACGTTGTCTGTTCCGGGTCAGCCCTTGATATCACACTTGAACCAATGTCTAAGTCACAGACAGATGAATCAACACTCAGCCGCCATCATGTCTCAGTACTAAGCAAAACGACAGTAAATTTAGGAGCTGTATCACAATCTATGGCGAGAAAAGGCACGCATTGCGCATGCACACTAATCATTTTTAGTCCTATACAATGTACACCGTAGTATTAAAGACATCTACACAAGGCTCGACGATGCTGACTTGACAGAAACCGTCGAATTACCCACTCGATGGCCATGACACGGGTATGTATGATGCAGAAGAACGCCAATGCCCGCCGGGTTTTTCCCCTCTGAAGGAGCCTTTGAAGGTCAAACATCTCTCGTAAAACGCCGTCTTCCATGCAATTTCCATCTACATGAGGCCGACCGTGTCGTTTTCTGAAGAAGGGGAAACCAACGCGGGTGAATCAACAGAACCTAGAATAGTGCTCACAGCTGCTCCCGTCGTAAATCGTTACCAGACCACAAGGACTAGGGCTTAACGACCTTGGGCGAGCCGTCGTCTTCGTTCTTCCTTCTCTCGTTTGAGTCTGTCCTCTAGGGCCTTCTCTCGTTTGTCCTCCTCGACTGCCATCTTCTCAGCTCTTCGCTCCTCCACATCGATATCCGTGAGGCCGGCTTCCATGTCACTGGACGCATCCGAGTCATATCCATAGCCTCCACCTCGGGGATCGACATCTTCGTCATCGTCATAGTCGATAAAATCGTCCATGTCGTCATCGTACTCGTCTTCGTATTGATCTCGATCTCGGCGGCTCGGTTTCGGGGGCGCCAGAAGTCCGCCTGACTTGTACGACGATGAGTGTCCTTTCCTGGATGATGACGACCTCCCAGATGCCGCACCAGGACGAGGGCGAGCAGTTCCGGTATAACCCGTAGTGGCCGTTGCAGATTTCTTGAGCTTCTTTTCCGGCACTTCACTTCCTGACGAACCTGGTCTCGACTTGACACCTGACTTTGCATCCTTTCTAGCACCAAAGCGACTAGCCTCGCGGCCCACCATCCCTGGCCTTGCTGGAGTACGAGAAGACGTGCCAGATGTTCGACCATTTCCACTGTATGGCTTGCCATCTTTTCCCTTCGTCACACCCGGTTTCTGCTCTGTTTTCACTGGTCGCTCTTTCTTATCCATGGCCTTGTGCTGAATCATACCAACCTTTCCCATCGTTGCCTGGGCTTTCTTGGCTCGTTCCATAATCTCCTGGTATGACCCCTTCTTGTGCGCCTTGGACGGATCGGAGAGAGTCGGGGTTGTAGGCGATGGTTTGGCAGGAGGGACTCTAGAGGCAGCTGCTAGAGAAGCTGAGCTGAGCTTCGGTCGAGGAGCAAGGCTTGAAGATTGCTTGGACTGAGGAGCATTAGTTAATGGCCTGGCGGATGGCGTGCCATTTGAAGAAGTGCCGGTGGTGGCCATGCGCTGCCCATTTGGCACAGGAGGTTGATATCGACCATTCGTTGCGGGAGGAGTTGGGCGATGAGGTAGAGACGAGGCTGTTGTGGAGTAAGAGGTTGTGGTTTTCGACCGCTCGACGGAATCCCTTTTCACGTCTCGAGTGATCCTGGTGGTTGAATAAGACCCGTCTTGCTGTCGCGACTTTGTAAGCTTGACAGATGTCACATTCTGTGAATCCTCTTCTGCTTTGCGCTTGGTTCCGGTTGTTGGCGTCTTTAGCGGTGGCGCAGAGGAGGTATCGCCACCAGAGATCTCTGCGAGGAGATCGCCAATCTGTTTGCAGTGAGTCAGAAACCGATATGAGCAGGCCTTAAGAAAAGTTGGGAAATGATACATACAGGCATTTTGACAAGACTTGCTGGCTGCTAGATCACAGAGAAGAGCCTCTGGAGAATGATTCAGTTGCCGTCAGGAGCATTAGATGTGCCTGAGGCGTCATGAGTTGGCGGGCTGTGTCATGTGCGATGAGTCTTGATCCAGCACCCGATGCGACCTGAAAATGAGCGTGAATCTGGCCAGATTGATCGAGTACTAGGGTTTTATCCACGGTAACTCGGCGATTGATGATAATCAACGGAAGCGGTGGAAGCTTGTGGCTTGGCAGAGTAACAAAGAATGCGGATACCTAGAGGAGAAGTACAGATGAGAAGTTGGTGGTGGTGATAAGTTTGGACAAAAAGAAAGTCTCGTGCCGTTCCGCTTGCTCCCTGCACCGCAAACTGCACAGCAGCAGAGGTCCCTACGGTTAACGGTTACAGGTACATACAAATGGTACAAATGGTGCTACCAAAGTGAAGTAACGAAGTACCTACAACTGTTCAGCCTGGTTCATTGAACCTTAGCAAACGAAAAATGTGGCTGAGCTACGTCATTTCAAGGCTGTAATTCGCTATCGTGAGGTACCAGGTGGCGGACAGCTGAAGGCCTAAGCCACACCAATGCCAGAATAAATGCAAGGTGTTTGATTGGAAGATTCAATTGTTGGGTTACTTTGCCGATACGTACCTCTTCTTGAGTTTCCAAGGTTTCAAGGTACACCCTAATCAGGTGATAGGCGAGGGGTCCACACTCAGACCTTGCCCACAGTCAATTTGATTTGATTTTGCATCTCCTAAATTCTTAGAGGGAATCTTTCTCTGGCCGAAGACTCACCACAACCAAACCAACCACTTCAACTTCGTCATACCGAATCTCCCACAGAACTCGAAGGCTCAGTCTCCGCCCAAAACCGCGGTTAAATCGATTGATTTCTCGTGTTCTTCTCATCTCTCGTAAGTCCTTGTCATCTTCTACTATTAAATTGAATACAGCCATCGTCGATACATTATCGCGACTCGGCCAACCAACCCACCATCCAATATCCAATTCTTGACCCAACTGCTCTCACCACTCAAAGACTTCTACTTCATATCAACCACAGGCTAACCAAATACTTTGCGCAAAGAACAAACTACTACTATTCAAAATGAAGCACCTCGCAGCTTACCTCCTTCTCGGCCTGGGTGGCAACACCTCGCCTTCGGCCTCCGACGTCAAGGAAGTCCTCGAGTCCGTCGGTATCGAGGCCGACGAAGACCGTCTAGAGAAGCTCCTGTCTGAGCTTAAGGGCAAGGACATTAACGAGGTGCGAATTATCGAAACTACATTATCCCAAACAGATAGTTATTTGGACTGACACAATGTTACAGTTGATCTCTGAGGGATCCGGCAAGCTCGCTTCCGTTCCCTCTGGCGGCTCTGGCGGTGGTGCTGCTGGTGGCGGTGCCGCTACTGGTGGTGGTGCCGCTGCCGCCGAGGAGAAGGAGGAAGAAAAGGAAGAGGGTACGATTGAAAACTACAAAACTGCATTCCGGCGAAGCGTACTAACAGACGACTTTAGAGAAGGAAGAGTCCGACGAGGATATGGGCTTCGGTCTATTCGACTAAGCGAATATCGCACCCGGTCACGACAACAAAGTCATACGAATTTGGAGAGGCGGCACGAAAATGGGCTCTGGTGGTCTGGCATGGTATCCGGCGCGAATGGGTCTGCATTAAGTCAACTAGGACATCCAGAGACGGTTAAGGCGAAATATAAAGTCCTGCTTCTCCAATTTCTGTGGTTCTTCTCTTTCGAATTGATATGATGAGTGATATGTCCTCGTGATTGCTGGATGATGTTCCAGGCGACATGAATCCTACAGTGCTTTTCTGTTCGTGCCTCATTGGCTATACTGCATCAACGGCATATGCAATCCAGCAACTAGACGTTACATGGCATATCAGATGCTCACATGGTAATGCAGTGTGTATTAGGTACTTATAAATCGTTGATGCCATTGATATTTGGTGGGAATTTACTTCTACTTGGAGTCTATTAACGTATATTCATGTCGAGTCCAACAACTACGACGAGTTCAAATGGAGGGGCACTTTTGATGGTTGATTAATCCGTACGCACCTCGCCCAAGTGTTACGTTAGGTTACTCTGTACTTTATGTAACTGCTTAAAATAATGCTCCATGCTGATAAACTTTAAAGTCCTCTTATCCAGATTGGTGCAATTAATGCACAGGTTATGCATTCCGCGCATCCCGCTTAATTGGTGACCAAACAGAGTGGCCCGCTGTTGCTCTGGCAACGAGAGAGAGAGAAAAAACCGAACAAGATGCCAAGCCCAATTGGGCCGGGGACAGAGCAGGGAGCGTCCGGAAACATCCTTCAACTGGTATGAACACAACATCCATAACATCCACAACATTCAAATCAGTTTTGCATTGCGCGCCCCATCATCCTAATCTTGCTACTAAAATGCAATGTTTTGGACAATGACCTGCTCCGACACGTACAGTATCGATTAAATTCACTACAAGGAAAACACGAGAAAAAATAATTTGCCAATTTGACGCGCTTTAACCGCTAGTTGCTTTGTTTCGAATTCCACAGCCACAACGTCTACATACACAATACCCGCTTCGCTTGCTTGCTTACCACAACAATGGCGTCTGCATCTCCGACGCCCGCAGCTTCGAGTCTTCACTCGACTGCTTTAACCAGAAAATCCTCGCTCAGGTCCGGTTTGAGGCGAGCCCCATCCAGACCCCAGATGAGCCGCGCCGAGTCGAATCCTGTGCCGGTCCTTAATGGGTCCAAGTCGCAGTACGCCGGAAACGACAGCTCGGATGATGAGATCCCTGTGCCTATGAAGCTCAGTGCTCTCACCAAAGCCTTGCTGAATGACGAGGAAGCTGAGCCGGAGCGGGAGAGTGCACGCGTTAGAACCCGAGCTCAAAGTCACCGCCCTTCATCGCCCATTCGTGCCGAGCAAGATAAACCCATCAAGAGACGCAGCGTATTAAGCGCATCCGTAGCATCACTTGGTGAGGAGAGGAGACATACACGTGCTAGTAGTGCTCAGCTGTCCTCGCGGCCCACCTCTCCTGTTAGAAGTCAACCTAGCGAAAGCAGTCCCATAAGAAAACGAGTCGTTCGGTTGAGCGCATCGTCAGGGACTGCTGCGGCCGCTTCCCAAGCCAAACCAGCAAAGAGGAGATCAACATCACTGGCCACGTCGCAAAGCAAGAATCGTCCGCCTAGTCGAGCTGATAGCGTAGTGGAGGATAAGGCCAATGTTTCTGATGTCAAAGACAAAGACTTGAATACGCCGGCGCAGCCTGGGCGCGTCGTTAGAATTGCTGTTGGGTCATCGGGGAACAAGGGTCGTTCGACCGGCTCGTCTGCATCTTCCAGACCAGCAGAGCATGCCTCGTCCTTCCACTCTCACGCGGCACAGTCTGACGAAAATGACGCGCCTGATGCTCCGCAGACTGTCCCACGACATCAAGGGCACTCGAACCCGGGCAGCGCCTCTCAGCTGGGTTCCAACGGACACAGAAATCGCAATGACGATAATCAAGCAGTGCAGAGCTCAATGCGTGTGAAGAGAGTAGGGAAAATTCCCGGTAGCTTCCTGAGCGGACCCGCACGTCGAGGACGGAGGAGGCAGAGCGAGGAAGACGCCGAGAATGAAGGGCAACAGCCCCAGTCCAGCCAGGATCCCGATGAGCCAGAGCCTCGGCATCCTCACGATTACGAGGCGGTGGATAACCTTGCGTCTTCGTATTATGTACCCGATCGCATGGCCTCTGGGAGCCCTGTTAGCTCCAAGAGCTCCGCCAGGGCAGCTCACAGAAGGGAATTGTCGAGTGCCGCAGCAGATGGTGGGCACGCCCCCAGGTCACGGCAGAATTCGCCCGAATTAGACGAGATACCGATCCCGCATTACCGGATCCCGCCTCCAAAGCCAGAATTGCCGGCGAGACACGATCAAGAGAATGAGGTCCCGTCAACCTTCAGAAGAACAAAACTGCCTGTTGGGAGCTTCCTGGAGAAAGAATTGCCTAAGGTCTCCTCATTCGGGCCGTTGAGCGCCGTTGAAGTACGACCTGTTTCGCCCGGACGCAAAGCACTGGGCTCTCTTAACCAAAACACGCCTCGTAGGGCAGCACCCGCACCACCCCCAAAGATGTCCATCCTGGATGCAGCCACGTCCACGGCTGGAGCAGCGACCACGACGCAAGCTTTTAAAAGGCGTAACTATATGAAGGTTAACGGCAAATGCTATACTCGGCTCGACTCACTCGGCCGCGGCGGAAGCGGAAAGGTGTACCGCGTGGCGGCCGACAACGGCAAGATGTTCGCGTTGAAACGGGTCTCTATTGAGGGTGCTGACGAGACCACGGTTCGCGGCTACAAGGGTGAGATCGACCTCCTCAAGAAGCTTTGTAATGTTGAGCGTGTCATTACTCTATATGACTACGAGATGAATGAAGAGAAACAGATTCTTAGCCTGGTGAGTGTTTTCTGCTTTCTACCCCCTTTAATTGCTCCGATTGAAAAAAATGACTTGGCTAATTGTATGAACATCAACAGCTCATGGAAATGGGCGAGTTGGATTTTAACACGCTCCTGCGCCAACGGCTCTCTCCCGACAACGCCCGCTTCGAACCTGTGTTCGTGCGATACTACTGGCAGGAGATGCTTGAGTGTTTGGCTGCAGTCCATGAACACGATATAGTGCACTCGGACCTGAAGCCAGCCAATTTTGTCATGGTCCAAGGCCGCCTCAAGCTCATCGACTTCGGCATTGCCAACGCTATTCAGACAGACGAGACGGTCAACGTGCACCGCGAGACGCAGGTCGGCACTCCCAACTACATGAGCCCCGAGAGCCTGATCGACTCCAACGCCACCGACGGAGCCGGACACCGCATTTCTAGCATCACCACCGCGCCGCGCTCGAAGCTGATGAAGGTTGGCAAGCCGAGCGACATCTGGAGCTTGGGCTGCATCCTATTTCAGATGGTGTACGGGACGCCACCGTTCGGCCACATCCCGAACCAGATGGCGCGATGCCACGCCATCATCAACTGGCAGTACGACATCGAGTTCCGCGACCGCGGCATCGGCGGCGCCCACGTGCCGCCCTCCCTGATCAGGACCATGAAGCGCTGCCTCACCCGCGACACGCACCTGCGGCCTACCTGCGAGGAGCTGCTCGCCTTCGACGACCCCTTCTTGTATCCCATCGAGGCCCCCGAGGGCACCCTGCCCATCACCGAGGAGCTGCTGGGCAGGATCCTACAGAGCGTCGTCACGCGGTGCCGCGAGCGCATGCCCACCGAGGCCGAGGCCCTGAGCATCTGGCCGCAGGCTTACTGGGGCAGCGTGGCCAAGGCCGTGGGGAGAGAGGCCAGCTCCAGGGCGCCGTCCGAGGGGTCGAGGTAGCAAGATTGGCTCCCTGGCGTACGAATTACGTTATTGAAGGGAATGCCGATTGGATAAAAGTCTGGAGATGGGACAGCAAAGCAAAGCCTACTCGCATACGGCGGGATGGATACCGTGTTGAATTCTACTATTCTAGCCCTTTCACTCACACATACCACAGATTTCTCTTTTCTCCCTTTCGATCCAGGGGCTGGCTCTCTCAGCGAGAACGTCCCTGCATGTTCCTACGTCATTACTCACATTACCTAGCCACGGAGTTCAGGATAGGATAGGATACCCTAACCTACGAGTGGGAGGCAGGTGTTTCTTTTCTCTATTTTCTTCCTTACCGTTCTGCATAGAAGATCACCTTACATACCCCACTGGCTTCTCGATGAGAAGAAATGAAAAGCTTGTTTAGCGAGCTGGTTTTTTATGGCCTGGTGTGGTGTGGTGTTGTTGTCTGTTTGGTGTGGGCTTCGTTCCGTTCTGTCTTACATGTTTACATGCTCAGGATCGATACAACAACAGAACGGAACAGAACAGAACAGAAACTTATTTCTACCTACCTACCTTACCTACCTACCTAACCTAGGTACCTAATGAAAATGAAAGTCCGTCGATCGTTTTATAATCCATGACCCATCATCTATAGAGCCAGAGTCTTCTGCTGAATGTCTGAGTTATGATGATGAAGGTGCTTGTCAAGATATTCGATATGGTTGAAGATATGGTACAATTGGATCTATTTTTCGTCCTTTATGCTCTATTTCATCCAGCAAGGCGTCGAGAGATATTCGTATTTTGCTTTGCTTGGATACCTCAAGTCGGTTAGGTAGTTTTGTACATCCAGGCCAGTCGTGGCAAACAAAGCCCAATCTCGTAAGTTGACTGATGCCCGAGTCCTCGACTCTTCAAAACCGGGTCTCTTGCCGTTCCCTGACCTGCGGGTAGAATTTGAATAGGCAGAATAGACATCGTGTCCCTCCCTCTCTGTCCCATCTCCCTCCCCCCTTCAAGTCCAGGCAGGCAGCCCCCCATCTGTCTGTCTACCAAGACAAGCCAGAACACACCTTCCACGCAACACCTCCATCACGGCCCACCCACACCACACCACAACCCCAGGTCAGACACACACACCACCCTAAGCAGCAACAGCAGTAGTAGTAGCAGTAGCAGCAGGAGGCCCAAGCAGCTTCAACTCGCTAATGCGGAGCACGGTGAACTTGTGCTTGGAGTAGACGCGGCGGGCGCGGCGGTTGCGGCGCTTGGTCTTGACTTTGACGCGCATGGGCTCGCTGTCGACGCCCAGCACGGTGGCGCGGCACTCGAACAGCGCGCCGTCGACGTGCGGGCTGCCCAGCAGCGTGTAGTCGCGCGACCCCAGCACCGACGCGCGGTCCAGCCTCAACACGTCCCCGGGCACTACGCCGTGCATCAGGAACGGCAGTCGCACCCGGTCGCCTTGCGTTACTAGGTACGGCTGCCCGTGGATGTGCACGGTGATGTAGTGCGCTGGCTGTGCGCGCAGGAGTGGGAAGAGATGGGCTATTGAGTCTGGGGTTATTGTTGTCGGTGTTGGTGTTGTTGTTGGGGTTTGGGTCTGGGTTGGGGCTTGGGGGGTTGGTGATGGTGGTGAGAGTGTGGGTGCGGGCGCCGCGAATGACGCTATGGGCGGGACTGCCGTCTGGGTTGGTGTTGCAGTTGGCGGGACGGCTGGGCCGGCATCGTGTGTTGCTGTTGTCGTGCTGAGGCTGCGGGCGCGGATGGGCAGGAGGAAGGTCGGCGGGAGACGGGTGATGGGCGTGCGCAGCTCCAGGACGGAGCGGAGAAGGGAGCGGCTCATCGTTTCTACTGAGAGCCGCTTTCGTTGATTGTGAGTAGGTATCTGATCAGACAGAAGACTGTCCCCTTAGCTCAAATTGGCCAGAGCAATTGGTCTACTCCGGTTTCTTCAAGTCGTTAAGGAGAGCTTCCCAAGAGCTCCGAGTTGAGACGATGAAGTCGAGGAAGAACTCGAAAAGTTAAAGTGGGGATGTCGGTTTTTCCGCTGTAGCTGCAAGATGTGGCTGCAAGGGCAGAGTCAAATTCATGTGGCTGGAGCTCTAGAATTTTGTTTAGTGGTGGGTCCCGATTAATTGATAACGCCGCCACCGTATCTTTTTTTTATTACCCGCCGAACTCACCAAAGGACCAATCCCAACATACCAAGGACGATAATATTCTCACAACCAATTCCTCGAACTATAGACGATTGATTTTGAAGACAGTTTTAGAATAAGAGAAAAACCCCTTACCCAGGTTCCAAGTCCCTCTCGAGGGCAAATCCATCCATCATGGTAAGATCTTCTAACCCATCCATCCATCCCCTCGTAGGAGGAAGGGAAGACTAACGCCACCAACAGCCTCAAAACGAGTACATGGAGCGTTTCCGCAAGACGCACGGCCGACGTCTCGACCACGAAGAGCGGGTGCGCAAGCGGGAGGCGCGCGAGGGCCACAAGGCGTCCAAGGACGCGCAGAACCTGCGGGGCCTGCGGGCGAAGCTGCACCAGGCGAAGCGGCACAAGGAGAAGATCCAGATGCGCAAGCAGATCAAGGCGCACGAGGAGCGCAACGTGAAGTCGGCCTCCGAGAACGACCCCAAGACCCCGCTGCCCAACTACCTGCTCGACCGCTCCAACCCCACCCAGGCCAAGGCCCTCAGCTCCGCCGTCAAGAACAAGCGCGCCGAGAAGGCCGCCAAGTTCGCCGTCCCTCTGCCCAAGGTCAGGGGCATCAGCGAGGAGGAGATGTTCAAGGTCGTCAACACCGGCAAGAAGACCGCCAAGAAGAGCTGGAAGCGCATGGTCACGAAGCCGACCTTTGTCGGGCCCGACTTCACGAGGCGGCCGGTCAAGTACGAGAGATTTATACGGCCTATGGGTCTGCGGTATGTAGCAATCTGCTCCCCTCTTTCCCTCACCTTTCCTCTCTATATCCGCTACCAGGAGCTTTTCATTCGTACTGACTCACCCCGCCCCTCGCCAGGTACAAGAAAGCCAACGTAACGCACCCGGAGCTGGGCGTGACGCTGCAGCTGCCCATCATCAGCGTCAAGAAGAACCCGCAGCAGCCGCTGTACACGCAGCTGGGCGTGCTGAGCAAGGGCACCATCATCGAGGTCAACGTGTCGGAGCTGGGGCTCGTCACCGCCGGCGGCAAGGTCGCCTGGGGCCGCTACGCCCAGATCACGAACAACTGCGAGAACGATGGCTGCGTCAACGCCGTGCTGCTAGTCTAGTTCATGTATTTCTACCCGTGGGTTTTACGATCAATAGCCCCAAGTTGGGATGGAAGTATACCATCATGAACAGAGAAAGGGGACAACAAGAATTGGAAGAGAGGAATGGTTGGGAAAGCGAGAGAACGCGAATTGCATCACGCCCCGATAGCCCCCCAGGACAGTGACACAAACGAGACAGGACCAGGACTTCCAGTCCTTTGGTTTATGCGGCTCCAACCAAATCAGGGGTCCCAGCCGGAAAATCGAAGAGAGAATGTCCCTAAATAGACATCTAATGGCCGGCTGGATAAACTCCATCAGGGCCAAGGAGAAAAATCATGCATTACAACGGCGTCCGGTGTTGATGGGTATGCTAGCTGATCGCTATTACAATACACTGAGGGAGGCTCAGCAGCTGGAATCGAGCCGCATAGGTCTCGGAGTTGAAAAGATATCATGATAAGACCCTAGGTAGAATCCCACGAGATCCAGTTTATCTTGAAATGCACAAAGCTACGCAGTCTCTGAGAAGTGTGAAGTTTTGCTCGTGAACCTCCGGCTAGATCTGGAATATTCAGATGCAGTAATGACATCCCAGCCGTAGCCCACATGCTTTTCATCATCACGGCATTTAAGAACGCACCTTTTTTCTCCCAGCGCAAAACACATTAGATGAAACAGCAAGCGACGAGAATCCATTATAGCTCTACGAACACCTAATTACATAACCGAAGCTGGTTGATGCCAGCTGACGCTTATCCCATCCGCAAGGGCAGAGCAAACAAGTCTGCCATGATGAGTAGTTTTATCCCCCACCTATCCCATACCCTTCTCGCCAGACACCATTTGCTTTGCTTGACCTTGCAAGCCGCTATGTACCTTTTATCTGGGTGCATGCTGAACACCACCACAATACCCATACGAAACTGAATTTAGGATCAGAAGTCCAGCGGGGATACGATTAGGGAGACTTTGCGGAATTTTCTCGCCGTAAGTGATGTCGCCTGGTCGATAGACGAGTATAAGGGGGACTGGGTAGAAGATGGATTGTCGCAAATTACGAGTCTCCCATCGGCGATTTCATGTTGAAGGAAATGTGGGTGTAGAAAACAATGAACGACCGGATGATGCGCGTGCCAGTGCCGGCATCCTATGCCTACTCCTACTGGTGGAGCAGGGCTGGGCAGGCTACATAGTAGGAATACCATGAAATGAAGTCGCCAGAATGAGACTGAAGACAACGATTTCCCGTCGCCAATAACAAGTGTGTCGAACAAGCATCAAGCTCGGCTTCTCCTATTCGTTCAAGGATACTAATCCGAAAGAAGTGCAGCGCTGTCTGCCACATGGCAGTGCGTGGTCGGCTATAGCTCATCACGTTGACGAGGAGCATTTGTGGTGCTCGTGCACTTTGCCGAATCGGATCGTCTCACCCGGGGAGCTGCCAGGCCCCGTACTTTGGGGGGGACCAATCATTTGGTTTCTTGGGTTTGCGATATCGATCCGCATTCTTGAGGTGTGCATATGGATTCGGGGGTAGATTAGCCTCTCCGCCTGAAGTAGGCAACGAAGAAATGGCGATGGCAGCTTTCTCCTTTTTCACTTCGGGTTCGGTCGGATATTGAGGATCGTGCAAGCGGCCGCTGGTTCGCATTTCCACAATCGTCTTAATCACTTCCTTGTCCTCTTGATCCTTGTCATTCAGAAGAAGGCGTTGCTTCAGTGTCATCCGGCCCCCGTTCATAGTTCTCTCCTCGAGGGCGGCCTCACGAACGGCTGGATCATGTACAAAGCGGCACTTGCCCTTCTTGCCACAGATACCTCCCGTAGAGTAGTATTTGCAGTGGTTCGAGGGGTCGGCTCGTGTGATTGGGGGTGGAGGCAAGAAGCCGGTGGACGACTTAGCAATTGGTAAGCTCTCCGGTCTGTCGTCGTCCGACTCATCATCTGAAGACTCAGATCGCATGTCATCTCCGTCGTCGTTGGGGGCCCGTTTGCGCTTCTCAATCTTGCGGTCAAGTTTTGCCAACCGTCGGCGTAAACGATCGGCTTCTTTCTCCACCGGATCAACTTGAACCGCGACCGATTCCTTGCTCTCGTTCTTGACTTCAACCGCTTGTTTTGAAAGCATAGCCGCCTCCTTCTTCTGCGCGACGCGAGCTTTGGTTGGAAAGTTTGCTTTACGTTCTGCTATCCACTGTGCTACATCGCCATCCGGTATTCTTTCAAAATTAGTATGATTGGTCAACGCATGCTCGGAGATTGTGCAAAGACTTACCCTGGAGCATCTGCGCCAAGTAACTCCTCTAGACGCTTCTCCTCGTCAATCCCATCATCTGAATCATCGTCTCCAGGGGTCAATCCGAGAGTGTTTGTCTTGCGCTTCTTCTTCTTTGCGGAAGCAGCAGCAGCATCAGACTTCTGATAGTTATTGAACGACTGGTGAGGCTTTTGATCACGGTGACGAAACTTCTCGCCACGGTCACCGTTCATGGCATGACCTCCCCTGTTGGGGTGAGAATAACCACCACGGCCATGACCTCTGTTGTTAGATCCGTAATGAGTCTGGGGAGAACCAGAATATGACGGGGGAGCGGTGAGGGGATATCCATATGGTGGCTGCTGGGGAGGTGTTGGCTGGTGATGCGAAGCAGGGTAGGAGCTACGTAGAGGACCACCTCGGTCACTCGGGTAGCCGCCGCGCCCACCGCGACTCGAATAAGATGGGTAAGCTTGACCCTGATCGCTCCACTGATGGGGAGGTTGACCATATTCACTAGGCGCTTGACCATATGGAGCCCCATATGGAGGGCGCGAGGGTTGACTTGCGTATGGCGGCTGGTAGGACTGACCCGGCTGCGCCTGGTATGCCTGAGATGCATAACTTGGAGGAACGTAGCTGCTGGGTGGAAGTGACGAGCTGTTTGGAAGGCCACCTGGATAGTTCGCTGGAGGAGATCCCTGCCAGTAGCTGGCGGGTTGAGAGGAACTGTACGTTGCACCACTAGGCGGAGAGTAGTCGTGCTGATAGTGGGACGAACCGTAGTCACCGCGACTGGGGGGTTGGTAGTGACTGTGAGCTCCTCGGCCGCCACTTGCTGCTCCTGTATTGTGACCGCCACGAGGTGGCTGATATCCCGACGCTTGACTAGTATAGGGAGGATATGGACTCAGAGAAGCGGCAGATGGGGCCGGAGGAGGCGGCGCGTAAGGGTAGTTGGACATTCTGTTGGTTGGAGTTTGATGTCTATTTCACTTCGAACTGTTCAACGTCTATCAAAATGAATCGAAATGCGATCCACTGATGATTGAGATAGAGATGTTAGAATGTGATACGGCAGTACTGGCAGGAGATGTGAAGAGTAAGGAAAAGAAAGAAAAGCGTACTGGAAAACCCGGAAAGTAAGCTAAGTAGGGGTCAGAGAAGCAATCAATAGGGAAGGTACTTTAAAGCTAGTATCGTTTGTACATAGGAGAAGGAACATAGGAAGGAGAAGTATTATAGGTAGGCGCAAAGGTAAAGATTCGCTATGTTTTGAGGCTGAACTCGACGATGGACGATGGAAAAATTCGACGATGGAAGGGAGTTGGAATGAGTTTATATCATTTTCAACTTTGAATTCAATTGTTTTCTTTGGTAATGAATACGTACGCTATGCATTTACCGCGCAATACCTTTCTAACCCAGCTCTTATGCAAACGCGACGAGTTTTAGAGTCCTAGCGCGACGCTAGAGTACCTGCAGCCAATAGGGTGCTCCCAGATCCGGGCAAGCGTGACTCACTAGCAGCACCCGGTCCCGGATTATCTAATGCACTTTGTTCAGCCGCACCACGCGGGGCAACTGCACGGAGGCCGCAATGGACTTCCAGGTCGATGCTTGGATCTGCATTGCAGCACACTTAAGTCTTGACCCCTCCTGCCCTCTACACCACCAATTGAAGCCCAAAGATACAGTGCACCTATGTACATATGTACCCTGTGCTTGTCTCGCTATCATCAAACCATCAAACAAACAAACGAGGTACCTTTTCCGACGGTAGGGTGTCAAACGTCAAAACATGCACCTGTATGACTTATGAATGCTTCATAAGGTTCCTGCAGTGATAACAGCAAAAGTAGTCAGTTTTGCAAAGTGCAAAGATGTTCATCTTGGTAAGTAGAATTAACACAAAGATATAATTATAATAATGCATTAAACCAGGATTTGACATCTTCTTCCACCACTAACAAACTAGCAGACAAAGATCGCAGATCTGGTTCAGATCAAGCCAGGCGACTTCGAGAAGCCCAGCCATGTCGCTATAGAGGACAGCATCAACGCCAAGTACTCGAATCGAGTCATTCAGAAGATTGGCCTCTGCATCTGCATGTATGACCTTTTATGGGCTTCAGAAGGTCTGATCGGTCATCGAACCGGTATGGTCAACGTCAATGGTATGCCTTCTTCTTCTCTTTATATCTAACGTCACTAACCCAGATGACAACAGTTGAGTTCCGCTTGATCGTGTTCAGGCCCTTTAAGGGCGAGACCATGGTCGGAAAAATAACTAGGTCTGACAAAAACGGAATTCACAGTATGGCCTATCAGATAAAGTCTAGAGAAATGAGACAGTACTGACGGAACTTTAGTCCGCACCGACTTCTTTGAAGATATCGAGGTACCCTTCACTGAGCTGCCTAATAATACGCAATTGTGGGTGCTTTTAATTTCAATTCAAATTATGTTATATATATATGAGAGAGAGAGAGAGAACTGACCCTCTCCAGTGACTACAATGAGCAAACCTGGACGTGGCTTTATGATCCCGATAGCGAGCCAAATTTCTACGACAAGCATGAGATAGTCCGCTTTCAAGTGACCACGGAGGTGTGGCATGATCAGACACCCGATAATACGGAGCAAGAAGCACTTGACATGGCGAGAAAGATGTCGCCTTACAAGATCGGGGGGTCCATGATGAAGGAGGGATTGGGAGTCTGCTTGTGGTGGGAGTAATCGTAGGCTGATTAATGACATCCACATTGTATAGAATGGCGTATGGCAGGTGGACACCATTTGTTGTATTAGGTCGAGCTAGATACCTGGCTGCCTAGTCCTCTTACTTAGACTTGATACCCTCGAGCAATCGATCCTCTACACCATCCAGAACCGAGTAATGCTCTACAACCGCAAGATTTTCAGCCTCCGTCTTGAACTGTTTATCGGGATCGACGCCAGGCCCGAACATTTGAGGAGCCTGAGCTCCCATCCCTGCCATCTGCTGGGCCATTTGATTTGAGGCTGTCATAAGATATATCAGTATCTAGACGCCTCGGACATAGTTCAAAGGGCATGAAAACGTACCATTCTCGTTTCCAAGTAAAAAGTTGAAGACAAATTGCAGACCAAAGTAGCATAGGAAGTACCAGCTGATGCTCGACATCCACCGAGGATCCATCTCTTTGGTCGCGACACCAGCCTGCAGCATACTCTTGAACTTGATAGTGATGGGGAAGGGCAGCTTGATGATGACAAAACCACTAAAGAATGCGTTGATCCAGCTCATGATAAGGGTGTTTGGAATCATCATAGCCATGTTATTCTTCATCATGCCCATCATTCCGTCCATAGCGCTGGGGTCGGTCATCGGATTAGGGGGTGGCTGACCGCGACGCTCGGGATCTTTTAGATAGGCACCAGACTCGTAGGCGTTAATGATGTAGTCTCTTCGCGTGCCGAAGGATGGCGCAGATAAGGCGTGGAAGTTGCTGCGAATAGCAATGCCGTGTAGCAGAGATCGCTGCTCCTTCATAGCTTTATCGTCGAGCTTCTTAGGAGGTGTCTGCATGAGAACGGTGGCATAGTATCGCAGAACGCCAGTCAAGATCTATTTATCTATAAGCACAAAGCCTGAATAATGAAGATAGAATAAGGACAGGTGTGCGTACCATCACAGCTGTAATCGGCAGCAGGATCCAGTAGCTGTCAAGCACCATTAGCAGAGCTCCTATCTCATCCAGAGTGTTCATACAAGAGCTGGGGATCCCTATGGATCGTTTGCGGTGGTAGTTGAGCCATCGTGAAGATCAATGTCGTTATATACAATGCAGCTGAGTGATGAAGGCCAAAAGCAGTTGACTGTTCCCAACGATGATGATACCTAGAGGCTAGAGTTTAATCGAGGCTGCAACTTGCGCCTGTAGAACAAGTCGGAGGCTCGGAGCAGCCTGCAGGGGCTGCACTAAACTGCCCCACTTCCAAAGCCATGGTTTCAGTACGTACCGCTGCTGCTAAGAAGCCACCTAACTTGAACCTATCAACCTTCCAGCAACCAACTTATATATATTAGCTGCCATAGAACTTCTCGCGATTTACGTCTCGTGAGCAAATGCATCCTTTAGACTATACTCATCTTCACACTGCGCAATAAAGCTTGATCGACAATGAACTCCCAAGAACGAATCGCCGTGCACAACCTCGCGGGTAATTGCTCTCTCCCTTCCCCCAATAACCCCAGACATTAGACACTTGACCAGTAAGCCAGCTAACACCTGCTTCCCACCAGACCTCAAGAACACGTCCGACGACGCGATACCCAACTACCTGAACTCGCTCAAGTTCAAGCAAGACCACAGTCTGATCGACACGCGCCTAGCCCTAGGCTACGCCGCCTTCGGCATCGCCGCCGCCTGCTTCTGGTGGGACTACAAGCTAGGCTACCAGCCCACCAAGTACTACACCGCCGCTGCCGTCGTGTTATATGCCCTACTCAACGGCGCCCTGTCATACTGGATCAGCGCCGTCGAGAAGGGAACTGTGTACCAGGGCACAGCACCAGACGGATCCAAGGTGCGTTCTCCAGCAAATCAATCTCGTATCCCACAACCCATAATCCCACCAACCTGCCTACCTACCTACATAGATACCTAGATACTTAGGGGCCCAGGCTAACCAGCAGCTACAAAACATCAGATATCCATCGCAACCTCGACCAAGAAAAACGTGCCAATCTACAACGTCAAAATAACCGTGACGCCCCCAAAGGGCAAGGGCAAAGGCGAAGCCCAAGCCAAGCCGCAGACCATCGAGCTAGCCCGGTCCTTCACAGAGTGGTTCGACGTGCAGGGCCACTTCATCGCGCGGCCCTTCCAGACCCTGTTCGTTGCCGCCGTGCCCCTGATCGCCGCGGCCGACCCTAAGAGGGCCCAGGCCGTCGGCGCGACGCCCGACTACATGCAAGCCGATCCCTCTGTCCTGGACGCCATTGCGGCATCCGACTCCACGGCCACGGGTGCTACGGGTGCCGAGGCCGCTTCGTCGGGGAAGAAGTCGAAGCGGAGAAAGGCTTAGTTACCTCTGGACTGGCCATTGCTATAGTTGACGTAGTTTTAATGCCCAATAAGAAAAGCACCTTGTTTTCAGACATACTCTGGGACTTCAGTTTCTTTCTGGTCATCATTTTATTTACGTTCTCGTGCTAGCCTATGAACTGGTAGTGCTCCTGGGGTATTTGCGTCTCATCCGTAGTTGGAAAGCATGTAGTAGCCCTCATGACCCTCAACTGTCCCTCCCGAATAAATCAAGCTCAAGAGAGCACCAGATATAGGCCCCAAACTCCATCCGACATGATTCCCCCTTACTACACCTAGTCCATTTCAACTGCAAGCAAGCTCTTCTAAGAGAGCGCGTCCCAAGCCATCCTGGCCATCAGCGCCGTGCGTCGAATGTCTCGAACCAAGTCTCCGCAAGCCGCTGACAAAGGCCGCCGGAGTTGGAAGCAATACTGTCGGAGGAGCTGCGCCTCGTACGACTTGGGCAACTGTCGTAGGAGCTCCAGCGCCAACTTCCTACACACCGCGCGTTTCTCCTGTCTGACCTCGGACGACTCGAAACCTTCAGGGTCAGCTTTTGCCTTGGCCGCCTCGCGCAACACGGCGATCGCACCCGAGATCAGGCCGGAGATGTGGTCTTTGAGGGCCTCTGGGTTCTTGTCAAGAATCTGCAGCAGGACATGGAGACACGAGTCGGTCTCCGCGTCCGGCTCGAAGGTGGACAACGAGCAGATACCGATCCGCCCAATCTCTTCGATATCGCTGGCGTACTGCTCGTACTTGAGGTGCTTCAGGACAGCAAATACGGCCACGGCACGGTGAGTGGCCACATCCGAGCTGGGGAAACACTCCTTCAGGTACGGCCGGACGGCGTTGGAATATAGCCATCCGCCACTTAGCTTCTTGACGATAGCATGGCTCTCCTTCTCCAGACACTCCTTCGGACTGACCAATACCCCAAATTGCCTTGCCAGTTGACGGCCAATCACAGGTTTCGAGGGTGCTTCGTCACATATCAACTTAAGCAGCAAGTTGTGGGTGACACCAGTGGACTGGAATCGTGCCACATCACCGGCCAAGAAATGAAGTATGCTCCGGAAGATTCGAACGGTGGTAGGAACATTCAATTTCCCTTCGGAGAAATCGTCCCAGATCTTCGTCGTGGTGTTCATTAGATCCTCCTGGATCTGTATCATCTCCTTGTCATTCTCGCTGTATTGGACCTGGAGTTTATTCGATAGAGTCGTAAGGGCTGCATCGAGTGAAGCCCGTGTCGCATCTGAGCAAGGCAATGGAGCTGAGGTTAAGAAAGCGCACAAATTCTTCAAGGCCTCGACATGATGCTGGCAGAATTGTTAGTATCAGTAAAGTGTGATTGTAGACCCTTGCTTACCACTGAGCTCACCACGCCGGGATAGAGGCCTTGCAGGACACCCATTGATAAGGGTGCTGTGCGGTCGTCGTTCACGAATTCCCCCACGAGACTCAAACCATCGAATTCAAGAGGTAAATCTCTTTGGGCACCGTCATTCCCAGGGTTTGTGTTCTGGAAAAGGGCGAATGCTTCTTTTCCAAGTTCTAGAGCCTTCTGCTCGTTCGCGCTCAGAGCTGATACAACCGATGCAGCCAACAAGCCAAGCTCATGAAGGCACAGTTCTTGTTGGGAAACACGAAATTCGTTACTGGCACCATGTGCAGCTACTACCGTGTAAACATTGGTGAGCCCTACATGAGATCTGCTATTGCCTCCATGGGCCTGGTATTTCAGTGTGGTGAAACGACGATAGAGCTGCTGCACTACCGAGAGCGCATGCGCCAACATTTGCTGGTGCGGGCTGGATTCATTCGTTTCTAGTGGTCCTTTGAGGGCCTGGCCCATCAGGACCATTTGAGTCTCTGGGGACTCGTACGACAGGTCAAGTTGTTGTCCGCCGAGATTTAAACCAATTCGAAGAACCCTAGCGTTCTCCAGACTGTTCACGAATTGGACGTACCACTCCTTGGAGATTCCCTCTAGCTTTGTCGGTGGAGACTCAAGCGTCTGCTTCGACAGAAAACTCAAGAATTTGGAAATAGAGAGGCGAATGATGTGAATGTATGTCCAAGCAAATGATGGTGTGGCATATTCTGGTGCCGATTCTGCTAGCACGCACAGCAGCACATTCAGCAAGGCACTGATATACAATATCGAGTTCAATGCTGATAGCTGTCCGCTGGGAAGGCGCAGAGATGAGCAGCATATGTCACAAAGTGAGGCCGCGACGAGCTCGTGCTTCCTCGGCGACTTTTGTTTTTCTTCCCTGATTACACAGAGGTATCTTCTAAGTAAATGCTTGAACACCTCGGGATGAATTAACACGACACTTCTCAGTGCCTCAACTGCGGCATCCCGAAGATCTTCACTTTTGTCGCCGATGGAACTCGTTTCGTCGTGGCGCTCACCCTGGAACCCGAAAGGATTATCAATGGTTTTGACAGCAAGCCAAGTAACGAAGCGATCAGAAACATCGGGGCCACTGGTTTGTTGGATCATGGAAGCCACGAGTCCTTCCAAGACCTTCTTAAGTATTACCAGTGTTTCGTCTGTGATAGGGCCGTGCTGATTGGCGTCCAGAAAAGGAAGATAGACTTGGTCGAAGAGGGAATCTCCAAAGAGCTCGTCATTTAGTAGACCGATTTCGTTATCAACACTTGTGTCTACCTTGAGATTGTAGATCAGGTCTTGTCGTATTCTGAGGAACGAGTTCAGAATTGCTACTAGCTCTTGTTTGTGGGAGCCAGATTGAGTATGCTCCAGTGTGGTTCGGATATTAGGGACTGCCCGAGAAGTAATGAATACAAAGGACTGGGCACTGGCCCCAGAGATTGCGACTAGTAATTGGCCAGCGGGAACGGTATACCCTGGGCTGGGTAAGTCTTCGGAAAGATCTCTCCAGGCATTGGCCAGGAAGGATCGAAGCTCGTCTCCATCAAGTCGAGTTGTTAGGGACCCTATCACTTTCAGGGTAGCCTCAACAGTGTCCGCGGCCTCCCCGTTTCGAACTTCGTACTTGAGCAAGCTCCATATCTGGTCAGCGAAAGGAGCAAGACTTTCCTGGGGCTTCTCGTATTGTGACACGCATGCGTCGAGTGTCTGCAGGATGTCGACCTTGACGGCAACAGTCACCGCATGCCCCTGGTCGAGCTTGGCGATGAGATACGGTATTGAATGGGTAGCGAGACGGTAATGAGCTGCAAAACACGAACGCACGGCGCGCTTTAAGTCATCAGCTGTAACGCCAGATGGAGAAGCTGAGGCCCGTAAGGAGATGGGGAAGTAGGCTGAGAAGGCTTTAAAGACTTCTGACGTAACATCTTCCGAAGGTGAAAAGCTTTGTAGAAAGGTCTTGAGGGTCTCAAACCACTTCATCAGATTCTGCGGGTCTCTTTCGTTCTTGCAGAGGTCTATGAGATCGATCATAAAACTGCAGGTGTTGCCATGACGATCTTCAAGATGGCTAGCCACGGCAGGATCTTGAATGAGCCCCAGCACGAGTTCGTATAGCTCTAATCGGGTGGATGGTGTCTGCAACTTGAAATCATCACCAAGTTTACAGATATTCGTAATGATACGATCTCCTACGTTGGGTTGGAATGACTTCATGCTAACCAGATGCCTCAGAGCTTTTGCAGAAGCGGTAACGCCGCCTCGGTGATCGCTCGAAAAGAGGGAACCGAAGAAATTCACCAACAGTTGGATTAGATCGGCATTCAAGTAGGATGGGTTTCTCTGTTTGAGAACTCCGAGGGTGCTGGCTAGGAAATCCAGCGCTTTCGCGCGTTCGATGAAGTTATCATCATCACTTGCATCGTTGTCCGTGTGGATCCAGCGGTTAATAGACGCCACCAACTTACCGACGGCGAGTCGGCTATTCGTAGACTGTTCAATTGCTTGAGGAGTGTTATGTTAGGATGCCATAGTCACAATAAGGTAGTTTGGTTGTTTATGGGGATCTCACATATGGCTGCTTTCTCGGAAATTGCTTGCTCCTGGGCACTCTCGTCTGTGAGGACGTATTGTAGGGCGAGATCCTCAGATCTAACGTTGGCCATTTTTGCGACTGACCAACGCTATTCGACAAAGCCGAATAAGTGCACCTCCTTTGTGTCGAATCGTTGTGTCGAATCACTTTAGAAGACGCGTGTGTTTCTGGGTTTATGAATATACCGTCGAGTTGGGGAGAATCAGAATGATTGAAAGTATTGTTGTCGGTATTGTTGTCGGTTGGCACATCAATTATTGATAGACGGAATACCCTAAATGACGAAATGCCCCGCGATTTGACGATGGATCCGAGTAGGTGATTGAGAGTCTTTCCAGAAGAAGTAAGAGGGGTAGTCGGTTAGGGGTTTATTTTGGTTATTTTATTTTGGTATTTTTAGTCGTGTACGAAGTACGAAGTAGATCAATTACTTCTGCTAGTGTTGTCGGGGAATCAGTGGAAAAGGAAAAAAAAAAATTTGCCCTTGAAGTTGCCGGGCAGAGGTGCCTACATGTATGTACCTGGGTACCTATCTAAGGTAAAAAGATGAGGCTCGTCAGTCTGCAATTTATCACTCGCTCCCCATTCTCTTCTCACAAATATTCTCCTCTTGTAGACCGCTGTCATCCCCATCTTTTTACAAACCATTCTCTATTCAAGTTTCACTCTCCTCGTAAAGTTGAAAATTTGAATTTCTCTCGTTCTGCTTACGTTGGCTCACTCCCGCAGTCGCGCTTTTTCCATCTGAATCGCGGGGCACTTGGTGGTGCACTTGTACAGGGGCAGGTATGTTGAAATTCACTCGCTTCTACATTTACAATTATACCCCCAGATATCTTGTCACCCCTTCTTGTGTTCATATCTCATCATATGCAGCGTTGCCTACAGGAGTTTCAATCATTCACTTGAATCTTATTGCTAACCCGCCCAAGCATTTCCTTTCTCCAGCAATGGCGACGCACAATGTGCCCAAGACCTGCAAGGTCATCTTAGCAGACACCATTGCTAGAGGTCTCCTTGCTGAGGTGAAAGATACGCTGAGTTCTGTTCAGAAAGATGCCCAGGTTCAACCTACCCTTGTGGCCTTCTTGGCCAACGACGACCCTGCAGCTGTTAAGTACGCTGAATGGTCAAAGAAGACTTGCGAAGAGAAGTAAGAAATTCAGATCCTTGGTGCAGAGATCTTGCGATCTCTCACTTACACAAGAGAATATGTCGCTTACAACGGAAATAGTGGCTTCACCTTTGACTTGCGCCAAGTAGACAAGGACAAGCTGGAGGAGGAGATTATGAGTGCCAACGAAGACAGCAAAGTGGATGGAATTATTGTCTATTACCCTATCTTCCCCGGCAACCCAGCGCATGACAGATACGTTCAGGAGACAGTATCGCTTTCCAAGGACGTCGAAGGACTATGCCATAAACACATCTACAACATGTACCACAACGTAAGGTTTCTGGACCCTCCGCAAAATCTGAAGAAGTCTATTCTCCCTTGTACCCCGCTGGCCGTGGTCAAGATCTTAGAGTATCTCCAAATCTACAATTCCATCCTGCCCTACGGAAACCGACTCTTCGGAAGAACTATCACAGTCATCAACCGATCAGAAGTCAACGGCCGGCCGTTGGCTGCCCTGCTCGCCAATGACGGCGCCACCGTATACTCAGTCGACTTGACTGGCGTTCAGATCTTCACCCGTGGCCAGGGCATCAAGCAGCCCCGGCACCAAGTTCAAGACAAGGAAGGTTGGACTTTGGAACAGTGCATACCCATCAGCGACGTTATCATCGGTGGCGTTCCCTCGGAGAGCTTCAAGGTGCCTACAGAACTCATCCGAGATGGAACCGTTTGCATCAACTTCTCTTCGTACCGGAACTTCGACGGCCCGGCTGTAAAGGAGAAGGCATCCATTTACGTACCCTCAGTGGGAAAGGTGACAATTGCAGTACTGCTCAGAAATTTAATGGTAGGTGATCCCCAAACCAGGTCTCGGTTGTGTTGGAGGCTTGCTAACGAATAGTAGCGCTTGATTGCAAACTGTCCTTCCACCAACAAGGACGGGTCGGCTGATGAGAGCACGTTGAAGGCCAAGAGCGAAGCGTTGTAGATGGTTGACATTGAAAGATGAGAGTTGATACCCCAGCATCTCATATTACGTTAACGCTTCAGCGATGATAGATCGTTTTCGGTATTTAGAGGTTCTGAAAATATTTCCATGAATTATCTTAGGTGTTAGAAACTTGGTACCCTACGGCAAAGGAGGCTTGGTAGGTGTTTACAAGAGTTATTATGGTTCGATATAGAATATATCCCGTGGTTAGAAAAAAATTGGAGGCTATTTCATTCGATGAGCTGGGTCTATCTATCATCGACATCAGGGAGGCGGTTAGCGGTAGGCTTTCAGGGGGTTGAAGGGACACTGGAATCTCAGAACTGTACATGGTTCTCGTCATACTAGTTTTACCTGGAGCTGAGCTACTTTCTGATCAGGATACTCTAGCAGGAGTCTGTTTTTCATTTCCCCATTCCTAATCTTCCCCCTCTCTTCCTATACCATGGGTAAAGAGCGTTTTATTCATGGAGTATGAAGTACCCAAGAAGAATTTAGCCAGGATTTATCCTATCCACCACAGTCAAGACCCTGCAGAAATGAAACCCCAGACCCCTTTCTCTCGCCCTCCTTCACTACCTACCTTCCATATAATACCTCATTATCTCCTCGATATACCCAAAACCTGCTTCGTCAGTTCAAACACTGGAAAAGGCCGCAAGAAATTGTGATACAAATATAAGATGGTCGGAGACTGGCATCAATCTTGCGACGAAGCGAGGGGCATTACAAGAAGCCTCTGTGTTAGTTCTCGTACAAGATGATTCCCATTCCATGACTGTGGCTCATCTTATAATATGGCATTGAGACGCGAGTCTGATCTGTCAACTCTCAAACAGGAGAAAGGAAAATCAACATCAATCTGGCTTAACTGGTCCACCACGCCCAGGAGTCAACTCCTAGAAAATAACATCATTACATCGTAAGTACCTGACTTCAAAATCGTAAATCCTCCAGACATAAGAGCCGTAAAGTCAAGTACAATAGCATCTCACAGCAACAGCAAGAACCAGGAGACTCGACATCGTCTATCGTTAACAAGACCGCACCGCTCAGGTATCGGGGGTCCAGAAGTTCACTCATGACGCACCCCGCAATCTGCGCACACGGGAGAGTCGTCTTCGTCGTCGTCGTCCCAGTGCGTCCACGCCACATGCGTTCTCTTCGCGTAGTATGTCGTGACAAAGTCCACCTCCTCCTTGTCCTTCTGCGTCTGCTCCTCCACCCCTCCGTCGTCATCGTAACTAGGGGCGCTCGGGTAATACCGCTGCCAAGCATAGCTCTCGCCAAGTCGCTTAGCCACATCGTTGGCCTCGTTCAGGCTAACCAGCCGCCGCTTGGCGTGCACGTTACCCAGATACTCCTGGACGACCTGCCAAGTGCGCTCCTTGCGCTTCCTGCCGGAAGAAGAGCCCTGCGACCCCTTGCCCAGGAACGTCTCGGGACATCTCGTCTTCAGCTCCTGTGCGAGATTGACGTCGTGGTTGGTGACTGTGATGGGAACCAGGGCCTCCACCCTAGAGTTGACGAAGATGTCGTACGCGATCTCGCCCGGGGTGCGGCCAACTGCGTTCTCGCGGCCTAAGAGGTCGGTGTTCCGGGCTAGGAGCACCCTCACGTGCTCTGGGAGATGGCGGATGACCGCGGTGTGGAGGATGGTGTCGCCGGATCCGTTCAACATCTCCAGTTCTGCGCCGCCGGAAAATTCCAGCAGAAGGCTGAGGATCTTGATGTTTTCGGTGTCTTCTCTCTGGAGATGGCCACGGCTGGTGTGGTGGCTCCAGCGATCCATTACATACGACAGTGGATTGGCAATCTTCAGCCAGTAGTGGAGAGGCGTGTCGCCACCCTGGGCGAGGTTATTCCGCTGAAGGAACATGTGCGATCTCAGATCTGGATCGAACAGGTTCAGGAGCTCCTTTAGCTGAGCAGGCTTCGGGTGGTTAGTCAGAGCAGCGTGAATGATGTTGTTCAAGTCTTTATCCTTCACGGACTGGTTGGCTCCGGCATTGATCAGGGTCTTTGCGAATTGAACTCGGCCGAGGAGGCAAGCCAGATAGAGAGGGGTATAGCCATTATGCGACTTTGCCTCAAGAGACGACGGGCACACCTTCAGCAGGTATTCGATGAGTTTGTCGCTGTCTTCTCCGGGAGCCCCCATGACGGCGCAGTGAATGACAAGATCATCTGATGACTGTTAGCGAGAAGGGAGTGAATGCTGGTACAACAGCGATTTTCAACTCACTCTGAACCCCGAGCCACTTAGTGATAGCTCTATCAAACCCACCGGGCGCCTCGTTCAAGTGCTTCAAGCGAGGATCCTCCTTGGCGACCTTGGACTTGCCAAACTCCAAATAATGCCGCAGCGACGCGTCACTAAGGAACCATTCTGTAGATTCCAAAGAGCCCTGGACGACAGCAGTAAGCAATGGAGGGACGTTGCTGCCTGTAGCCTTGACCACGAGATTGCGGCCAGCCTTGGCCCAATCTGCCCTCTTCTTCCCGTAAACACTGAGTCCCTGGTAGTAGCGAGGTTTGACCTTCAAATCGGTACCACTTTTCTTCACCAAGTCCTCGATGGGAATTCCAGCACCGGTTCGCTTGATGACGCTCGCAAGAATTTCGGTCCGACCGAGCCTTACCGCGTATTCGAACAGGTGTTGAGGGAACGCGTAGAATCGGCTCGACTCGTCCTCCTCAACGGGCCCCTCACGAGCGAAGCGAATATTCAAGTCGAGCAAGAAGTTGAAGGCCTTCGTGTCGTTCATGACCAGGGCAAAGGCTATGAGGTGTCTGCGTCCCGACACTCCGAGCGAGGGATCATGGATTGAGAATGTAGGCACGTACCAATTGAGAAGCTCGCTTGCCAGGGTCTGGCTCTTGACCTGCATGGACACCTGGCCGACATTCTCGATTGTGAACTGATCGTCAATGACCTTCTTGTATACTTCTGGCGCATCACCACCATTATCATTATCATCATCTTCATCGGACTCTGCCTCATCGTCGGAATAAGAATGCTCCACTTCATCCTTATTCATCGTGAAGCGCGTCGTCTTCTCTGATTTCGGCGCCCATTGAGCTTGCGCGATATCCAAAATCGCCTTTGCTACTTCATAGTGGCCGCGGAGAAACGCAAGTGAAAAGGGAGTGTTGCCGTCTGCATCAGACACCGCCATCTTGAGGGGAGGTTCCTGTCTGTCTGCATCCCATGAAGTGAGGGTGAGTGACTTGATTACTTCAAAGTCGCCAGCCCATGCTGCCTCAAACCTGAGACTGTTTAGCAAAGCAGAAGATCCTGAAGGGATTGACGTTGACTTACAGCTTGATGTATGCATCTTTTCGTGCGCCGGTGACATCTGGGGCATTGGTAAATTTGAACTCCAGGGAGTACGTCGATGAGGATTGATTGTCCGGCAACAAGGCTGACGATGGTTGGGGATCTGGAATATCGGGGTAGAGTTGCTTGAAAGTCTTTGCGCCCTGAGCTTCGAGGGCCTTTTCGACCCTTTCCAGCTGCGACATGATGTCGTCGATAGCGTCAAGTTTCGCCTGCAGCCCTTTGTACTTATCATTCTTCGCCCGGTACCTCTCAAACTTCTCCATTGCCCGCTTGTGAATATCGAGCCTGTCCGCGATGTCCGAGGAAACAAGCCAATGTTGATACGTGCCCTCCTCGAACTTCGACAGGACCTCGGTAGTTCCGATCGGCTCCATTGGGTATTTCATGTAGGTTTTCAGCTCAGCACTATAGTAACCAGGTTCCGAGCCAAGATGGTGCGAACCGACCAACTCCTCTTTGGTCTTCCGGAACTTGTCGAGCGAATCTCGAACAACGTCCAATGCCGTGTTCCCTTTGTTATACATGCGATATGTGACGTGTCGCACAATACTATGGCTTGACTTGGTCAATGTGTTGGGATCGGCTCCGTTCGCAAGCAACTGGATGGCATTGGAGGGATTGGATGACCTGATCGCTATGATTATTGGTTGTTCAGTGTTGTCTTTGAATCGCTGAAGGTTGGTCTCATAATCCTGTTGATCTTGGTGAGTAAAACTGTCTGAAAGCCCAAGAAGCCTGAAGATAAACTTACGCGGAGGTGCTTCTCATAGGAGAGCTGCGCACTCTTCAGCCACGAGTCAAAATCGATCTCGGCTTTAGCTCCTTCTGCGAGGAGTTTGAGTACAAGGACTGCATCGCCCTTGTCGATAGCTGTGATCACCGGAGATGCGGTGCTTGGGCTATAATAGGAGCCGCTGAGAGCCAGATGGTTGATGGCGGCCTTGAGACCGATCTTGTCCTTCTCCCATAGGCTCTCATACAGTTTCGGTGCGCCGCTCTGAATATACCGATGGAATGCGGTGACACTGTTCACATCGGCTTGTGAAGACGTAGCACCCAGGCTTAGCAAGGTCTCGGCCATGAGTAGAGCTTTGTCAACCGGAAGTGCCAGAGCCAGGACTAGGGTGAGAATCGCAGTATTGGGATTCGAGTATGACCCGTCGCCAAACTTTACAGGCAGTAGGACGTCAGCACCGTACTCCTGACACAGGAGCTTGACAGCCTCGCAGTGACCCCCGAGGATAGCAAGATGCAAGGCGCTGCATTTCGAGTCCCACGCAACAGCGTCAATCTTGTAGAAGTCCGGCTCGCTCTGGTCCTCATCAAGGGCTATCGCTTCGTTCTTCTTGCCTTCATCCTCTTTGTCGACTTTGACGAACGACCCGGTGGTGGTGGACCGCACTTCATCATTGTCTTCGGATGCAGCATCGCTGACCAGCTCCGCGTCGGAGTCGGAGTCCTCATCTTCCTCATCGCTCTCATTTTCGGGCTGAGCAATGTCGGATTCCTTTTCGGCCTCGTTCGCCTGGCTACCTTCTTTGTGTCTTATATCACGAGCTTTGCGACGCTGGTCTTCCTTCTCCTCTTCCTCTTCCTCGTTGGAATTGCTCTTATCGAGAAGAATTCTCATCATTTCAATGTCCCCGCGTGCGGCAGCTAGATGAAGCGCTGTCCGGCCGTCGGCTAGGCGGGCGACGAGACGGGCACCATGGTCGACCATACACTTAACAATATCAGGCGTCGAGCTAATGACGGCAAGATGCAATGGAGTTCGACCCGTATAGTCCCTCTGGTTAGGGTCGGCACCTTCTTGCGAGAGCCAATCCTCGACGTACTCAATGTCATCATCGACGATTGCCTCGCAGAGACGAGCAGTATTGCCAACATACGCCATCTCAGTCCAGTCGTCCTCCGTGTGAGGGTTGAATGAACCGATTTGCTGTAGACATGTTAGGATCATGAGTATGTGTCTGATGAAGGAGCTCACTTTCCTGTCTGCCTGGGTCGTCAATGCGGAAAGATACCTTCCCCGACACATAGATCTCACTCTCCTTTTCGGCTATTTCAATCTCTTCAGGAGTTTGCGGCTTCGGGCAAGAGCCACAGCAATCACCGATAATCTAGACACGATCAGCATTGTACCAAGATAATAAGACCGATGCTGCAATGACTCACATCTTCGACCCGCCCGAAGAAAGCAGGGTGCCTGTGTAGGTAAACCTCCCTTTCCTTGGGTTGGTTCCATTCGGCATTCAGAACTTGATCACGGTTAGTTCAGGTAGCCAAAAGATAGGTAGGCAGGTAATGACTGCGAGGAAATCGAACAGAGCATCATGCAGCAGACCATTTAGGGCACGTGGAATTGCTTATGAATGGGTCTTACTCACGTAAATCTTTAGTATAGCAAAGCTTCTCGATCTTTTTCGCGTGGAACTTGGTGCCGTAAGGGATGGTGAAGGTATGATAGTTAGAGACATCATCTTCATCAAGCCAATCAGCCACTTCATCCTCATGAGTGTCCTTGATGTTTCCATGCAGGCGATACTGATGTCGATAGCCTAAAGCAGGCCGTCCCCTTTCTTCGCGGCGTTTCTTCAAGTACTCATCTCTCGCAGTAGTGGTCGGAAGGCGTTCCAGGACTAGTAGGCGGGCAAGTCCAACAGTTCTCTGGAAGCTCCGTTCGAAGATGGTAGGGTCAATGCGAGATCGGTCAAGCTCCTGCCAATCAACCTCGAAATTGCGGTGACTGTACTTGGAGAGCCGATTCTCGTACGAGGGACTTCTCCGGCTGAGATCAATCCGGTTGATCTGGGTGATGTACGAAGCCAGAGCACGTGGAGTGCAGTAAACCTGCTCTCCGTCGTAAGCAGCACCAGAACAGTCGATGTCAAATCCAGAAAGAATCTCTGAGACAGATTTGTAGATTCGTAGGACAATCTGAGAGGTGATCAGCGGCTGCCAGGAAATGAAGCAAATTCGTTCATACCTGGACATGGCGAATGGGATATTGACTACCTGTTTTTCCATCAAAGTCAGGTCGCAATCCACGCTTTATGTAGATATCAGTTACACTTACAAATTGTGATGGCATTCTTGGTTCGGACAACTGTCACTTCTGAAAGGATGGCATCACGGATCCGAGTCTCGATGTTTTTGATCTTCTCAATCGCCTGTTCCTCGTTGAGGCCGTACAAGAACAAGTCAACGTCGGAGGCCGGGCAGAACTTCTCATGATAGTACTGGCGAAGAGCTCTCTTGGATTTCTTGTACTGGTCAGGAACAGGTAGGAGACAGTTGACGACAGACGAGCCAGCGGCGACAACATTGCTCCAGTCCATCTCAGCGAGCGATGACTCGGAAAAGACGCCAAAGTTGTTACGAAATTCCGAGAGCGAAGTGACGACAGCGGGTGAGCCGTTGGGGCGGCGTTTATCAGCAGGGAGAGACATGATGTACCTTTCCTTCTCGCTGGGTGATTCCGCTTCAAGGTTACGGGCACGGATTTTGATATTTGACGTGCCATTGGGGAAAAGGGGCAGAACGTTGAGATAATGGTCGTCTAGGATCGGATTGTTGCGTTCCTGAGCGTATAGCTCACGCAGCTTGGCTTCGAACTTGCAATACGGGTCCATCAACCAAGTCATGGGAGTCTCGGGATGGTTAGCAATGTAGTTTGCCAGCTCATGGTGAGCCACAGGTAACTTGGGAAGGTCCACGATAGCCATTTTCCCTGACAGAAGTTGAAGTCGAACCTCAATGATGGCAAATTTCTTTACGATGAGTGCTTGGACGTCTAGTATAGATCATAAATATGGGAATTGTGATGGAAACAAAAAAGCGAAAGGTATCAGGTTGATTCGAGACAAATATGACAAGTCGGAAAGCTGCATTTGACAGAAACGAAGCTGGACTATATATGCTCTCAGAGAATACTAGCGACTATACCTACCTATGAGATAAGTACAAAAGGGATCTCGACATGGATGGGTAGGCCATCAGGACTAGGCAGACTACCTATGCAACTTGGAGCGCAAGCATAGTAAGTTGTCATGACGCGGTGTTCCAAATGGAGAGTAATTAACGCGCCGTTCGAAGAGCTGAAAGGGCATGGCGCGACTGAAGCCTAAAAATACAGGGGTTTTTGACGGTTAATGAGGGGTTATGGTGGAGATGCAGGGGTCAAATGTCGCGAAGTCTTGTGACTTGGTGTCTTGGCTTTGCCTAAGAACTCAACACCTGCAAACAATGTAAGATGAATTTTCATCTTCGTCGTAGGAATTGGTACTTCAGCATCCATGAGTCAGTTTCTCAGGTCTACATGCTGTGCCGCTTGTGTTGCCTAATCAACCATACTATTATGTACATTCTGTTCGAATCAGGGAGGTTTGCTGCCTTCTGTTGACGTCAATTCGCAGTATCCGTGGTCTGATTTGCGTAGGCTGCCTGGTATACCTGTATCGTCTACCCCTTTTTGAATAATATCTAGTATAACGTGAACGGAAGAGAATGCAAGACTGTGGATAAGATCGAAGTCAATCTGATCATACCTACCTCACTCGTGTCACCACAAGTGCTGTACTCCCGCCCGCCTCAACCTCGGGAGCAAAGGCAAAAGTCTATGTTTTAGAGGTCTTCCACTTCACGACCTATACATGCCTCCTATACATGCCTCCTCCTTGCCCATTCTGTTAGATACTCGCGACCTTCAAGCCGGTACGTGTCCTCCTCGACCCTCGACCCTCCCTGCGCCTTCGTCTGCAAGACGAGGTTCAGCCCATTCACACCCTCATTGTACCTCGGCCATCGCGGTAAGCCTGGTCCGTTCGGATTGCCCGTGTGCGCGAACCGGATCCACTGGCGACTAAGCTGATCGCTCAGCTTGCGATATTCGGGCCACGGTCCCACCAACATCGGGTTGGCGAACACAAAGCCCACCTCGCTGAAGTGCTGGACACCCTTGTAAGCAGGCGCGAGCCCTCCGCTCACTGCAGTGGAGTTTCCTGCGCCGGTGTCGTTGGTCGTTGCAGCCTCCCACGGCCGTGTGTTAAATCTATAAGTATACGTTGGCGCACGCGGGGCATAAATCTGCGCTTCGAACTGACGTGGCCCATGGTAGAAGACGTCACCGATAATAGCTGCGGTGCGTTTATACTGCCAGCCTTTATCAGCGAATCGTTCCTCGCCCGTGTCTATGGGTACACCCTGAGTTGGGTCGTCCGGGTACAACTCCAAGATGCCATCGATGGTTGAGGCAGGAAAGTCGAAGCCTGTCTGAAGCAGCAAAAAGCTCCGTAAGTCCGCGTCTGTGTTAATTATCCCCACCGGTGCATTGTCAGTGCCTTCATCTGAGGTGGTACCATAGAGATGGGGGACGTGCGCGAAACGACCGGCACGCAGGAGCTCCGATGGGAAGTTGGGGATCACGTCACCATCTTTACACAATTAGCATCTCGACCTCCGGTACCACAAGCCTCTACGCAGGAGAGGATGTCGCGTCAAGTTAAGGTCACTTACCAACAGTTGGGTAGAACCCTGGGCCGCCCACGATCGACGAATTCAAATAGGGATACAGGACATCATAATCAACTGTTCTCAAGCACTCCAACGAATCTGGAAATGAGCCGCAGTTGACTTGGTCAACGATTTTGTTATAGATGGGCTGGTACCAGTCAGATCCATTGTACCACGCAGTTGTCGCGCTGCCGCTCTCTTGGATAGAGCGGTGAAAAAGTCCGTCCGTTCGGCCACCGTAGCTCAGAAGAAGTTGGCCCTAACAGAATCGAAACGTCAGCGCTTTAGCTCATTGTCCATGTGTTCAGCATGTACATTCCGCTTTAAAAACATACCACAGCAAATGAGCCAGCTGATTGACCCCAAATCGTCACCGACGAAGCATTGCCGCCGAAACTTTCAATGTTTTCTTGTACCCAGGCCAGGGCCTTGCGCATATCTCGCAACGCCAGATTGGTATTGCCAGATCCCTATAATCATTTCGTCAGTAAGGGTATTATTCATTCTTTCACTTGCTGTAGTCAAGGGACTTGATGATTGTATCTGACCTGTATCTCGATGGAATACATGTTCCCCCAACCGCCTTTCCTATAATTAATACTCGCGCCTATGATGGGCAAGCCGATCTCCACTGACTTCTGCACCAGATACGTGAGGTTGTACTGGTACTCCCCGCTACTACCGTACTGATAACCACCTCCGTGGATCCATAACATTACCGGAAGAAGCGGACCGTCGCTGCTACTGCTGATGTCGGCAGGCCGCACGATGTTGATGCTCAGGCAGTTCTCACTCATACCATGTATCTTATCGGCCGACAATACGTAGTCCGGACAGCCGGGGCCGTATGCCTTGGCCGCCCGCGTGCCATCCCAGGTGTCGTCTAGGGATTGGGGGACTCGGAACCGGTTCGCTCCTCCAGTGTCTTGGGCATAGGGTATACCGAGGAAGATATCCTGGTTGAAAGCCGGGAGGTACAGGCCCTCATATGTTCCATTCCATACTGAGACTACTGGATCTGCTCTCGTAGATGTTTCCGTACGGGCTAGACCTGCGACGGCAAGCAGAGTTGCCAGAACCTTGGAGGCCGACATTGATACAGTGTTGATTGTCAGAAGCTCAATTCCGTTGACACGCAGCGTGCGGGGAAGGGAAGGATCTGCGACTTGTTGTGAATTCTGGTATTGAGTTTTTGGTCGTTGAGGATCATTAATTAACTCATTGCCCACAGTGAACAGTTAAGCTTCGGTATTCATTTAGGCAACGCTCACGGATTGAAGACTGCCAAACTGTAGCCCCGCGCCGACGTCAACAACTTATTGATAGCAACCGGAACTGAGGTACATGTAGACTATGGAGGAAGGTCACATCAGCGAGGATGTCGGCATGCATATGTACATACAGCAAGCACCCGAGATAGGATGTGCACAACTGAGGCTTATTTAGTTTTTTATCACCGATGGCCACCGTGGCCACCGAGAACTCATTATTCAAAAGCCCGTGCCGCGCCGGTCTATCGTGGCAAGCAGACTTATTTCGGCTCCGACTAGCCGACGAGTTGAAGGCACACCGAGCAAGGATCACGATAACTAGGTATCTTGCAGGACATAGCGGGGCTGGCGGCATGCCGTCGGTGAATGGCAAAGGTGCCCGCCACTATTGTCGGTATACTATGTTGATGGCCTCACAAAGGTACTTCATAATGTCAGCAAGTATCATAAACCATATAACAGCAAACCTGGATTAGATTCAAACTAGATTATATATGACTACTGTCGACTGGTATCTAGTAGGTATCAACAAGAGAACATATATCAAGCTTTTGCCAGCCAGGCGTGGTAGCCCACAGGTTGACGCCTAATATTTCGGCCTGGATGGAATAGTCGAGAGAAACTTTCCAACATCTCCAGGGAGGTCCAGGAGCTTGAATATCCACGCCAGGATAATGGACATCGACTCCGGTTCGCCCATGTGTTTCCTATCCGCGACAAATCTGGAGACATATAATTAGAACAATCGCCTGTGTTTAGGTACCTTTATATTATCTCCAAAAGTCGAAACAGAAGGAGTAGAAAGTGGTAGTCAACATACCGAGCTTCTTTCGGACTGCCGTGGAGCAGACACAATTCATAGTCGTCGATCGGGAAGATCTCGTCTTCCATGCCGTTAATCAGCAACAGGCGCGTGCACGGCTTATCCAGTATGCCGGCGTTGAGCAGGGAGAACTTGTCGCGGGCCTCTCTCTTGAACCGCTCGAGGTCATCTCCGTAGCCGTACTTGTAGCAGAGCGTGTGGGCTAGGCTTGAAGACACACCATCGTCAGTCATGTTCGCTCGGATCTTCTCATCGTCCGATCCACGACGCCGCCAAAAAGGTGGGGAGGATATGACAGAAAACTCACTCAAAAGGATACTCCAAGTCATCAACAGCATCCAGCCACTCCGGATCAAACATATGGTGCGCGCCGCCCCCGTGCGCAACCACACCTTTCAGCTTATCAGCGTGGGTATGCGCCATGCGCAACGAGTAGTAGCCCCCGGTGCTAAACCCCCAATTCACAACACGGCCCTGATCGATCCCGTCCTGCCTCACGACCCAATCAAACATGCTGCTCCAGACGCGGTCAGGACTCGCCGGGTCAGACGGTGCGCCGGGGTTGTCGCCCGTGCCCGGGATCTCCAGGACGAGCGTCGCGCACCCGAGCTCGGCCCAGCCGTTCTTCCACACGGAGAGCTCCGTGCGGTACCCGTCGAGCCCGCAGAATATGATGATCAGCGGCACCTTGTGCGAGCTGGACGCCGGCGCCGGGAGGTGGTAGTACCCGAGCAGCACCTGGCCGTCGCCGTTGGACGCGTGGGTGTGCGGGATCCGCACCTCCTGCATGGGGTGGGATTGCAGGCCGAGGCCCTTGATCGCGGCCTCTTTGCCCTTCTGCCATGCGTACCGCTGCTTCTCGGAGCGCGGCGCCGGGAATCGGGCGATGCGGTACAGGGCCGATGCTCGCCTGAAGCAGTGTTAGGCACTGCGTACTTCGTACTCGTTTCTATCGCCCTCTACCTACTTGCGAAGCGATACGACTTACAAGTACAACTCGGAGGCCTTCTCCCTATGACCCTCATCCTCGGCAGTCTTAGCACGGGCTACGAGCTCCTCCGCCTTGGGGAAGAAGCACTGGGCGTACTCGTCCCAATTATAAGGCCTCTTGAGCCCTTTCGCGATGATGGTGTCAACTACTGGCTGGAAATCCACTGCTGCTCCGAACATGAAGGGGTATATGCCCATTTCGCACTAACATTGCTGGTTAGCATGTTCTGCGTAACATTCATAAGATAATGAAATGATTCAGAAGAGCTGTGACCATACCGGTCGTTTCCATTTTGTTTCCCACAGTGCCTTGAAGCTCTCGTGGTGTGCTGCAATCTGCCCCAGCTGGCCTTGAATGTGATACGTATGCCCCTGGTTAGCCATGGCGATGTGATGAGCCGAAATACCTAAATTAAGAGAATGCAATACGGGTAGATGCTCTAGTCAAGGCGGTTAGATATTGGATCCGCGAACTGCTCCCTGGATGGTGTAACTACCAATACGAATACCACGTGCCTATGTGCCTACTTATGCAGTGGTACTGGAGACCGACTATCGTCGAATCGGAATGGAGGCGAGACATGGCGAGACATAACAACGAGTGGCCAGACGGGATGGGGCTGTGGGGATTGCCGTGCCATATCTTTGGTCTCGTGCGAATTTGCAATCGACTCGCGGCCGGTTTAGCTTATTCCGAGCACACGAGAGTTATATTCTGTGTTTTACATATCGTCCTACACCACGCGTCACGTAGCGGGCGACACCATGGGCCACGCCATGCCAGGCGCCATATAACGCACTTGAGTGGCTTAAGCTTCAAGCATTGAAGGTACGTTACGGTGTACAATGCACCCCTCTTTTAGCCTGGCTGTAGTTGGGCGACAACGTTCGCAAAGATTGGGCTTCTGTGCGGCCGCGATCGCAATGGCGGCTTTTGGTTCTTACCCGACACGCGAAACGAGCCAAATAGAGCCGAGTCCAACTTTGCTTACCAAGCGAGAATCCGGAACTGTTGCGCGCGATTTATCAGGATTTGTATGCGGCAAAACTCGAAATGTTCGTGTCGTGTCGTCATTTTCTTAGAGTTGAGAAAGGAGTCGATTTATGTACATGGAAATATCCTCGAGTGGGACATAGGAGACGCTGGACAATCTCCTACATTGCACTTCGCAGAGCCGATCCGTACTCCATCTTTTGCCGAGGATTACGATGATCGGGTACCCTACCAGGTCCGCATCCCGCATCTTCCATGGTAAGGATTCCGGTCGGTCATCAAGTAACAAGTCGATGGGCCGCGAGCCCTGAGGATTAGCCAAGTGCTCGGATACACTAATGCCATCGTTTTCCAAGCCTTTGGCTGGGATGACCACCACCTCGAAGGGTGCGATGGCACGCGGCCAGTTGAGCCCCTTTTCGTCGGCGAGGTGGTCCGCAACAGCCCCTATGATGCGAGATACCCCTATGCCGTGGCAGCCCATCTGCATTGGCACGGTCATCATATGTCCCGCATTGCTGGATCCGTCCTTTCCTTCAACCAAATTTGAGGGTATCTGAACGTGTGCTTCGAGGGGATCCGAATACCGTGTCCCAAGATGAAATGTGTGCCCCAACTCGATTGCTTTCTGTACCTTAAGCTTTCCAGGGGTACAGCGAGGGCAGTCGTCACTGTCCCGAATGCGAAGGGTATTGAGAAGGTCTCCATTAATAGACGAGGTTATATATTTGGTGGTAAGAGTAGAGAGATCAAGAGTTGTATCCTTTGGTAGTAACAGCTCTGGACTTGAGTTGGTCACAAGCGCACTGGCGAAAGGAGATCCAAGTCTATAGTCGATGATATTCACCAACTGCTGCTGCCGTATTGGCTCCGAAGATCCTGTCGGCCCAGCGCTGACAGAAGCCCAGAAGGCTATTGGGTCTTTGAGACTGGAGTCGAGTCCAGGTAGAACAGACTTAATTGCATACGGACTGATGTCGCCATCAGAGAAGGATGCAGGATACCAGACATTGATAAGAGTTGATCTGTCTTTGGATACGCCACGCCAGACATTAGCAGCCAACACATCTCCTGAGCTGGTGTTCGAAGTGGCGTTCGCCAAAGGATCCAGTCGCGTCGAAGCAAGCTCCTCATTAGCGACGTAGTCGCAACTGTTGCAAGTGATCACATTATCCTCTCCAACTGGCGTTGGTAGGTGGTACTCGTGACTTAGGTCTCCTCCAATGTCACCGGAGCTAGCTTCTGCGACTAAGTATGGCAACTTTAACTCATCAAAAAGTCGTGAGTAAGCAGCCCGTACTTGTCCGTATGTCGATAGTGCCGACTGGGTCGAGTAATCAAAGGTGTAAAGATCCTTCATGATAAACTCTCTAGACCGCAGGACCCCCTGACGCGGGCGGATCTCATCGCGATATTTGCGACCTGGCGGAGTAAGACTTAGGTACGTTTTCAGAGGGGATACAAAGTAACTTACCGATCTGATAAAGTCGTAAGGGTAGACTTTTGTAGGACTTGACCGTTTTTTTGACGAGGGTGGTTATCTCTTCCTCATGGGTCGGTGCTAATAATAAAGAAACATCTTTCCTATCAGTTAAGCGGAATAACTAAAGGCACAAATCACGTTAGCGAGACAGCATCGATCGATTGGACTTCTGACTTTGGCTCACCTCTGGTCCGTAACCCTCTAATCGGTTGGTCTGTTGCCATAATGCCTGAGACGAGATAGACGACAGGGACACCTTGGATGCACCTGAATGCAGATGAGCATAGAAAAGTGAGAACTGCGAGTTGTGCTAGATGGCCCTTACCAAGCTGTAACATGTACTTATCTATTAAATTTTCCAACTTCTCCTGGACTCTCTGTCCTAGAGGTAGCATATGAAAAATTCCTGCATGCGACTTGGATACCATTTGTTAGACTACGAAAGGAGTATAGCGATCCGTGATCTGAGCACCTACCTGTCGAAGGTAGCCGGCCCGAATCAGTTTTGCATGAGCGTCTAAGTTCCACGTTAGAGCCAGGTTATGAACACGATCAGATTAAAGGCAGCACACCCTCATTATCCGTTGCGGTGAGTCCTCCAGTAGGTACCCAGAACCGAGACAGGCGAGTAAATGTGTCTTTTATATTGGATTCGGGCTATATTGTGTTAGTTCCGGGGGTAGTAGAGATTATAGAAGAGGCACTCAGACCACATTGTCATTAGGTGAAGCTAGGATGCTTGACGGCCGAATGCCATGAGCCTTCAAGCAATGGAGTATAAACTCATACCTACTCCTAGACGTGCGTGATAGGAGCATCATCTTGGCCGCGACATGGTATTAAGAATGATCCTACTTGGCCTGATGAAGTCTGAATGGAATACGCGTCGATATATAGCGTTTATTTGGATTGATTGGATCCAGACTACCTCATAACCCGTATAGATTTCAAGAATCGGGAGCTTCAGCTTAAGAATTTCGGCTTTGAATGATAGTATTTGCAGGGTGCCTCTCATTAGTGGATCTACGGATTAGGTGCCAAGCGGGCTGTTCTACGATCTTTTAGGGGGTTCAGCCTCGCATCAAACCGCTAACTAGCCGGATAGCGTCTTTTTCTTGGCAGGGTACATGCGGATATAGTGGAGCTCGACACCTAGCCTCACCCCTCCAACTTTTTTTTTTATCTTTTCGATTTGAAATTTTCTTTAGCTTCATGGCACTGCATCACCGCCGTGCAGCAATAATTGGATGATATCTTCAGAACGCCCTTTCACAGCAAGAAATACTTACATTCGTTTCATTGTTTGCAATGGCGACTTTTGATGATGCAGCGCTGTCGAAATTGACAGCCAAGATCGACAGCAAGCTTGCCGAGTCTAAGAAAAATCATGGCAGAAACGATCAGGGCAAGAGGAAACGAGACCAAATAGCTGATGCTGTTCAACCGCCACCGAATAAAAGGAAAAATACATCCAATCCCAAATCCAAATCCAAACCCAACAACGACAAGACTTCTGCAAATTCCAGACCCCGAAAGCCGACTGCTTCGTCCGAAAAAGCCAGCTCCAGTACACTACTCGATGAAATAAGGGCTCTTGGTGGGGATGAGGAGGACCTCAAGCTGGTGGAAGATGTCAATTCCGAGGATGAAGGACTCACCGATGAAAAGAGCAAGAAGAGCGCAGACAAGGACCTCCGTGCCGATTTGGCCAAGTTTGCTGCCGGCCTCGGTTTTGATAACGTTAGACCGGAATCCGGAACTGAAGAATCTGACGAGGATGTGAACGACGCCAATGGTAATGACGAAGACGAAGATGAGGACGAAGTTTCGGAACCAGAAACTGCCGAAAAAACTCTACGAGACCCCAAAAGAAAGACGGTTAGTACACTTATCTACATGCTCAGAGGCCTCTTGACTTAACTGATTGCCGTATAAGATCTTTGAACCTCGTCCTGACTGGCACGCTGTTAGTTTAAGAAGTCTACCAACACTGTCATCTGACGATGTGGCGCCCTATTCTTCAGCAATCGCGGAATTAAAGGCCTATGCTAAATCGGTCATGGATGATGATAGTGTCGCATACGACAAAACGCTGTCAGCATCGTCTTCTCGCAAATTCATGTCCACTATCATGTCTTCCGGCACTATGTCGGATAAGGTCTCTGCTTTGACTTTAGCCATTCAGGAGTCTCCCGTACACAATATCAAAGCCCTTGAGAACTTGATCAATCTCTCGGGCAAGAGGAGTCGCGGACCAGCTCTCTCTGCCCTTGCTGCTTTGGTCGATCTTTTGGGACCCGGAATGATATTACCGTCCGATAGGCGATTGCGTCTCTTCTCTTCCCAATTAGGACTTGTTGGCACTTTACAGAAACATGGAGCGAAGACCTGGTCTGCTAGCCAGGCATTGCCTGGTAAAATCACCAAGGAACACCTAATATCGTGGATCTTCGAAGACTGGCTGAAGGAGGCATATTTCAAGGTGATACAAAATCTTGAGGTATGGTGCGATGACGAAGTCGAGTATGCTCGTACCAAGGCAATCGATCTGGTGTTTGCCTTGCTACGAGATAAGCCTGAGCAGGAATCTAATCTGCTACGCCTTCTGGTGAACAAGCTCGGTGATCGGGAACGCAAGCTCGCCTCGAGAGCTTCCTATCTACTCCTTCAACTACTAAATACCCATCCTGGAATGAAGCAAGTGGTCATACGCAGTGTTGAACAGGACATATTATTTCGTCCTGGACAACACATCCGCGCCAAGTACTACGCCATCAATACACTGAACCAGACCATCTTGAGCACCAGAGAGCCGCAAATCGCAGATTCTCTGCTCAACATCTACTTTGGTCTCTTTGTCACCTTGCTCAAGAGCGGGGAACTTGGTCAGCATGGTGGAAGTCCTGAGGCACCTAAAGGAGAGAAGCGCAAGCATCAGAAGAGACTTATCCCACAGAAGAAGGCTGAAGAGAAGAACCAGGCCGGCCCAACAGATCAGGAGGCCGCCGAAAAGCTTGTGTCGGCAATTCTCACCGGAGTGAATCGAGCTGTGCCGTTTTCGCAGGCCGAGCAGTCCACGTATGTCTTGAAATTTGCAGTTGCGTAAACTTGTTCAGTAATACTAACTCTTGCCAGACTCGAATCGCATTTTGATACGCTCTTCCGCATAACACATTCATCTAATTTCAACACTAGCATCCAAGCGCTCATGCTTATCCAACAGCTTTCAGCCAACCGGCACCTTGCCACAGACAGGTTCTATCGGACTCTTTACGAGTCGCTACTAGACCCACGCCTTATCACTTCTTCCAAGCAGGCCTTATACCTCAATCTTCTGTATCGCAGTTTGAAGGCTGACGTAGATGTTCGCCGTGTGAAGGCATTTGTCAAGAGAATGCTGCAAGTCTTGAATTTGCACCAGCCTTCTTTCGTCTGCGGCATCATTTATCTCATCATTGATTTGTGTTCCACCTTTCCGGATCTGAAGACGCTATTAAATGAGCCAGAGGAACATGACGAGAATGAAGCGGCCCCAGGTGTGGCCACAGATGCACCGGTTGATACTCCTGGCAACGACCCGGCACACCAATCTGCAAAGGTCGAGGGCGTCTACGACGGACGGAAGAGAGACCCCGAGTATAGCAATGCGCATCGCAGTTGTCTATGGGAACTATTGCCATTCTTGAGGCACTTTCACCCTTCAGTGGATGTCTTCGCATCGCAACTTCTGAGCGGACAGAAGGTCGCTCAGAAACCAGAGTTGGCCAGCCATACCCTCATAGCATTCTTGGACAAATTCGTCTACCGCAATGCCAAGGCTGTCGACGCAACCAAAGGTGTATCTATCATGCAGCCTGTTGCTGCAGGTGGCCAGGGTCAGATCCTGTTGTCGAGAAAGCCTTCTGCCAAGGCGGCAGGAAGCTCTCTGAACTCGGCGGAGTTCTGGAATAAGAAGAGCGATGATGTTGCTGTGGAAGATGTCTTCTTCCATGAGTACTTCTCTAGGGTGGGCAAATCTGAGCAGGCTGAGCGCAGGAAATTGAAGGCAGACAAGGAAGCAGCAGGGGGCGAAGACGGCGAAGAAGCTGCCGAAGATGAAATCTGGGACGCGCTCGTGGCATCCCGTCCAGAAGTAGAGGGTGAATCGGAGAGCGAGCCCGATTTCGACGATTTGATGAGCCTCGATGAGGATGACGAGGATCTGAAACAGAAGATGGCTGAGCTGGATGGTGATGAGGGTTCAGAAGACGAGGACGGAGTGGAGTTATGGGACGACTCGGACTCGGACGAAGATGAAGATGAAGGAGGGGACTTGGAACCCCAACCGGCAGTTGGCGCCGAGGAAGAAGAGAGTGAGAAGCCTGAAGATGAGCGCAAAAAGAGAAGAAAGACTCTTAAGGGTCTTCCTACTTTTGCGTCTGCCGACGACTACGCAGAGATGCTTGCGCAGGACGACGACGACGACGATATGTAGATGGGCAAAGTGGTGTATACACCTGCGCTTGACCGCCTTCACATTATAGAGAGGACAGAAAATGGTGGTTGAAATTGAAGATACCCATTCCGGTAGTCATACATTACATATCTGGCATGAGCTATTGTAAACGTGACGGTTCCTTTCATACTTCTTTATTCAATTCTCAATATCCAAGTTTTTGGATACATTATTATGACCATATCAAGTGTCAAACCACTCCAGCGGGTCATCTTTAGTGAAGATTGCGCGGTACTTCCTGCCGCCATCAGGCTCCTCCAAATCTTCGGTATGGATGCTACAACATCCGGAGTCAGCAAGCTACCGTTCAGCGAAGAGGGATCTAGGATATCTCGAAAAGACAAAAGCTCCAAACCGACAACACGAGGCCGAAATGAAAGAGAAGAAACTTATACATGCATGCATGCATGTACATACCTATGCAGCGTAGCCGCGCCCGGCTCGTTGTGGCTGTCGCCGCCGACAAAGGCGCGGAAGTGCAGGTACGCGGGCCCGGAGTCGGGCATGGCGGGGATGCGCAGCTTGCCGAAGATGTGCAGGCCGTATGCTGACAGGCCCACGCGCACGGTCTCGAAGTCGGACGACGTGAAGGATGTCAGGTCTGCGTCGCTCAGCGACTGCACGGCTGCGAAGTACTCGGGCTCGTGCTCTGTTTTGTGGCGGGGTTGTGAGCTCGGTCTGCCTTAACGTGGGTGTGGTTTGCATTGCTATGTGGGCTGGGAAGGGCAGAATAGAGAAGACTTACTAAGGTAGGTGTGCTTCATGTGCAGCACCCTCTTCTTCAGCTCGTGCTCGATCTCGCTGTAGACTTTGAGGGACTCTTCTTTGGGGGCGTGGGGTGGCCCTAGGTCGACTGTTTCGGCGGTGGCCTGGTGCTGGGGTTAGCTGACATGACTCTCGCGAACTCCATGCGTACTCCTACTGACCATGGTGAATAACAAGTCAGAATTGTTTAGAGTCTTGTGGGAATATTATATGGCGGATTTATATCTTTTATATGTGTATGAGTTGCTGGTTGTGATGTTGAGCTTGCCAAAGCTGCTGAAGACAGACAGGCAGGCAGACCAGCAAGATCAAGCTAAACTGAATTATATACCGGGCATGAGCATCACTCGAGCGTGGTGTGACAGACCTGGTAGTCTGCCTTTCATGGGAGCTCGATCGACAGCCTATCGATTCAAGAGCGCACAGATGTCACAAGGCCTTGGTTTTCCTTTGCGTCAGAATTGGATTTATAGTACTACGTAAGTGACAGGGTGCTTACGTAGCTGCTAACTACATTGTGTAACAGACGAAAATCACGGAACACACAGCACTCTCGAGAAGAATAATGATTATGCAGCTGGATTGGCTGAAGTTGTCTGGCCACCGACAAAACCTAGTATTTTCACTGGGATGTCATATTTCGACACACGTCATACCTGAGCTCTTAGAAGTTAGAGGAAAGCTCTGAAACATCGCTTCAAGATGAGTCTCTGGTCAGAGGAGTTGACCATCTTGGCCCTTGCAGATCTTAGTACCATTGCCACCGCATCTAATGCTAGCGATATTAGCTACTCGGTGCTCTTTCCAGACGTCAAAACATTCATAGTGAGACTACATACAGACATATCACCTTTACCTACATGTATGACTTAAGTGACCTGCAGCTTCCATGTTGAATATTTGTTCCAGATTATATAAGCAGCTGAGCAGATTGCCGAGGTTCTTTTCCTTCTGGGCAAAAGATGGACCCCTGGCCCCCACGTCCAGAGTTACCTTAGGTAAGAGACTCGACGGACAACTGGAACCGAAAAATCCGTTGGGATTTCCGAAGCCGCACCCACAACACGGGCTTACATGTGCGAAAGCTCAACAACAGGCCGCTTTTTCGAGCGATGTCCGCAATACGATAAGACTATCGCAATAGTATCAACATGTCGAGAAGCAATACTTCACCATATTAGTCTGGTTTTGTCTAGTCCAATTGGCTGAAAACTCCGAAATCCCCGGTGGCTTGGGAACGAGTCTATACGACCTCGATCCCCTTCTCGCAAATCATGTTCGCCATGAGGGTGCGAGCCAATGCCCTGGCTAGGGTGCGCTCCTGCCAGCTTACTGTTAACCCGGCTATAAAGCTAGCCTCACGCCGGACTCAAGCCCTACCTAGTCGTTCCGTCAGCACATTCTCTACCGCAGGTACGATTCCCTCGAGCTTGGCCAGCTTGACTGTGTTGCCTAGGTTAACGTTGTACGCGCTCAAGATCCGACACTGCCATCGAGGCCTTCGTTCGTTCGTCGTGCTGCCTCTTTTCTCGGCACTGCTCTCGTCTGCACAACTCTCGGCTTCATCATGGGGGTCTCCCCATTGAGAACGGCTGTCAACACCATCATTAATGCGCCGACCGACGAGGAGACCTTGACCATGTTCGTACCGGAGCACGACCAGGAGCGTGAGGTGGAGGACTTCATTGCAAACCACCCGCTCACCAATGAAATGAGAAGCAAGGAGGGATTCTACGAGTCGAGACCGCACCTCAAGATCCCGCTCGTCTTCCGTGCCAACAACCTGACGGGTGGGACACTGATGGGGCCTAATAAAGTAGTCGTGCCGCCGGTGACCTTTGCCGAGGCGGGCGGTAAGTCTTTGGTGGCTATATCGTACCTGGGCGACGAGCTATGCGGGCACCCTGGTATAATCCACGGCGGGTTTCTCGCGACAATGCTCGACGAGGGCCTGGCACGATGCTGCTTTGCGGCGCTCCCGCACAAGGTGGGCATGACAGCCAACCTCAACATCAACTACCGCGCTCCGGCGCCGGCGGGTTCCTACGTGGTGCTGAGAGCAGTTACCACAAAGGTAGAAGGGCGTAAGGCTTGGGTCGAGGGCCGCATCGAGACCCTGGTGAACGAGGGCGAGACTCCAGTAGTGCTCGCGGAGGCGACTGCACTGTTTGTTTCGCCGAGACAAGCTTCGGTCAGTAAACATGTATACCCAAGGGAGAGCCATACGGAAACCTCATAACTAACTTGGTTCCTAGACGATGATGAACCTATATCCCACGACATAAGCGAGAGAGACTAGACGATGACCAATAGATTTGAATAGATGGGATGAAATATGGGGTCCTTATACCTGACATGGCGTTGGTCTTGCCTGGGAGCTTCTGGCTAGATATTGATACACTTTGGTGTTTGCTACGGTTCCAAGGAGAGCCCGAGGTTAATTGGTACTCAGTTCAAATCGGCCAGCAGTCTGGGGACGATCTCATTTCCGGGCACGATTGTTCTGGTTATCTCAACGTACGATAGCATATGGTGACTACATACCTCGATACCACAATGTAGCCAGTTGTTAGGTATTCAGCTTATAAATTCGATTGGATTTGTTTCCGAAGTCAAACGGCGGACCATTGCTCATAGGCCAGATCGAAAAGGGGGCTCGATGACAACTCAACGATGTGGTCTCTTATGATCAATTCATGTTCAAGGCAAACGTCCACATGCAACCGGCTGAGCAAACTTCAAACTTCGCTTGTCCTACATACATGTAGCTTGAAGGTCAGGCACTTGGTTAAATAATTGCCTACCTGGACCCAGTTGAGCTCCCACCTGCGAATCGGAGGTGGGTGGAAGCACGTCATCCGGCTACCGATATCCTAGACGGTATTAACTTATCCGCCGGACGGCTCTCTCGAAGTATAAGGAGCTATCAAATATCAAAGCATTTACGCGCTTAGCATGACGAATTCTGTTAAATAAACTATTTACATCAGCCTACATATACCCAAAGTCGACTTTTGCTGGTCTGTCTATTCGTTTCTTTTCATACCACTTTCATAAGTGTAGTTGGCCAGATTCCCTCTGCTGGTAATAAATTGGGAAAAGATGGCAACGTGAGTAAAGTACCTATTGCATTTCCATCCTATTAGTTTTTTTTCTGTGTCTGCGTCTGCCCCTCCCCCGCCATCTGTTCCTGTTCCATTTCAAGCTCCCAGCATCTCTCCATTGGCAGGGACTCTGCATTGGAGATCCGGTACATACAAAACCACGAACCAATAGACAAAACAGGCAGATCCTCTACCCTGAAAAAGCTGAAAATCCAAGATGTCTACCTAAGAGTAAAGCAACCCGCTAACACCCGTCCTAGCAACATAACCTGGCACCCGTCGCTAACGCGGCGCGAGCGCAACGCCTTCCGGGGGCAGCGGGGCTTCACGCTGTGGTTCACGGGACTCAGCGCGTCGGGCAAGTCGACGGTAGCGACGGCGCTGGAGCAGCACCTGCTGCACCTAGGCGTAGCCGCGTACCGGCTGGACGGCGACAACGTGCGCTTCGGCCTGAACCGGGACCTAGGCTTCAGCGAGCGCGACCGCAACGAGAACATCCGCCGCATCGGCGAGGTCGCCAAGCTCTTCGCCGACTCCTCCACCGTCGCCATCACCAGCTTCATCTCGCCCTTCCGCGCCGACCGCCAGCTCGCCCGCGACCTGCACTCCCCTTCCTCCTCCGCCCAGGGCGGCAGCAGCGGCGACGGCGACGACCCTATCCCCTTCGTCGAGGTCTACGTCGACGTCCCCATCGAGGTCGCCGAGCAGCGCGATCCCAAGGGCCTGTACAAGAAGGCGCGCGCCGGCGAGATCAAGGAGTTCACCGGCATCAGCAGTCCGTACGAGGCCCCCGAGAACCCGGAGATCGTGATCAAGACCCACGAGAACACAGTTGAGGAGTGCGTCGCGCAGATCATGGCCTGGCTTGAGGAGAAGGGCTTAGTTCCTACCAAGACTACGACTACGACTACCAAGACTCCTGCCGAGGCGGCTGGGAGCGTTGGTACTGCCGCGCTTGCATCGTAAGGGTTGTGGCTAGAAGAGAAGACTGAGGATTGGAGGTAATTTTTAAAATGGCCGCCTACCTACCTATGCATGAGAGTTGTTACTAGATAAAATACCTAATCAAGCAGTCGCAAATAGGCGAGGTGGAGTTATATAGGCTGGCAGAAAACCCTTTGTTTCTGAACGTGCACACTGTGACGTCCTTAGAATATGCAGTGCGATACCTTATGTTGTGATCTTGCGATTGATGTGACAATTCAAAGCCCCCTATTCAGGGGCATGATGCTGGTCGTGACGTTCATGTCCGCCCACGTCAAACGCCAACCTGGTAAAGTACCTAGCCATTGCTACCGCAGCCTTTGCATGCATGCTCTATAGTTCGAACTCGTAGTATACGTATGCTGTGTACTCGTTGCCTTCGCCTGCATGCCCTAACCCAGCAGCCGCCATCTCGGACGTTAACGCGGCATCGTCCTTTGTGATCCTGCCTCGCTTGTCTCTTCCAAACGCGTTTCCACCCAAGTACGAATAGGCAGAATCCAGCTTGGACTTTACATTCTTCGCTAGCTTTGTGTTTGTCTGCGTGATTAAGTCAGTATATATATGATCAATGAGACATGCTGGGTTTGATGGTGCACCTACCAGGACAAGGGCCGACACAAATTCCAGCGGCAGACCATAGCGCAGTACCGATTCTACAAAGACACGGAGAGCCATGACGTGCGCTAGTATCATGACACTCTCGCTCCATCCCGTGCGAGTCAACCGTAAGGCCTCGCCCCAGACCTTCTTTTCTTCCCGCGTGACGCGATCCAGCTCCTTCTGTTCCTCTTCCCTACCACCCTCGACATACTTATACTGACGGGGTGTCCACCTTGCTTCTCGGCACTTCTGCTGGAACTCGGCGCCGTGCTTCTTGAAAGTGGTGACTGCAAATAGGATAAATTCATCATCCTGGGCGACTTGTATCGACGAACGGGGAACCACCATCGGTGCAATCGTCTCGTAGCTCTTAAGGTAATCTTTCTTAAGGTTGGATGGTACAGCGACGAGGTGTGTTTCGAGGTATTCGGAGTCTTGTACTAGTAGAGACGGGTTGACAATGGGGGTAAGCGACTTGGTTGCGAGGTTACCTCTGATATGAAAAAACAGAGTCAGCATCTACTTCAACATATGGCGACTTCCTAAGGGCCTATTACGTTTGCTTTCTCTGTAGGGTCCCGAGATTCGTCTTGACCTGGTTGTATTGGTTGAACTTGCTCTTCACATCATTGTCGATCGTAGCCAATTCCTGCCGGCGCAAACATTCCAATTCAGTATGACTACCCGCTTATGCCCCGGGGGAATATGTCATGGACTATAAACGTACCTTTTGCAATATATCAATCATCTCGCCTACGGGCCTATCGGCTCTGTAGCGGACCTTGTTCCACGTGAAGCTGCCAAGATACTGATCGGTGGGTTCTGGAGGCCAGGTCAGCAGTCCGCTACGCTTGAAGGCGCAGGAATTGGAGGGACCACGCACTGTCGTTGACCATCTTTTGTTGGGAAGCTTTATCTTCGTTGCCTTCGTATAGGGTGCGCAGCGAGTCGCCAACTTTGCTAACGATCCCTTCGCAGGCTGTGTTGAGCTTTACCAGGTCGTCGGCCTGCTGGACTAAGGCATCCAGAGTTCCTATCTTAAAGTTGGGAACTGGGAATGGTAAGACGTTTCCATTTTCAGACGTGATGGTGGCCTTGACGGAGTCGAGGGCTTCTTGCTTGTCGCCGGTGTCGAAGGTGCTGAGAGGAAGTGACAGGAGCACGTATTTTGCGGGAGTCGGGGCCATTGCGGCGATAGTCTATGAACCCAGACTGCGAAGCAAGATATGTATGTCGATGATAGGAAGAATATTGGTAGATCGTGCGTGGGTATCTCCCATCTGAGGCTTAATTCATGACAAGACGTCGTGCTTTCAGTGAGGTAGGTAGCTACATGTACATAATATGAGGTTTAAGACCCAAAAGTCGATCGGGAGCTGTAGGTAGGTACATCAACGTCAGTGCTTTTACTCCAAGCCTTGTAGCTTTAAGTGGGGTTCATCCTTCAGTAGCCTCCAGCTGGCAGCAGTGCAGGCTGCAGCAATACAGCTTGAGAAGTATCTTGGTATCGTAGTATCAGATGGGACAACACTGAAGTTTAACCTCACCAAGGTTGTCGACTTTAATCTAACAGAAATATATACAGAATATACCAGATGCCTAATGTTCTAAAGATAGATCACATTGTTAGTATGAAATGCGCGGGGAATGAACCAAGTTGATTACATAGGTACCTATACATTCCTCCTAATCTATGTAAGCAACGTTCCTAACACAGAATCTCGGAGCATTGATATTGGGTGGCAGACAACTGAAAGGAAGAGCTCTCAAACAACGACTATATACGTGTGCATGTGGCTATATTTGTTATATCCGCTGCTGCAGTAGAAACTTCTATAGCAAATGGGTTGCTTGTTGGTGTAAGGGTTATAAAAGAGGTAGCTGGGTATGAATATGTATGGGACGAGATATGTTGGTGACATTCAAGTTATATACCTACCTATGTTATATATATACCCTGAGCTTTAAAAGATGCAATGCAACACAAGCTTAACTGAATGCCGCTCTGTGAGTTTTATTCTCTCTTGTAGGTCTCTTGTTGCATTCAACTTACATGACATTGTATGTACATACATACATTGCACGGGATATGTGCGCTAACCTTGACACTCCCATAAGCAGCCACATCTCTCAAGTCCAATATTTCGCGATATACTCTAATACTAGAGCTGAGCTTAGCACAATAGTGGGCATACATGCGCAGTAGCATGTAGAGACATTCAGGGTGTGAACAAGAGGTAAGATACTGATAGACGGGTATGCAGTTGGTGCATGTGCTGATATGTGAGAATGACAGACCGATAAGATGAATCGTCTGGAATGAGACAAGAAATATTAGAGGGTGAGGGTTGCGGGTTTGCGGGTGCGGGACAAGGCAGGGGTCACGGGCCAGAGAGATCATTGATCTGATTCACCAAGAGGAGACGCTAAGAGGAGAGAGGAGAGTGCAAGAGACTCCGCTTTGGCCTACTACCTAAAATCCACTAATCCCGTGTAAAGAAGGTACAACCAGTCCGACATGTAAATCCAAAAAAAAAAACCACAATCCACCGAGAAAAGATAGGGCACGGGAACTAGAGACAACTACCTACCTCAGATCTCAGATCTCAGAATTCACCAATACCTTACCTGACCTAGGTATTCTTCACAAACAATCCTTTTTAAACATCCATACTGACATTTCATCGTCCCTTGAGCTGTCCCTAACTTCCTCCAATCGAACGACACTCAAGTCATCTTATACCTGTTACACCGATAACAGCGGTCAACCAGTTGTATGAAGCCCAACCACCTGTCGCCATCATCGACTATCGACTTTGATTTGCCTGAAGATCACCATTCAAATCTTATAATCTGCAACCTATTTGTGTACCACTACTACTATCATTTTCTCTGGAGGTAGTTCTCATTTATCTGTCAATCTCCTTGCCCGGCGCATTGATATTCGGAATCGAACAATTCATATCATAGCCGCGGTGTCGCATACACTCCTCTCTCCTCACAATGACGCGCTGGTAGTCTATACCACCCCCGTCAACTACGGCCGACGAGCATGGAATTCCGCCAACTAGTCCATACTCGCCTACCACTACCAGAAATTTACAGATTATCCTTCCCCATCGTGTCGTAGTCAAGAATATAGAACCTTCATAGGTTGCATTGTTCTCCTGTCATGGTCGATACTGCTCCAACCAAATGGCTACAGCGTCCAGTATGCCGCACTTGCTCCTCTCCTTCTCTTGTCCCCTGTCCCTTTCCTCCCTCCCCTCTTCCTTAGATACCTACCTAGACATATTCTTCTACTGCTAGGGCTAGCTGACTTGACATACCCAGGCCAACATTCGGCCAATTTGGCAAATCCTTCATCTTCCGTCGCTGGCCCCGCCTCGAGTACCGCAGGGCAAACACTCTCCGAATCCCCTACTCCTGGCCTGACCGCACACTCACCCTCATTCGCCGCTGCAACTACCAATGGTAGCGCCAATGGCCTCCTGCCATCCACATTACCTCATGATGCCTCCATCCATGCTGATTTGAGATTGTATCCTCGGGATGGGCGTGTTAGAAATCCAGTACCGAGCAAGTTGAAGGATGTGAACGAGGAAATGAAAGGGAACTTCAGCGTTATGCACATGGATGTGGCGAGCCATCGTGCAAGTGAAGGGCGTGACGCCGCTGCAAAGCGCACAAGCGAGAGTACCGCTCTGCAGGCCAAGTTGGCCCAGACCGACACCTACGTCTCCCATCAGCGAAGGGCAAATTATCCGAAGCCACCTGGTCTGAAGCAATTCACGACTCCTCCCAAGAAGTCACCTTCTGTTGAACCGGTTGTAGGACCACCATCATGTCAACCACTTACGATTGCGGAAACGAAGGCCGAACAAGCTCGACTCTTGACACTTCTGAGGACCCTGCCCCCCCACACGGTCGTGGATCAACTGTGCAAGGCCCTTGCATTCTTTGGCGGCATACCCGAAGCCCCGCCTCCCGCCGATGGCAAGTTCCCCGAAAGCGCGGAAGCAAACGGGTCCGGCTCCCTATTTGTTGGATGGATCGCAGAGATATTCCCCAATCTCGATGAGCCTCGAAGACGAGCGGCGCTTCAACTGGCACAACCCGTGAATCAGAGGCGGCCGAGGGGGCGACCCAAAGGCAGCAAGGCCTCCAAGTCTCGAAGTGACAAGGGCATCAAGAAGGGTACTAAGGGTACCGCGAATCGAGCTCAAGATCTTCAGGAGGACAGTTGGGTTGATGTGGACGACAGCGTTCTGGAAGTGAATGGGGATGGTGATTTGGTCGAAGTTAGCGAGGTGCCAGTGAATGCTCCGAGCACCCCTCCTCGGATTCCCGACGGAGGCCAGTTCAGCAACACCCCAGCAACGGGCTCGACTGGTGGTTTCAAGTCTATAAACGACTCTACGGTCGTTCCTGGGTCTAGCGCAAAACGGCGCGGTCGACCAAAGGGTTCCAAGAATCGACCTAAGGATGTTTCTGGTGCGCAACAGGCCGGTCACCCAACCGAAGCTACGCCTGTGAACTTGAATGTTCCTAATCAGACCGATCATGTTTCGACATTTCCAATACCGCCGAAGGTGACCCCGGTGCCGGTACCAGTTCCCATGCTCAGTGAACCGCCAAAGAAGAAGCCAAATTCAGGACGACCAAAGGGTTCCAAGAACCGACCTAAAAGCGCCAACGAGACAATAGGTCAGGATGTAGCCACGTCCCAACAGAAGTCACCTGATGTGCCAAATAACCAGAATAGCCAACACACAGGCCAGATGGTAATGGCAGGTCCTTCGTTTACTGGCCACGCTGCCGCATCTGCCCTTGCCCTCGTCGATAGTAGTAGTTCTTCTCAGAACGACAAGCGGATCCAGCAGCCGCCTCCATCTTCAATCCCTAGCAGCCAAGTACCGACCCCAGCAGTCAAGGAATCAACTATAGTAGGGAAGAAGCGGAAGCGCCAATCTGCCCCTGCTGCTGGAATGACACACTCCCAAGTCGATGGAACGACTGACGGTCTTGCTGGTACTGGGTCAACTCCTCAGCAATCGCAGCCCAGTGTCTCGCAGCCAACTTCAGTTCCGATTCCTCAACCAATGCACACCACTTCAGCTGGTCATCCTGTTCAGCAAACTACCGGTGGCGGTAATGCTGCACCGTCTGCCAAGAGATCTCGCAAATCCCAGGAATCAAGCTCGCTGCAAACAGCGAAACGCCCGACCCCAGCCGGCACGGGAACTAAGCATTCCGCGCCATCTACGGCGGTTACCTTGGATTCGGGTCGGCAAGCCAGCCAAGCTACGACCTCGTCTCAAAACAATACGCAGGCCGAAGGTCTCGAAGCTCGTTACGAACAGATAGCTGCGTTGCAGAATCGTAATGATCAGGTACAAGGAGGTAACGCCAATCGCGCTCAAAAACAGCAGCAACTTCCAACCAGTATGCCAGTTGGGAATAATGCTTCCTCCACTGCGGCAGAGGGCTTGGAAGCTCATTATGAGCGCTTTACTGCGCTTCAAAATCGCCAGGATGGCGCGAGGCAGTCGTCAGCACCTCGTCAACAGATGCAACAGCAGACTACGCAAAACCTGTCACCTATCCCATCGCAGGCTTCAAAGGCATCGCAAATGCCGTCTGCTTTAACTTCACATCAGCCAACTAGGACACCGCAGAGTTACTATCCCCAACCACAGACGCTTAGCTCGTCTTACAACACTCAAGCTCCTACATACTCGGCGAATCAACGCCAGCCGCAGCATATGGCTACTGGGTCTCCTGGCACCAGTCTTGTACAGCATATGACTAATTCTCCCCAGTTCGGCGCGCAGTCTAACACGCCTCTAATGCAAGGGGACACTAATTACAGAGGATCGCCGTCCCTGGTTCATAATAATACGGGATACCCGCCACGTCGAACGCCATCGGCGTCACCTCTTGACAATAACTACCGCACATCAGGTACGGCAAGTCACGGCGCCTCGAATCACTCGCCTCACTTTGGTGCGCGTCAGACTCCGACGACTACACACGGCACGTCACATTCTATAATGCCTTCGTCTTTCACGTCTTTCCCGGACTCCAGCTTTCTGGATATACAGGGCTTGGATTCTAGTAGTAGCCACGGCGGGCTGGGCCTCGGTACGGGATCATACGGGCTCGGTAGCGGCGGGGTACAACCTCAACAGCGAACCACCGGCTCGAGCGCTACGTCTCTTTACTCAGCTACGGGAATGAATAATAGCTACTTGCCTTCGTCAAACGTTGGCCGCGCCACCCAAAACAGGTGGCAGTCATGATGAACAATACCGGGCTTCGATATCTACCTACCGTATTTTACCTAATGAATACAGCGCTTGAAGCACATGATATATGACGGGACGTGGCGTTATGTGGGATGGGATGAGGGAAAAATATAAAGAGGCGTTGAATATGGGAATTCTGCCTGAGAGGGGACCGGGGCGTACGACGCAAATAGCACTTCTCCCTATTCTTCTTCATTCACCTATTCATTGAATGCGAGTTACTTCTCATGTACCCACTCTGCGCTGCATGGTTCACGACGGGATGCTTTTTTTTTCTCTCACGAGGGAGGGAGTGTAAGGGATGGTGTATGCAGGACTGGGCTGGAACACAGGGACGGGGTTGGCGGTTGCTTTTCTTCCAATTTCTTCATACCTTACATTATCTTACCTTACCTACCTAACCTGATCTGACCTACCTACCTTAACGAATGACTTCAAACCTCTTACAAGTGTACACGCATGCGAACGCAGATAATTGAACCATGGCCACACGTATTTAGGTTACTCTTCTTCAATACTGGACCTTTGCCTCTCTGCTTCTGCTTCTATACTGCTCATCTCGGTGTCTGGTTATGAAGGAAAGTGGGCTGGGTTGCGTCGAGTCGTCGAGCTCAAGGAGAGAACTTTTACGATAATTCCTCGTGTTCGTCTGTCATCCCTGTTTACTTGCTTCTCCAATATACCATTCGTGTCTCCGGGGCTTCTTCTGTTTCTACTTCGCATGCCTGGCATACCCAACTTCGCGCCTGATTTTTATGGATCTTTACGATTTGCTTTGCTATCACTGTGACGAAGACAATGGGACGGAGAGGAGAGGAGGGTGGATCTACGGGGGCGAGGGTGTGAGTTGTGTATGGGAGTATAGGAGACCGGGTCGATATGTACTAGGTAGCCAGGCCTCATATAAGCCTTGAATGAAAGAATTGGGACCTTTGATGAGAGTATCGGTTTGGATTTGGATATATGGGATATATATCTACTCGCTTGCTTCCCCTTGCCCGCCCTTCCACTCATCTCTAGAAGACACTGCTCTCCCAATCTCTCTCTCTCTGTCATGACCGTGACACTGCATGGGGAGTCCATGGATGCTCATTTGTCTTCCCATCCATCATGCTTATCCTTCGATGCATGCCGCCCTTCAAAAAATGAAAAGGAGCCCGCCGCCCCTTTCTATCCATCCGTGTTGGGTGGTGAGTCGAATAATACCCGCTTGTACATGACAACAAGAACAAAAAAAATTGCCTTGCGGAAACACATAGAGAATTAAGTTACGCCCCGTTGTGGTTATGGCCTATGACACACAAGAGACACCAGACATGTAAAGGTAAGGTAAGGCTTGGTAGGCAGGTATGGTATCGTATGATGTCTACCCCGTCTCCGACTGAAAGCGAGCAAGCAAGAGCTTTTCTCAAATATTCAAACCCCTGTAGTTTCGCCCCAGCTCCGTTTTCCCCTCCCTCCTATCCTCTCTTTAGCCGTGGCCTTGAGGAGGTAGGGAATAAGGAGGATTGAAACAATAAGATCCCCGCCTATGAAGAAAAAGAAAATCAAGTTGCAGCCTCGGTTGAGAGGGAAAAAAACGCCCTGTAAATGCTGATATATGTATATGGATGACATGGCCAGACATATACCTGGAACCGTGAAATACCTCTTCTAAGCGCCTATGCTAGGTATCAATCAAAGCAACCCAACCCCATTGGTGGGTAAGTAGTGGCAGTAAAGTAGGTGGTAGGTATAAATTATTCGATAGGATCCTCTTCGATGGCTTCCAAGGGCGGCCGGACAGAGGCTGGTGCGGATCGTCCGTACCACCATTCGTCCTCCTCCGCGGCGCCATCTTCTCGGATAAGCTCCAGCATGACTTGGGCATTGCGCTTTATGTCCTGCGGTCGCTCGACAATCTGTCGGTCGAGTATGAGAGCTTCGGCAGTTGGAGCCCATATTTGTTGCAATGTCGGCAGGTCAGGAAGCAGCATCTTAAGCTGGTCTCGTGATAACTCGCCCATCGGCATGCCCTCAGCCAAGCTTGTGTTGAAGATTAGGTTCTCCCACGAACTGGCCATCGAAGCGTCGCTCCCCCTTCGGCCCGCATCAGATCCTTGCCGTCCACGGCTACCTGCTTGTGCCTCTCCTGACTTGTGAAAATCACCTTCTCCCATACTCGACTTTTTCCGGGCAAGGCCCATAAATCCTCGACGCGGTTTCGCTAGGGACTCCGCAGGCTCCTTCAAGACCGAGTTATACCACGAGTCAATGGCGCCTCTCCTCAGGTTATAGCCCTTGATCTCCCAAAATCGCTCCACCTGCCGAAGCCCACCAACGCACATAGCAGTCACGTAAACTTCGTCGGGAGGCCGATCTTTCAAGTAACCTCTCAGGGAACGCTCGAACCGACCGACATAAGATGGAGGCCGGAGTCGTCGACAGAACGAGGACACAACCAGTGGGAATACCTGGTGTACGCGTAATAAGGTCTGGTCATCGTACATGCTCATGATCTTCTGCTCGATGGGGTTGAGAGTGTAGGGCTCCCGCGATAATCCGTGTCCATGTTCCTTGATGTACTCGACGTGTAACGTCCGGTATGTCTCGAAGAAATGAAAGATGGTGAAAAGTAATGGTATTAATCGGCGACGCATCCGCTCGTATTGTGGTTCGAATTCAAGGCGCTGTGCCTCGGTAGTTCTTAAAAATATCTCTTTCGTCACCCGCTCGGAGATCAAAAATGAAAGCTTGGAGGCCACGTGCAATCTGTGCCATATCCCGCAAAGATAATGGAGCCGAATTGCAGACGGGTCAGGAGCTGGATATAATCGCTTCGCATATGCCGGGACGTGGTGTTCCAAGTGGTATCGCGCAATGGGGAATTCGTTGACCGTAATCATAGCGTGCCACGACCGCGATGCCAGACGAAGGCTGAGGACATCGGATAAGGGTAGAGAGGCGATGATTTGAATCTTCAGCTCGTTGGGGAGTGCCAAGAACAGTTGGTCAAACGGCGTGCTTCTCCTCTTCGGTGTCTCGGTTGTCATGGTCGACGGAACTACGCGACGGTAAGATGGTCCTGAAGCTGAAGTTGGCGCGTCGTTTCTCTGTTTTATGGGTGTCGTGGGAGCCTTGCTCGATTGACTTGGCTCTTCCGATGGGTAAGATGAAAGTCGAGGATTCGGCCACGACAGGGCCATCCTGCGAGTGAGCAACTGCATCTTGAGGTTGGTCTTTTGACTCGCTAAGCTGCTTGAGCTTGTCAAAATACCGTCGCGAGGCGAACTCGGTGATATGTGGAGGATCCATGGTGAAAGCCCTTCAAGTGATTTGAGCCGGCACGCCTAAGCCGGAAGGGAAAATAGGCAATGCTTCCAATGCACGCTTGTCCTCAATCAGAAAGGAAACGCGAAAGAAGCGGCGGCGGCAACAGCGGCGATAGACTCGGTAGTATCGACGATGATCGTTCGCGACTCAAACATATTGAGGCATTGGATATATCGGGAAGATTTTAGATCCTGAAAGAGAATCCGCCACCAGCCACGATTTTTGACCTGACGGGAATAGGTTGCAAGTCGCGGTCGAATCCAAGGCTGTAGGAGTCCGAGCCGGTGAAGGAGTGACAAACAAACAGGACAGCAATAGGGAGATGAAGCGAGCGACGTCAGATGTACAGATACGGCACCGACAACCAAGCCTTTCGCCCCTCTCTTCTCGCTTTGAACACTGGCTTTCTCGCTGATTAATCTCGCTCGAAGGGGATGGGATTGGAATGTCGAGTCTCGTCAAAGCCGATGTGGTTCACTAGATATTAGGCGGGTTTTGTCGCAGACCCTGAGAAACGGGGTCGGCACGAATACGATCGATTCGACGACGATGATTTAGAAGACAAAAAGGAGACTGTGGCGATGAGATGGGAAGAATGGGCGATTGAGGTTCCGACGTGGTGTAGTTGTCAGATATTGGGGGTAGCCAAGAAACCAGGCGTGGTGGACGCTTGGCTAAGATGTTTTCGGAAGGGTAGTTTGTTGAACAGAAGAGAGAAGGAGAGTAGAGACTGGAGTAACGTTATTGGAAGAAGAGACCAGATAGGGCAAAAAAAGCGCCTTCGGCCTATGCTAGGCAAAAGAGAGACCCATAGAGTGGGAGAATGAGGCCGAGAACTGTGAAGGTATGAAGATATGAAGTGCCCCAAGTGGGAACTAGTTCGTAAGAGGGATTGGATTTTGGGAAAAGGGACGGACGGGATGGGATGGGATGGACGATTGGACTGGACTGGGCTGGACGGGAGAAGAGAGAAGAGAGAACTAAGAACTAGAGGTAGAGGTACGAGAGTGGATAAGAGTGGCCCCGCGGGAAAGGAGAGAAACAGCGGGAAAAATCAGCGTAAAGTGTTAGTGACTCTGGTACTGACTGACAACTGTTTCTCCTTAGATTTAGGTACTAAGTTGTACTGAATACGTAAAATGAAGTACCTATCATGCAAGATGGGTGTGGAGAAATACCTGAGGCATTCGTACCTCAAGGTCTCTTTCGATTCTGAAGACAAGAAGAATGGACAGGGCTCATGGCTCATCGGCCACGGGGGTTCCGCCGGGGATAGGTTGGTTAGATTCGTTAGAAAGCGTGGGTGGCACTGGGGGAAGGGAATAAAAGTCCACTAAAAGGCTCGGTGTTATGGTGGCATGAGCTATAAAATAGGGTGCCCAAGGCAGCCAAGGGTCGCCCTTTTGCTGCTTACGGCGATTTGGCCGGCCAAATAGTGGAGTGCTGCCGACCTATGGCCAGCCTATGGCCAGCAAGTTAGATGCCGCTATACCTCCTTATCATTGGAAACTTCGTCAAAAAGAACATCCAGCCCGACCTACTGTCCGAGCCACACACACATCTATCTAATAGCACACATCCGACTTGACTCTTTCTTTGCACCGAGAGAGAGAGTATTCTCCCCACAGTATTCTTGTTGATTGTCGACTCTACGTAGTTATCTCAGAGGTAGGCTTATCACTTCAGAATTGAGTTGTACATAGGTGCCTGAGTGTTGAGTGTACATACATACTTACATTCATACCTGCATAACATAGTACGTACGCGTAGGTACTGCACCTACTGCACCTACTGCACCTAACTGGCAGATCGTGATGGATCAAGTCATCACCTGCAGTCTGAAAGTCAAGCAAGCCTCACTCCACTCCATTCCTGAATCCTACACTTAGCACACTTAGCATGGAAGGCCTCACTTCAACCTCGGCACCGGTACCAACACCAACATCATCAGCATCATGTTTGGGTATGATTGCTATATGAAAACATCAACAATTCTAAAAATGGGGAGAAGGAGTTTATGATATTAACCCCATGACCTGGTGATAAAGTCAGACAGGTTCTGTGTAAGAGTTTCACTGTGCCGTCATATCACGTCCATCCGCCGAGTCATTTCCGGTACACTCTTATTTTACCATCTCGTCAATTGGCTCGTCCACAACCGCAATCTGATTCTGATCTGGCTGTCTGCGCTACTATACCGGTTCTCATCAGGGGGCCCCACGCCACACCTATCGGCCCGGGAATGTCCCATGGAAATATCGGTCGTCCGCAAATAATTTTAGCCTCTTCCTTCGACCGCCGTCTTACCAACTTTTCCGGCATGATAACTGATAACCACGATACCAACACATTATCTAGCCTGGGCAGCCTGGCTCACTTGTGACTTACTTACTGGCTACTGCAGCTTTATCTTTCTTCAAACATCATTCCCTGCCATGTCTAGCTCTTACATCACATCATCCGTGTACTGAGCCTTTCTCACTGCGATGGGTCTGGTTATTGGGCAAAACATCATGAGAGCAAGCTACCCCCAATTTAGCCTATTCCCAGCTCGGCTATTGCTTGCAGAATCAACGTCAGGCCCAGGCACGTTTATAAATCATACTACTTCGCGGGGGGCTCGTTGACATCCGACCACCGTCTCGCGATCATGGAGATCTGAATACGTACCTATGTAGGTAGATAGTTGGTAGTTGGTACAGCCAATGCCGAGAGAAGCACCGATCTCTGGCCTTCAAGATACTCGCAAATATCAGTCACGATACATATTTTGACCTCACGCCCTCATCCATACATACATACATAGGCACGATCGTGACACGCTTGGCATATGCGGGATTTGACCGAATGTCTTAATACTTTACAGATCGCCTCAAATCTCGCACGCAGCTGTCGGCTTCTGGCACAGCGCTTGGCGGCTAACATTGGTAATAAGCCGTCCAGGGGAAGAGAAACATGCGCTATTGTCTTTCATCATCAGGATTCACCAACAACAGTGGTTCTAGAGTACTGTTACGGAAAGATCTGCACTCGACTTCGGCACTTCTGGGTACTTGTTCTCATTTCGGTCTCGCAGTGTAACATGCCACCTAGACATCGAGACAACCCTCTTTACCAAAGCGGGAGCGTCCCCCCTTTTTCAGTGCTGCTCTTCAGGAATCAGGACAATGCACATGACCTCGCCGAATCGTGAAGTCTCATTGACGACAATCGAGAACCTGAAAGGCCAGGCCCTGCATTATTATAATATAATAACGGCCATACATACCTACATGTTCTTTCATTACTCGCGTCTCGGCAGAATAAATCATCTCGCGATGCCCAAACTCGTTCCTGTCAGCGGCGCATACACATATGATGATACGCACTTTATCCGGCACACACAATGGCAGACTGTACGAATACAAAGGTAGGTATGTATGTTAGGCAACGAAAGTATACGCATAGTTGACAAGTATGCGGTATAATGCATACGGTATGGTATTATACCTAGTATACCCATATAAACCGTGTATAATACCGGTATAGTTAAATAGTGGGTCTGAAAACCACCTGATTTTCTACTGTAATCGTCAAATTCAACGTTTTTAGGCTTCATCCATTGAATTAAGCTGCCGTATTAATTGACCTGTGACCTTAAGTGTTTAAGGAATTAATTTCTTCGTTGTCGCTGCCATAATTAAGGCTATACACAAATGTACTACTGGCTGTAAATACTGCGCAATGTAAAATCAATGGTAATAATAGCATACAAAGCACCTCTTTGCTAAATAGCCTTTTATTAGTACATAAACAAAGCTTTACATACATGAAAATTCATCTTAAAGCTTATTGTATGTAAACCATATAATAAAGCCCAGGGTACCTAGGTACCTCTGGCAGAATAGAAAGAAGTAGGGCATGATAAAATAACTCGGTAAATTAATAAATCCGGATAGAGTGGGTATATATGGGGCCGAAAGGTTTCGCCGGTTCCGACCATACGCATAGTATTTGACTATGCGGTATTATACATGCATAATACGGTATTATACACTATACGTATAGTCAACTTTCGCACCCTAATGTATGTACAATATATGTATGTACATACATAAGTACAGTACATACTCCTCACCTCCCGTCGATCACTGTCCACGTAATACGGCTGACCGCCGGCCCCACGAGGCGTCCTTTCAAAACTCGGCGCCGATTCTCAGTCGTTATTCCACGGTCTTTAGAACGCCAAGCGGCGATTGTATCGTATAGCAATACCTCCAATGCTGGAAGAACACCTTCCTTACCAGCCTATCTACGTGACCGTTGAAAACAAGGGCTTGAGAATTCCCCGCGATAGAGCCGCCCACGGTCCTGTCCTTTCTACTGTTCAAACACAGAGAACTGCCCATGTGGATTAGCGGCCCTACTGCGGTCATTCTCCCCGTCTTCCCAGCATCAGACGTAATGGCGCGATCATTGGCTAGAATCCCTATAATCCATCTTCAATTGCAGCCGAGGAGTAGGCCCGTCTCTCTATTTATGACAGACGAGATCCAGACCTGACATCCAATCTGCTGCTTCGAGACTGCTCAGAAAAGAAAACCACCACCAACTCTTCCTCCTCGTCATGGCGTTATGACATTGGAACGTTTCCGTTGATGAGTCCAGACCGGCACGAGCCATGCACAGACTGGCCAGTACAACGTCGTCTCGGATAGCTCCCAGAGACTGGATCTCAGAACCTCAGTATGACTAGTCAGATGCAGTTCGACTTCACCTAACTCCTCGCGGCAGCGAGAGACGCCCGGCTTTATCGGTGGTACAACACAACCGTAGTGCGTGGGTGCAACGTGGTCTTGGTGACAAGTAATACTATTCGTGGTGTCGATAATGCGTATCATCCTACATATCAGCACTCGTTGCGATGGCTTTTTCAGTCATCCAAGCTATAGCCCACCGCAGACCAGCTGTCCAATCTCCGCCTCCTCGAGTGGCAGCACCACTGCAATGACCCTGCTCGGAGCGCGCGTTTCCACTGGCAGGTCACAGTAGCAGGTCACATAGTCCGGAGGGCCTGCTTCTTCAGTCACGCCCAGCCCAATAATGTATGGCGAGCTGCCAAAAACTGCAAGAAACGCGCCAAGTAACATCATCGGCGTTAGTTGTAATAGGTGCACTAAGTTTTCATTCAGCTCTAAGCTCCGACTCTTGTTACGTAGAGACTAGAGTATGCATACTGGATATGCAGTTGACGAGACGATGGAACCAGACTGCTTCTGGGTCTAGTCTTGTTCTCACTGTCGTTGTAACCATCGTTTTCAACCTACCTACTCAACGCGGACTGTTGCTGTTGAATCGGAGTCCGGGCATTACTTACGGAGAGCTTGTGCGATCAGCTTCGCACCGCAGCTTTTAGTCCAGGCCTGTCTCTCCGAAAAGGTGGCCATCTCGCGTAGGCTTCCGTGAGTAAGTGCTTAATATATCAAAGGGCCATTGCTGTTCGGTTGATCAAGATCTTCGCCCATCCACCCATCTGTTTCGCCAGCCAGGACGCCGCGATATGCATCTCAGAGACGAGCCCAGGCTTGGAGTTCAAGATGAAACCAAGCGAGCCAATCCTTACGGCGCACATGTGGACACACTGCAGAACATATCGCCCATGACGCAAGCCAGCCTACAGGTCGGATCATGTCTTGGGTCGCGGTGTAGAACGATGGTCATCTGTTTTCTTCACTGCTTTCTCTTGGTTTCGTTTCGACGAGATGTTTCTTCAGCTCCTCTCGACGCCTACTTGATGGATTTAACTGTTCGCTAAAAGGCACGGGTCCATCCTTTGGGGCTAATGTAACTATCGTACACACATAGGTACATACATACATGTACACAGTAAGTTATTACGGACCCCCTACCTACACTTCCCACCAAAAAAAGGGCATCGAACAGGGCACTGAGACAATGGAGAAGACACAATGTAGAAAATATGCAGTTTGTATTATACATGTAGGTTCGTCTGGCACGCTGACTGGCGTCCAACGAGCCAGGATTTAGTTGTGCGCGCCAGACGGTAGACGTGGTAGACGCGTGCTTGCTGGGGGTCTTCTCTTCTAGAATTTGTTTAAAATGTTCTTTACCTTCCTTCTTCACAATGTCAAGGCACGAGGAGCCAAGCCCCGGGATCCCAAGGATGGAGCCCCATGTTTCCAGCTTCACCTTTCGGACAGATGAGGAAGTTGATTGTTGCGAGAGAACATTAGGAATGGGGCTAAACCACCCCAGGACCCATTACCGTTGGTCGTCATCTTTCTTCGAACGAGTCTCACCTAAAAAGCTTTGGCCCAATTTCCGATTTCTCCTTAAACATAGATAGGTAGATTGACGACCGAGGCCGACAAGCCCGACAAGCCCCGAGCCAACGGGTTTACTTACAATGTAGTAGTACACTACTGTGTTCTATTTTTAGCAACCACATGTGGTGCGTGGGCTTCTTGTGGGAGCTTCTCGTGGGCTCTGTGGGCTCTGTGGGCTGCGTGGGCTGCGAGGGTTGTCTGAACCTTTCCACTCATGGCGTTCCTGGCCCCCCGCCATCACTGACGTCCCTTATTGTCATGCAATAAGGTACTTTTGGGCTACATGGATGAAGCTCCATTCTACTGACAGAATGGCAGCCAAAGCAGCATTCGCCTTTGGGGCTTCGGCCGTCTCTGCGTGTCCCTGGCACGTACCCATCATCATCGCCGCCAAGACGTAGAGCATTCCCTTTTCTGTGGCGAGAGTCGTCACTTGGGGAAAATGAGAACCGACCTATCTATCTCTATCTCTCTCTCTTGCACTTTTTCTATCTCGTTCCTCTCCCCGCCTACTGCTCCTCCTCGCTTTCTGCCTGTCTACCTACCTATCTATAGTAGTCCCCCTTCCAGAAATACCGAAGCGAGTTAAGGTTGAGGTGTTTACCGAATCTAGTAGCCTAGCAGTTGTTGCGTTTAGGGGACCAAAAAAAGGGCGTGGGAGCTTCTCTTCAGGATTATCTAAACTCGACTTCCTTCTATCCATCCCTGTTATTAGTCCCGCGCCGTGGTGAAAAAAATTAACACCCCTTGAGGCGTAGCAACACAACTTGCCTTCGCTTAAAACCAAAAGAATTGTTCTCCTCTTCTCCCACCGCTTCTCCCTCTCTTTTCTCTTTCTCGCCGGTCTTTTAACTGCCGATGTCTGCCTTATGAGGCGCAGTGGCAGTAGCCAAGGAAGAGAGAGAAACCAACCCACATTACCCTGCTGCTGGTGCCGTTGCCGTTTGATATTACCCAGCGGATTCACCCGCCGCTAGGTAATATTCCCGAAGCCATACAGACAGACAGACAGGCAGACAGGCAGCCTCTGACAGCTCAACCCCCGCAAGTAGCAGCAGCGCGGCTGCGTGTATGCGCGAGTGAGTGAGTTTTGCGCGCGGCGCGTGTTTAGGAAGGATTGGCTGGCTTCGCTCGCTCCTTTTCGACCCGTCGTCTGTTCCATCCCCTCCTTGCGCCAGACGCGCGCTCGTTTCTGTTTTGCCTCCCCCCTTTTCCCCAGGGGCCCGTCTACTTAGCCAGTCTTCCATTGGCCTTCGATGCGCCTCTAGCGGCGGCGGTTCTGCTCCCATACGCCTATCTCGCACTCATACACGCGCACGCGCACTCTAGCCCCTTTCCCGAGGGTAGGTAGGTAACCACACCTTATTCACCGACCGAGTGTGCGGGTCTCGCCACACACAGACACGCATCCATAGGTAACCTACCGACGCATGGCCATGGACTCCGCACCGACCTCGTCCGGCTCCGGACCCCTCCGGACACCCGAGCCAGAACCCCTCCCCATACCATCATCATCATCATCGACCTTCGCCGACGCCGACGCCACACCGGAGACAGGCGTCGTGGACTCGCCGGTATCTCCGGCGTCACCAAACGCACTCGCACGCTTCGAGTTCGAGATGGGCCGCGGCAACGAGGGGTCCAAGATCCTGATGGTGGAATGGGACCCGACGCCGACGGCGGAGGACGGGTGGATCGTGTCGTGGGACGGCAAGACGACGACGTTCCCGGTGGAGGAGAAGGTGGAAGAGGAAACCGGAGGGTACGACGTTGAAGTCGAAGTCGACAACGGGAAGCAAAGACAGCGGCGGCAGCGCATCTACTTCCTGCTCCCATCAGACACGGCAGTGCCGCCGTCAGTAACAATCTCACACGCGGGCGCGGGCCGGGCGCTGACGGCGAAGTCGATGCCGGCCATCTTCGCGCCGGGGCTCGGGATCGGGTCGCGCGACGCGGGGCGCCGGGGGGTCCTGCACACGGCCTGGGCCAGGCTGCGCGCGGGCCAGCTGCACGACGAGATCCGCGCCGAGCTGCGCGACAACAGCGAGAGCGTCGGCCTCGAGATGGCCGTCCAGGAGCGCCTCTGGATCATCGACCACTTCGGCCTCGACGACCTACGCGTCTCCGACGCCGGTGCCACCGTACCACCGATGTTCTCCGCGCCGCCCCAGAGCCCGAGGTCACCCCTCGGAGGCCGGCTTGGTGAGAAGTTGAGGGGGCTGAAGCTGGCGACTTCGCCGGCGGAACTGGCTCATCGCTCAGGTAATTTGCTCTTCTGCTTTTCCCATTTCTGCTTAGTACCCCTATTTTTTTTTCTTTTTTTCTTCTCAAGTCTGTAAGGGGTTTCAAGGTGGCGCCCACCAAGTCCGCCGGCATACCACCTACGTCTCTACCTCCCTCCCAAGCTCACACTGTCTTCCGTAGGCAACTGTTACCCGCAACACCAAGTGCCACACCTTACCAACCCGTCAACAGCCGGCAAGAGTGCGGACACAACGCTGCTGCGACCCAGCGCCGCTGGCGAGGGCGGCAGCGGCGTGGCATCCCTAGACGCCGTCCTGGGCGCCAAGCAGACAGCGGCCGCGCCCCCCATGACCCAGAGCAAGGAGACGGAGGACGAGCTCTTTGCGCTGCCGATGAGTCCGCGCAGCCCCGAGATGAAGACTAGCCCGTTTAGCTTCCTGAAGTAGAAGACCACGATACGTGGCCGAGAAGGGAGAGGAGATGCCTGTAGGCTGTGGGTGCAATTTCCCCGTCCGTCTGGGTTAAAGTTGGCCTCCAAACACTAGGAGCGGGCAGAGAGGACTGAGTGAGTGAGTGAGCGAGTGTTCATATACCAAAAACGTGGAAGCCCGTCGCTTCTAGATTGGATGGATCAAGGATAGGGATAGATTCAAAGGAGGCAAGGGATGAGCGAGCCTGCTATGTATGTAGAGCCGCAGGTGCGTAATATTAGTTTCGGCGGGGCAAACAGGGACCGATTTTGAGAAATACGTCGAAAGGAAAAAGGGGTTGCTGAGGGAAAGAAAGAAAGAAGATGCTACGCCGTGGTCAAGACGGCAAAGTGTCGTCGCGAAGACAAGACAAGACAAGAAGAAGGGAAGAATTGGCTGTGCACACGTGTAAGAAACTTCGGGTCCAGTCAGTGTACGAGTGAGCAACGTTAGCAGAACAAACGAGAAAGGCCAGCGTGCGATACTGGCAATAGAAGCTATGTATGTCGGCCCTCGCTTGGCCCCCGATAAAAACCACTTGGATCGTCGAGAGGAGCGCGGCGTAACGGCTGAGAGCACAGTTAGAAGAGTGTATACCAGATAATTGAGATATCCAATACACACCCGACAGACGAAAGAAAGACGAAAGGAGTAGAGGTATAGAATCGCATAGATAGGACATCAAGAGGCTATCCAATACTGGCTGTTTGACAGTTTAAAGTCTTACTTACCATGTCTACCTAGAAGTAGACCTGCTGTGTAATGGAAGAGAAGCAAGCGAGCAAGCTTAGGTAGACGACACATATAGCTCTAATGATTCAGTTGCCTTGTATTCTACTAAGACTACAACCCTCGGGAGTATTAATTATGTGTTCTCTGCAAGTACAAGTAGCCCGCAGTGCTTCCCTTCGTATTAATCCCAGGAGCGACACTACGAACACGCAAACGACCGGCGAGTTCCGACCAAATCCATATATGACATATATACCATATCCGGCCATTCATGCGTAGATGTCCATTGCAACGGTCCAACCACGTGCTTCGTCCGCCGATAGTCTACATCCGCAGCAGCTCCCGCATTGCTGAGTTTGCGGGTTGCATGTATGGATGCACCCATATATGTGCGTGCGATCTGCGTACCGACCTACGCAGGCAGGTAAGGTAAGGTGATGCAATGCATGATACGGATTTGTCTGTTTGTGGTTGTCACATGCTGTAACCCATATCTGCTGCCTGCTGCCAGGGTCGGTCCGAATGCAATATGTAAGTGATGTGCCCCTCAACCCTCGACCCGCCCAAACATCGTCGCAGTGCAGCTTGAGACAACGAAACAAGTATGTGCGCTCGTGCTTGCTGTGATTCGTCGCACCATCCGCTCCGCCTACGCTAGACTGCCGGTTTCCATATGCCCACCACGTCCGGCCTGTATGGAACCTCGCTTTTTATGACCGGACTACATCTACGCCTTCCAAGAGCAGGTCATGCGGGCTAACAACCCGGGTTCGATTTCGGCGAGTGTGGACGATTCAGTGGAGAATTCAGGTAAACGCCCAATTTCAACGGCTTCTTACGAATATCAGAATCCGCCATTTGGCCTATACAAGCTCGGTCCTCCTTTAGAGTCCACGATGATTCTCGAGTGACGGCCGGCCTGGTCTTCTTTGTCCTGAGTTGATCCGCTCATTGTCCGCGTTGCCAAGCTTAGCTGCAAATCCGCCTGCCGGTTGCAATTGGTAACGGCTGTAGTATGCGAATGGTTCGAAGGCTTTGAGGGCCGAGGGCCAAGATGTTGTGGCATTTCCTCCTATTCCATGCCCAAAGCTCAGACACTATAAGTCGATATTGCCCATGCTGCAGCTCTTTCCATCATACTGGTAAAGGCCGTAGCATACCTGCTCTCCTAGAGCTTAAAGGCGAGTATGAGTATAAGCCCGCAAGCATCGCAACCAGGGGCGTATCAAACATCCATCACGTTCACCGCCATCCACCAACGCGATGTTCATTCCACCGCTCCCTGCGCTCATGGCGGAGATAAAACAACTTCTTCGCCTCGCGGTACCTCCTCACCCAATCCAGCGTCTCCCTCTCCGTCGCCAGATCCGCGTTTCCCCCAGCACCCCCATCGGTCATCCCCCCTCCTTCGAGAAAACTCTCCTCGAGCGCGTGGCACACAGCCTCTTGCTCCGCGAGGCTCTGCCCGAGTCGCGCGTATAGGGCGGCGGGAGAAAAGGGGGCGAGCGCGGCATCCATCTCGGCCTGCTTCTGGCGCCACTGGCGCTCGAGCGCATGCGTAGACAGCAGCTGGGCCTGGGCGGCGGCGCGCTGGCCCGCGAGCCGCTGCTCTAGATCCGTCAGGTGCGCCGCCAGCCCCACGTTATCGGCTAATGCAGAGAGGAGGGCGTCGCGAGTGGCGGAAAGCGAGGGGTGCGTCGTCGACGGCGCATGCGTTAGGGCGTCTAGGACGGCGGGGTCGCTTAGGATCTCGGCGAGGTCTTGTTTTCTGTTTCATGTAAGTTTGACGTTAAGTACATATTTGAAGATAAAGATACGGATTAGAGACATGTAGATGCTTCAACGACAGGTATAAGTTGTTGGTGATAGTAGGTGTAGGAGCACGCAACATACGATTTATCCTCGAGGATCTTGGGTAGCCACTGGTCGCCTGGATCCGGAATGGGCTGTTCCCGCTCGTCATAATATCCTCCAGCCGAGGAGGTCGGAGCCGGTATCAGACCTGATGCGTCTGTACTGACAGCAATCTTCCCCTTTCCCTCCATGATCCTCGAGAAGGAATCGTCTGGTATCGGTGGTGGTGGTCGAGGAGAGTTAGAGGCGGCGGGTGTGCCCAGACGGCTTGTGTCATGGCTACTCGGTTTGGGTGGAGGCACCGGAGGTGGGGGCGTTGGGCTGTACATATCGTGTTCCCTCAGTTTGTTTGCTGCGATGATAGGCACAGTTCAACAGTCACCAGGCTAAAAGGTTGACACAGAAATTATGCCTGGGTTGTAGTAGGACTTGTGATGGAGAGACACGAGAGTGATGGTTTAAGTCTGGAGCTGTTCGATTGAGTATAGCAGAGCCGCGTGCTTATCTTATCGTGTTGGCGGACACCTACAGTCAGCCAGACATAATCACTGTACCGTCCCTTTTCAGTGGCCCCTTAATCCGTAAGGACTTGGACATTTTCAGTTCAGCTCTGGTGCTGATCGAAGTGAAGGACAGTCAAACAATTACCCCTCTGATAATTGCAGACTTGATTGCACTCGGAATGTACGATTATTGGTTAAGCATGTTGTACACACTACGAACTTTGCAATGTGCTCCGAGAAAACGCCCTTACAGTTGTTTTAGAGCCATCCTCCAACCCTTGGGGACAACGCCAACCGCCATCAATCCCGGCCCTTTGAAATGCAAAGTGTGTATAGAACATCCATCCTCAGTGTGAACCAAGATTCATAGAAGGCCACTACCCGCTTATTTCTTGACCGACCATAGCTCTCGTGTCCACCCGTGTTCCCGCATCATCCTCTTGCTATTGATGCCGCCAGTTCCCTTCTTGTCATTGCTGGTAATCGCCAGTGCCTTGCTAGCATTGGCAAAGCCCTCTAGAAGCTCCTTCATCCGGCCTGCTTTCACAATCACCGCTGCCACGTCCCCATCCCTCTTCGCGATGACCGAGGCAAGTTCCATGCATTCCAGTAGATTGTCCCGAGTGAGAGCGATCCCCGCGAAGTGTAACACACTCACGTATCCTATAATCATCTCGGGGATATACGCATCTCGGAGATAGGTGAAATCTTCATCGTCTGCTCCCGTTAGTTCGAAGATGCTCACGGTGAAGTTGAATGCAACTCACCTTCAATACTCTCCATGAGCCAATTGTTCATGATCGGCCGCATGAAGCTCTTCAAGAGTTTTATCTTATGGCCTACATAAGACCAGAAGTCTCGGCCTACCTGCTCTGTTGGACTGGGCCGGATGTCAGCTTTACTACCTTTGTAGATGAGCTATGGCTTCGGGAACTTACTCTTGCGCCAATATTTCGCTCGATGCGATATCCTCCATCGAGTCCAAAGCCCGAACCAGTGACTCCATCTCGAAGTAGTTCTGTGCTACTGCGATCTCCTCCACACCAAGGCCGTTCTCTTCCAACGAGCCTGCTGCTGCACTTGACCGGACCTCGGCAAACCACGACACGTCTGAGTCGTCTGAGTATACGATGCCTGCCTTTCTCTTGAAGATTTCTGAGCAACGAACTCGTTCAGACAAGGCACGAGCAGCGTGAAAGTTGAATTGCACTAACACATCATTAGCAAGATGAAATATTTCGGAGACGAATGGTTGATTCACTGAGAAAGCGTTTGTAGATGGCTGTGCCGTATTGGAAGATCTCGTGCCACAGACCATCAACAAGGAGGAACCACTCCAACGACTGAATAAGATATTCGTCGACGAAATTTAGCTCTTCCGGAGGTTCTCCGAGGAAATCTGGCTTCAGAGGACGCCCATACTTGAGCGTAGGGGGGTCATTGGAGAAGACAGTAAATCTACCAAATGGTTCGAGGCGATGCTCTGGTTCGGGATATTGCTGGAGAAGAGAACGCGGCTGGAACTTGACAAATTCGGCAATGTCCACCCCGAGCTTCTCCATAAGTCTCAGCAAAACCTCCCTCTCGTGCTGCTCGGTCACGCCAGTAACGTTCCGGCTGAGCGTGAAGAAGGCCCTTTCACCTTGTATTTGGTTGCAGTACAATGGCATCATGTCCGTCAAACCCGTCAATCGAAGAGTACTGACATAGGCGGAGACCACATTCTCCTGCGCCTTACGGCGTTCGGAAGCATCTGAGCGCACACCGCCCTGCAACAGGTCGAGCGCCGATATTATCAGGTAAGCGTGGACCAAGACGCGCAGGCCGCTGTGATCGTTGAGTTGGACAAATCTGGTCTCGTCAATCTGGTCTCCGGGATGGCTGAAATCCGGTATCAACTTCGAAGAATGTTGCCTGTTTGCTGACTTTCCAAGCGCAAGACCGAGCTCGTAAGTATATTGATCTAAGTTGTTTGAGATGATAGCCGCTTGGAGAGTCTTCATCGGGGTCTTCGCCTCCATAGAAGTCTTGGTGGCCGTCTCCAGAGATCCAGCGAGACGCTCTCCAACTGAAGCAGCGTCGCCATGGAACTGGATAGCATTGAAGGCGGGAAAGGTCTGGGTGATGGTAGCGGTCAAATCTGGCGGGGATCGCTTCATCAAGTAAGCGTCAAACTGCGTACGCAGTAAAGCGTTATAATGAGCGAAGACGAAGTCATCCCAATCCTCGCAGATCTTTTCGACGCTTGGTATATCGCCCGAGAGGATCCCGTAGACGGCACGCTCGTAGTCATCAGTACCACCTTGTCGCGCCAAGGCAAAGCTGGTACGTCGCCAGAGAAGCATGGAGAGCGGATCGCAAGAGGGCCGACTGTCATTTTCGTCCCTGGATAGAGGCATAGCTGACATGCTGACAGCTCTCCAAACTTCAGTCCTCTCGATACACCAATCTCGAATCTCGGCGATGCTTCGTCCTCGTCGCAGCAACTCGTAGCATCCGAGCCAAATAGCCCTCTCGAAATACTCGTCCTGCGGTTGAAGTTTTCGATTCTGTCTTGTCGCTACGTCGGGATCGAGCTGAGTCACCACGGGGGTTGACCCGTTCTGGAGTTTATGGCTAACATCAGAAGCGTTAGGGTCCAGAGCTCCAGACCAGCCGTTGACATTTTTGTGCATCTTGATGGCAGAACGTGTATGGAGCCATCCATAAGCAATTATGTCGCCCCTCTCTGCTCGCTGCTGGTAGTCTCGTACCAGCTCATCTATATCCGTGCGCGACTCGTCGGCGCTTGTCTGTAGGCACTCCAGGATAGCCTTGCGTTCTTTGGCGGTAGAGTCCGTTTGCAAGAACTCATCCCAAAGCTCAAAACATGATTGAAATCGCGATATGTCGTGTCGCGTAGGTTTGATGTTGTCCTTGGTCGAATATCGCAATGGTAGTAGGCGACGCAACATGTCCCAGGTCTGTGCCTCGAGCTCCCAATTCTTGAGTTTCTTGGTCGATGCTGGTGACTGGGGCGGATTCTCTGCATCGTCGAGATCCATAGAGTCCTGGCTAGAGCCATCATAAGAAGGACGGAGATCGGTGCTATATAGTTGTCCTTGCGACTTACGAAGGGCATGGACCTTGTTAGCTGCATAGTGGTAATAGGAATCGACAAGCTTGAATAATTCGGCTCGCTTCTCGGCTGGAGATCTCTTGACTAGAGAGAGGGAATCGAGGCCCTTGGCGAATACTTCGGCATCTTGTGCAAACTCGTCAATTTCGGACTCGTCTTGTATGGGTGATGCTATTGGAATATGAACATCAGTATCGGTCCACTAATCAGATTCAATTGATGGTAGTAGTGGTGTACTTTGATCGTCCATATCGGGAGGAGGCGAAAATCTGCCGAACGGCAAGTCGTTCACGGGCTGAACTCTTCGAGCCAACATAATGTCGGCGATGGGGAGGTGAGGAGCGAGGAGCGGGTAGCGCAGAGGATCCTTATTCTTCTTGAATGAGGAGCTGGTTGCTAGCCAGCATCCTCTTATTCACGAATAGTTATTGTCGATGAGAAGGCGATTACGGTAAGGTCATTTGTGGCTGTATGTTGGAATTAAGGCGATTTGGGTTGGTAGATGGAACAGTAGGGTGGTGAGTTGTTGTGTTGTACAACGTTGTTGTTATGAAGAATGGAGCTCTAGTAAGGTCGGTAGGTACTACCTGTAGGTGAGTATCAACTTTCAAGCTCTCGCGGCAAGAAAAATACTTGTGACGCGGTAGACATAGTAGTACTTACAATACCTGCCAGGTGCCAACTGGAGTCGCGCAGGTTGGCAGGTTAGCAAACTCAATTCCATCCGACAGAAAAGAAATTGTACATACTTGTACATACTAGCCTAAATATAGTTAGCCTTACCGCAAGTGACTGATCCACTCTGCAGTATGTACAAAGCAGCAGAATTCTCATCATATTTTCTTTTCCTCTTTCTTCTCTCTTTTCTCATCATAATGTCACCGGCATTCATATTAGAGTCTCGGGATAAGCCACTATTTCTTTCAATGCTTATCCAGGTCCCATGCGGATCTCTTGCGCGCTCAATGATCGCCCAGAACGATTTCTACTCTTCGTAAATGTTGCCTGACTTCTTCGTTCAGGTTAACGTAGATATGGAGATGTAGAACATACCACACCCATCCATCAAGAATAATTATATACATGTAGGAGCGAGTACATTCCAGTGCGGCGTAGACCTTGAGCTTCAAGCTCAATCATCGAGTCGCATATACATCCATGCATGAATACCTATTCAACTTGTTCGCTTCTCTTGCTCGTCCTGACGTTGCTTCATCTTCAAACGTAACAAATTCGCTTTTGGACAACTAGCACTTGTCGCGTCGTCACCGTGTTTTCGGTAGAAGGCGTCGCAACACTCGTATAAAGCATCGATGAGATTCGAGCATTTTGCCTCCTGGTAATTGTTCCTCCCAAGACAATCTATCTGCGTTAGAGTCGACCAGACATATAAGGTGTAGGCTCTCCTGTACCTTGTATAGCGCACTGAGTGCATTCATATCAGCTACGAGCTGCTTAACTCTGATCGAACATCATTTGTTCTGATTTGTCTTCCCGAGAACTTACCGCGCGAGGATGGCATGGAGGCTTCGACTCGAGATCCCCTTCCAGACCCTACGCCTGCTGTCAGTTCAGAATCTTCGCGTAGTCTCGATGCTAACAGACCATAATCGGAGCGTTAGGAGTAGCACAAGTTTGCGTTTTGATATGAAAAAGAAAATGCAGGATGCAGTTGCTATCAATCCTGGGAACAAGCTGACAAGATATGTAGGTTCTGAGGTGATTGGATGCCTACATGTAGTACTTATTATATGCTGTCAGGCGGATGTAGGAGGTGGCTTATTCAGTCACGCAGTATCACGTGAGTCCAATCTTCGCCACCTCAGTATCTGACAATAACTGAGTGTAGATAGGTAAGCTTGCAGGAAAAGTCTCAACTAAGATGAGTTTCAAACAGATGGGTGAGGTGTACATTTAACGACGGTATCGACTGCGTGTGGGAGCTCCATGCTCATCAAGGCGTCAATGCCGAGGTCACCGATCTGTGCTGTGTCTTCAACCAGAGGAGTCCAGTCCTAGAGGCTAGGTAGCCACTATATCTCGGAGCTCAGAATATATATGTCTTTGTAAGTTGTGGCCTTCCAAATCATTCTTTGATGCTGATGCCACCAGTGTAAAATTGCGTCACATTGGGCATTGGCCCCGACAGCCCCTTGAGAACAGATGGCGTAACGAAGTGCCCGAAGACCAAACATCCGCTCTAGAGCTCTGCTAATCGCCGTCTTGGTGGTTTCTTGATAGCAGGTTCCTAAGAGAGCTAGCTTCCAATACAGCTTGTCTTCGGGGCTGAAGATGAATATATTACCTACTTACAGTCTCTGTTAGAAGGACTATCATAGCACGCATGAATATCTAATATAGGTAGTTGGTTGCTGTATCCTGCTCGGAAGAGGAGGTAAGCGAACCAGCTGGTCGATTCTGTCCGAGATGTACCTGTATCTTATGAGGAGATATGTGAGTCATCAGGTTGGCGAATATGCCAGCTACCAAGCAGAAGCAGTTGGTCATTAGGTACATAATCTAACCATGACTGCTGCTCTGAAACCCCTAAGACGACATGTCCTGGGATTCCTGGGTTCCGCTGGAGACGAGTGTCTGTAATCCCTAAAATGTTACATTGTAGTTGACAACGTTTAGGGAAAATCCATAAATGTGCTTTTATGCTTGGTATAACATTATTAGCGCCGTTGCCATCATACTCAGCAACGTTCGCGTTGTACAAGCCGCTCAAGTATGTTGACGTGGGCAGTACCAATATTGCCGAAGATAAGGTAGCTGTACGCGGGTACGTTGAGCCTGTAGGTTATACCAAGACAGGTTGGCGCCTTTCCGACGGTAGCGTCGTCGATACTGACGCAGTCTTTTGGTGCACTGGCTTCGCTGACCGGAATGGTCGTTCTACGGCGGTGGCCTTATGCAACATCAACGATGCTGATCTCGGCTGACGGCCCAGCAAATCAAGCTGGCTTTGGAGGGATGCTTGCCACCCGCCTACCGGGACACCAGAAGCCGGAGTGAAGATCTATGAAACGACATGACTCACAGGCCTGAAGCCAGTAAGTAGGTGACAATGACGGCTACAACTGATCTCTGTTGCTCGATACGGAAAGTTGGTGAGATCGTCAGTTCGATGTGAGAGCCCTCTGCTGGAGGCTTCACTGACTGTGGGAGCATTGAACTGTATGGCAGCTGACAGGGCACATGGAATTATGGATAGATGACGGGGATGTTTGTCGGGGTAGTATCTGCCAAGCATTACCACGGCACCAAAAGAGAGCCTCAACGACGTATTTCAATACATTTAATAAGACCTAGCCCGTGGTACGGCACCACAGTCTACGTGCTTATGTATCACAGTATCTATACTGCTGGCGTAAGAGTACCATACTTGACTTTTGCGTTGCGATACAATCCTTAGTACCTTGCTGCTTCGTATTTTGACGTACGTGCTGAAATGGAAATGGAAGCGGTTTGAGGCTTTACATTATCGGGCCGCAACACACCCCATGAACATCGGGTTTCCATTAAGTGAAGGGACTGGCATCCTGGAAACCATTGCCAGTTGTGCGATAGTAATGGTACTACGGAGTACTTGCATATGCACATCCCAGGCTAAAGTCCCGGGTACCGCTTCTTCGTATGTAAGGCAGGCGGGCAACGGGCATCTCAATACAAACGGAGATAGGGCATAGACTATACGCGAGGACAGGTCCAGCGTATAGAATAGCACTTGAGAATCAATTTGAATCAATGTGAAGTCGGAGTTTCGGTCGTTCCAAATTGTACTTGCGCAAATGTTGTACATGAGTAAGTACAAGTGACAAGTGTATGTACATACATAATCCGTACATGAGGCGAGTATGACCCGCAGGAGGGTACTCCTGCCTGGTGTACCTAAGTACATACATCATACCCTTCTAATCTTTTAAGCAGGTGCCCCGCATCTAGCATGGGTTACGGTCCTTGTTTCCCACTCCCAGCACTCAAGAGGGCGCCTCACGCTAGCCTTCGCTTTCGCGTTGATTTTAAAACTTCACCACCGCAATCGCATCACACAGTTCAACTTCTCTTCTTTTCTTTTCCTGCCATTTCTTTTTCTCAACCCTTTTTAGAGCCCTCGATCAATACTTCGGTTGCCCCACGACGTCCGATCAGCAATCATCTTAAACTGAGGTCCGTCTCTAGGCATATCGAACCCCAGGCTACCTGCGCTGTACCCTGCCAACTAACTTTTGGCTCACATTGACTGACCTGTAAGTTCGTCTTCCTTCCCGCACCTCAAATTAACACTGCAGTCGTCAGCCTCTTCTCTCCTCCAACACACCCATCACCAGTCCATCACTTCTAGCAGCCAACAATAAACTTCTAGCAAGCTGACGCCTGTCGCAAAGACGACAAATATCACGCACATACAACCCGGAGGATTCATTCACACCCCTCCATTCACGCAAATCTCCGCCCAACATGTCCGGAGAGAACGACAGCGGAAGCCCTGCGGCTGAGCGACCGGAGGGACCTGCCGGTGGTAGCGAGCACTTGAACATCAAGGTGACCGACAACAACAACGAGGTCTTCTTCAAGATCAAGCGTTCAACTAAGCTCGAGAAGCTCATGACTGCCTTCTGTGAACGCCAGGGCAAGAGCGTCGAAGCTGTCCGTTTCCTATTCGAGGGTCAGCGAGTGCAAAAGAGCGATACGCCTGACTCGGTAAGTCACCAACGATGCCAGACGATCCTCCCCAACCTCCCGCCAACGTCGTTCTCTTTTCTTCTTCTTCACGCCTCGGCACGTTGTCACTTCTCCGCTGTGAAAAATGCTTTTGCACCACCATTTGATTCCGTGCTTTACTAACCGTAATGCTTCTATCTCACAGCTTGAGATGGCCGACGGTGACACCCTGGAAGTCCACCAGGAACAGGTCGGTGGAGCATGCCGCCGCTGATATTTCCGCTTCTACTACGACTACTAGATCGATATCACAATTGATGTTCACGCCTGGATGAAGTTAGGACTTCGGAATGGAGTTAGGGTTGTGATATATCTGAAATTGAATCAGATGGCAGGGGAGAAAACAGGCACTGTGGGGACAATATTCTCGTATCTCGTATTCCGAGACCTTTGCAAGTCATCGCTGCCTCTCTAACGTTCAGTTAGCGAGTGTCTGCCATCTGGATTCTTGCCATTGCGGTCTTTCGAAAGAAGCTTCGTTTCCCTTTAATAGAGATGACTTTTGATCTCGTCTCAGAGTCCATCGTGCTATTGCCGCGTTCTCCATCCGTTCTATCCATTTGTGTGCATATCTATTCCATGAGAGCTTCGCATTTTGGTTTCTCGTTGCTAAGGCCTCCAAAGGTGGATCTCGACCATTCGCCGTAAGGTCAGTCCGATGGCCTTCGATGAGGGAAGGTCTTTACAAATTTCAACCCGTCCTTTGAACTATCTCGTAGGTACCCAAGCAAGAGAGAGGCATAACAGAATAACGGAACGTCATACTATTGCTTTCCAAAGACCTAGTATGATCACCTACGGTAGTAAGCAAGGGGTAAATATAATATCATACACCGAGGATCAGAGCAAAGTCTCTCCCTCCCCACGACTCCGGGAGAGAAGGACATATATGGGCACGACATCACGATGTCACGTATCACGATGCAACATATAGATAGTATGGCATAATCTTTGAAAACCCAAGACTTTGTATTCCGAGCCGCGCCCTACCGATGAAACGTGTATGCTTCCAACAATCTGGACGCCACCCGTCAATTACTACTCGGACGCCGGAACTAGAGAAATCAAAACCAAAAACCGAAAGCCACACGGAACGCACGATCTGATGAAGCAACGACGACTCCGTGAGACGTATGCACCGCCAAAACTACCGAAACCAGCCGCAAAACGCAAAACGCAGAACGCAAAAGCAACACGAACACTCTGGATTCGGATCCCAGCCACCAAGGCCTTGCGAGCGTAGAACCCAGGACCCTCCATGTGAATCCATGCCATGCGTCGTAAAAGTCGTCATCGTGATCGTGTCCGTGATCGCACTCTTGATCGTGAACATCCATGACCCATCTAAACCCCCAACCTCACATCTTCAGCTCCGCAGCCCGGCACCTAGTGCAAAGCACGACGCCCTCGCCACGCTCAGGCACAGGGAAGATCTGCCCGTCGTCGAAGCCGCCGCCGCACCCGGCGCACCGAAAGCACTGGTCATGCCACTCGCCACCGAGCGCCCGCACGTATTGGCCCACGACGGCGACGCCACAGCCCTTGCACCGGGGGGCGCGCCGCTCCGTGCGCCGCGTCTGGCACCCGACGCACCACGCGTACCCGTCCTTCTCGATGTGCGTCGCCCCCCGCTCGAACGGGTCGCCGCATTCCGCGCAGAAGAAGTGCCCGTAGTGCCAGTGCGCCCCCAGCGCCACCACGTGCTCTCCCAAGATTGGGGTCTTGCAGTGTTTGCACCGCGGCGCAAATAGCTCGTGCCAGTCCAGATGGCAGTAGAATCGCAGCCGCGCGTCCCCGTCCTCTGCCATTGTCTGCCCCGGCTCTTCGTCCAGGATCTCGCCTGCCGCTCGCCGGCGAATTCGATCCAGCCGCTCGCCGCGGAAGTTGTCCGGCTCTGGGCTGATCTCCAGCGCCTCTAGGGCTGTTCCGCAAGCGTAGCATCGGAAGCACTGCGGGTGGAAGCGCTCCGTTGCCCCTGCTAGAGCGACGAAGCGGCCTTCGATCGGGAACCCGCACTCGTGGCACGTGGCGGTTGCACGGTGGCCCGTAGCGCCTGGGGCTGGAGACCAATGGCCCCTTGGCCGGCCTCCTCGTGTGTTTTGAAGCGCGTTGGGATTCGGTAGCGGTCTGGCGGAGGGCTTTCTGTTGTCGTCGGGGGTCACGATCGTCGGGATGCCAGGCAAATTGTGGCTGTTGTAGTTATTGTCGTCATCGCCAGGTAGGACAATGGTAGGGATAGCCGCTCCGTCACCCGAGACAGCGATGACCGGCACATTTGGGCGGTTGTCCGCTTCGTCTACTTGAATACTTGGGATGGCCGGCGCGCTGCTGGTTGGCCGTGATGCTGATGGGTACGACGACATCGAGCTTTGATGATCCGGCGTAACTGCGATAGTAGGGATAGGCGGCTGCGGGTTTTGTTGCTGTTGACTTTGACGCTCTTTTCCGAAGACCCCGAAAGGTCCGACAGGTCGACTGTCTGTGACTGTGTTTGTGTTGATTGTGGTTGTGTTTGTGTTTGTTCTGCGCTTGGGCTCTTCTGGCTTTGAATCAGTCGCCTGCTCTCCCTCCGCCGGAGGCTTCCAGTTTTTATCAAAGCTTACGATTGGACGCCCGGGGCGGTCAGAGACGGCCGATGGGGTTGGGAGCTTGGGGCTGCGGTCCTTGAGACGCATGCTCGTAGCCTGTCTAATGTCGTCGCTACGGATTTCCATACCGTTCTTGGTAGGAAGCTCTTGGGAGTTCCGCGGCGAGTCAGACGGGGTGTTGGTCGTGTAGCCGGGGTTGCGAGATTGCGACGGCGGATTCTTATGAATCTCAAATCTGGACAGAGCCTTGGCGGGTACAGCGGGAGGTGGAGTGGTAGAGGCAGAGGTAGAATCTGGAGTAGAATCTGGAGCAGACTCAGGTGCAAACTGGACTCTGTTGGGAACGCCTCTCAATTTCAGCCCCAGAGGCTGTGTAGCCTGGGGCAGCTGAGGTTGTCTCGGATTCCGTTCAGGCGTGTTACCCTCGGGTTCTTCCCAAATTTGATCGCCAGAAAATGGCTTCTCTACCTCGCCACTGATATTCCGCTTCAGGCTGCTGAGACGACGGCTGGCAGAGCTTGAACGTGGTGCACCGCCAACCGTACCGTACGACTTGGACTTTGTCGATCCCATGGAATACGTGCGCCCCTGTTCCATGCTTGTGCGAGGACTTCCTAGCTCGGATGCCAGGTCGCTGCCGGACGAACTGCCAGAGAAGGATCGAATCGAGTCTCGCGCAAGCCCGGTAGCGCCAATATCATCACCATACCGTCCGACACTAGCGGTACGGGCATGGGCGTAACTGTTCTTGCGCATGTGTGGCTTATAGCGGTAGGGGGCGCCAGGCTCAGGTGGTTTTACGCCGTGCTCGTGCTGCCAGACCAATTCCGAGGCTTCGTCGAGGGCGGCGTTGTAGACCCGAGATTCATCTTCGTCTTGTTGCGTGTCTTCGACCTGAACCTCGGCCTTGGTCTCGTCCTTGAGATTCATGGAGTCCATAGCGTCCATTGCTTCTCGGAGCGAAACGGCCTCTTCCTTCTCCATCCACCGTTGGCCACGCTCGATGTATGTGGCGCTGGGAACAACCTCACCAGGCTTCAGCGGAGCAGCGGTGGAATTCTCTGGGTAGTAATCTCTCCCAATGGTAGAGGCAGTGGAATACCGAGATGCTATGCTTGGGGCGAAACTAGGGCGACTACCACGCGGTCTTGTGGCATCGGACTGCGTTCTTTGATGGATGCTGGAGGGTTCGGACAGGCCAGAGATGCTCCCTAGAGATACACGGCCGGTGGCAAGTTGTTCTGTAGATTCCCGACGCGGTTTTGAAGATGGCGGCAGAGGTCGCGCTCCGCCGGGGCGATTGACGCGATTCTCTCGAAGACTTGCCAAGTACGCAGCTATAAGAAGAGGTAGGGTTAGTGTTTTGCCTAACGTGCGTGCTCCTTGAGTTTTTACGTACCAAATTGCTCATTGTTCATATAACTTGGCGATGGCGGCGTCACTTTCCTGGTCGAAGATGACCTATCTTTCGACTTGCCTCGCAACATGGCTGCAGAAGGTGGTGGTGGCAATGAGAGAATCGGTTGGCTGGATGATAGTTGGATGCTGGATGCTTGGATGGTGGTCGATTTGACGTTGATTGCTGAGTTGACAGAAGGAGGTAGGTAGATAACTAATATCTATTTGCTATTTTCTGTTGGTCTGATGATCGATTAATCATATGTGTTTAAGGTTTGCTTCTTACCTACAAGGTTGCTAGGGGAAAAGAAGGTGAGTATTTATTATGGATAAAGGATGTATGTTTCACGGAAAATCATAACGCATGATGATGTGTACAAGACAGGTTCTTTATTTGATCAGGTTGGCCCAGCTAGGAATGGGGGAAGGGGAAAATATTGGTGGTTGCATGGTGCCATGGTCAATTCTGTCCAATGTTTTCGTTGCACTTCCGACCCGATCGCGTTGGCCGGGCAGCCGGTTAGGTACCTACACAGGCAGGCAAGCCTCAAGGCAGGAAGAAATCTCCACTCTCTTTGCTGCAGCACTGCCCTGTCAGCTGTATGTACTGTACCTAAAGCTGCCCAAACTTCAAATCAATCAATGAAGCCAACCTGGAAACCAAGAAACTGATAGAATGAATTGACCACTTCCAGGATTGTTCTATCAAACAAATCGCATTACTTCTACGAAATGCTTCTGAGTCCTGACAATCTGACAAAACCTAGCTTGACCTACTAGGTGCCCTAGCTACGTACGTACCTCCCTCCTTTACTTCGTGGCTGGACTTCTTTGTCTTCTTTGTCCATCAGGGCCTGCTCAAGAATGAAGTTGTGGCTAGCATCACCTTCGAAAACCACATTGATTCTGCGCCTCCGCTCGCTTTGCCGTGTCGATGAGGTGGTATTCGTATCGCCGCCATCGTACATACATATGACATACTTGCATGAGTGCCATGGACTCGGAACTAGGCAACGAAAGTATACGCATAGTTAACAAGTATACGGTATAATGCATACGGTATGGTATTATACCTAATATACCCATATAAACCGTATATAATACCGGTATAGTTAAATAGTGGGTCTGAAAACCACCTGATTTTCTACTGTAATCGTCAAATTCAACGTTTTAAAGCTTCATCCATTGAATCAAGCTGCCGTATTAATTGACCTGTAACCTTAAGTGTTTAAGGAATTGATTTCTTCGTTGTCGCTGCCATGATTAAGGCTATACACAAATATACTACTGGCTGTAAATACTGCGCAATATAAAATCAATGGTAATAATAGCATACAAAGCACCTCTTTACTAAATAGCCTTTTATTAATACATAAACAAAGCTTTACATACATGAAAATTCATCTTAAAGCTTATTATATATAAACCATATAATAAAGCCCAGGGTACCTAGGTACCTCTGGCAGAATAAAAAGAAGTAGGGCATGATAAGATAACTCGGTAAATTAATAAATCCGGATAAAGTGGGTATATATGGGGCCGAAAGGTTTCGCCGGTTCCGACCATACGCATAGTATTTGACTATGCGGTATTATACATGCATAATACGGTATTATACACTATACGTATAGTCAACTTTCGCACCCTACTCGGAACAAGGCGCCAGGCAGCCTCAGTACTAGCGCACCAAAAAGTACCGATACTGTGCGGCGTAGAGGTCTTGGCCAGTTCGGCATCTGATGCATCTTCCAGATTTTGGAAGAACCTTTCTTTGGCATCCCCAGGTAAGACCGCAGGAGCACCCGCTTAAAATAAGTAAGTCGATACGCAGAGAGGATGGAGGTCAGGTAAAACTCAGCGCCGCGACTCGAGGTCGGTCTTCATTTCAGGAACCACATTGTCGTGTATGCCCTGTGGAGAATGTTGGAAACCTTTAGGCTCGAGAAAGGCGATAGATACCAGGCTGACGACTCCGCTCTTCGGCCATTTGGCACACACGATTGCTTACCCCTCAAGCATCGAACCACCGGTCAAGTCGCTGAAACTGTGGTAATGACAACATTATGTTCCCGGACAAGGTTGTGCAGGTAATTCGCTGTCTCCGTCCAGTCTAGACGGTAATGGAATGGCGTTAGAAGAGGAAGCGATGAGCTTGCCCAAATATGGCCTCGTCGAGCACGGTGATGATCGATTCCAGCACTTTGGTGTGTACCAGGCACCGTGGAAGAGAACGAACACCGGCTTGGATGGGTACTATGTATCTTCATTCGACTTCATTTGGTCAACGGATGCAAATCCGATCGTACGCGGAGAACTAGGCTGGGATGTGGTATACGAGGAGTCAAGGCTTTCTAGCTAAGTATAACGTCAAAGCTTTCGTCCGAAGCACACTACATACTATTCAGATTAGTTGTCTGTGATAGTATGGTATACGGTGCGTAAGGTGCCTATAATATGTCACATTTACATGTAACCTCAACTTACTGAATACAGCTATGGATGTGTGCTAGGCGTGATTATTCCCGCTCTTAGTTTATTGCCGGTCTGCCTTTTACATAATGAAGGGCGTCTACTTATGTATGATAAAGACCCGTCACGGCACTTTACAGCTCCCAAGCTGGAACCCAATCGAAAATTTCGACATGCTAATCAATCTCGAAGCAATGGAACCTGAAGGGGTTTATTAATACTATATACTATTTTCCATTCTTATTTACGAGTCGATATTTTCCCTCTTCACCATGGCCGAATCTGACAAGCTAGCAAGAAAGGCCGAGGACGGTAATGACTCATACATTAGCGAGGACTCTTCGACCCTACGGTCCCAAACGCAAGAGGAATTCAAAGAAGGCGGCTATGGCTGGTCAGTTGCTCATTCTCGATATACTCGTATAACAATACCTTTGTTAATTCATCGCTCTGTCCAGGTTTGTCATACTTGGCGTCTTTCTACTGAACGCCCATACCTGGGGCCTCAATTCTGTAAGTCCCTTGCTGTCTTGGTGCTATCTAATAGTCACGAATCGCTAAACATGCCAAATCGTCCATGTAGAGTTATGCTGTATTCCTTGCCTATTACCTCAGGACGGGTGCTTTTGGGACAAGTCAGCTCGGATATGCCTTCATTGGTGGATTGTCTATTTCTATTGGTATGTCTACCTCTCTCATTGAGTAGTCCATGCCTAACTATTGACTGACAAGCACCATAGCTCTCCTAGCTTCTCCGCTAGCAACTTCGCTAGTCGGATGGGAGCGCTGCGGTACCAGGCCGACCATATTTGCCGGTGGTGTATTTGTGACGTTGGTTCTCCTAAATCCCCCCGTCAGGCTTCTTCAACTGACGATCCATAGGATCGGTTTCATCGGTTCCTCATTCGCCACGGAATTATGGCATCTTATACTCAGTCAGGGCGTCTCCTTCGGCCTTGGCATGGGATTGTCTTTCGTCGCCTCTGCTGTCGTGCCTCCTCAATGGTTTGTTAAACGGCGCTCATTTGCCAATGCGATTGGAGCTTCCGGCTCGGGCTTTGGTGGCCTATGCTACTCGCTGGCGACCAACGCCATGATCTCCAATATCGGCTTACCGTGGACCTTCCGTATCTTGGCCATAATCTCTTTCGTGGCAAATAGCGTCGCCAGCTTTTTGATACGAGACCGCAACAAAGCTATCGGCTCTGTCCATGTGGCGTTCAACTGGAAGCTCTTCAAACGGGTCCAGTTTCTCTTGTTCCAGGGTTGGGTGTTCCTTTCTCTCGCCGGCTATATCATCCTCGTTTTCAGCATCGTAGACTATTGCCAATCGGTTGGCTTGTCTCCCTCCCAGGCTTCTTTAGTTGGTGCTCTCTTTAACCGTAAGTTTCTGTGTCCAAGGAAGAATCGTCGATTGCCCGATCTAATTGGGGTATAATAGTCGCTCAGGGGTTTGGTCGGCCCATCATAGGCCTGTCGAGCGACTCAATAGGTCGTTTGAATGTCGCCAACCTCTCTACTTTGTTCTGCGGCCTCCTTTGCTTCTTCTTCTGGATCTTTGGCGCCAAGAGCATGGCCACTTGTATCATCTTCGCCCTTCTCAGCGGCAGCGTTGCTGGCGTGGTCTGGGCCACAATTGCACCCGTGTGTGCCGAGGTTGTTGGCCTTGCTCTAATTCCTTCCGGTCAGTCGACTCCTATTCCAGTTATGCTGTGACTGGAATTCCATACGTTGATAGCTTCATCACGTTTAAGTCTCCCGACTGCATATGCTGACCCTTAACAGCCTTATCAGTGACCTGGCTTGTGCTGGTCCTACCCGCAACATTTGCCGAGGTTATTGGTGTGAGTCTTAGACATCCTGGGCCGGGTGGTTACCTCAAAGTTCAGCTCTTCACGGCGTCGATGTACACAGGCGCATTTATATTTGGTAGGCCTCTCTCCTTAAGCATATATTCTCCTCAGAGCTTCCTCGTCCTACGGAATAGTCTGCCACTCGTTTCCTAGCATCCTTTTCTAACTCTTTCCTCAATACAGGCTGGTTACTCAGAGCTTGGAAAGTCTGGGAACTGGAAACAGCACGGCTTGACAAAGAACAGCGGGAACTCGCCATCCGCGATGATGGCTCATTGTCCTCGGTATTGGAACACGAGCTACGTAATAGCGACCCGAGAAACCCTACTACCAATCGTCCGCTATCAATTGTCAAGGGACTCTGGGCCATTCAACGTGTGTAGCTATTCATGTATGTACTCGCAACACAAGATACCCCGTACAATGACGATATCACCATAGAAATAAATAAAAAAACATATGCAATGGACAGATATGATACTGTAGTTTCTGGTTATACTGGGTAATCTGTCAAATGCTTCACAACCGCACATCTACAGATGGAGCCCCTGATTTGCCAACTCTATAGCCTTGGCAGCAGCCTCATCAAAATCATCGAACGCGAATAGCGGCAGTCCGCTCTCCGCGATGATCCTCTGGCCCTCCTTCTCGTTCGTGCCGCGGATCCGCACCACCACGGGGACCGTCATCTGCAGGTCCTGGAACGCCAGGACAACACCGCGGGCAATCATATCGCCAAGCGTCAGGCCACCGAAGATGTTCACGAATACGCACTGCAGAAAAATAAAATAATAAGAAATCAGTCACTTTTTTTTTCGCGATAACATTCTGGAATTTTTGGATTGGATAGGAGAGGTGGGAGATGCAAACCTTGACGCGCGGATCCGTCAGGATAACCTCGAAGCTCCGCTTGACCGTCTCGCTCGTGGCCTTGCCTCCCGTGTCCAGGAAGTTTGCCGCGCGACCCCCGGCGTCCGCCAGCGCGTCGACGGTGTTCATGGCCAGGCCCGCGCCGTTGACGAGCGTGCCGATGTTGCCGTCCGCCAGCTTGACGTACACGATGCCGTCCTTCTCGACGCTGACCTCGGCGGCGTCCTCCGCGGACGTGTCGCGTAGCGCCTGGATATCGGCCTGCCGCCCACAGCTCCGGAACGCCGCGTCGTCGAAGCCGAAGCGCGCCGCTGCGAGCGAGACGTTGCCCGTGTCCTTGTCAACGGCGATCCGCGTCTCGAGCAGGAAGGCTTCCTTCTCCGTGAAAAGGGCGACAAGCTCGCTGATCACCTGCCCGAGAGAGGGAGTGGAGTTCGGGCTGAGTTGGAGATGCTGCGCTATGGCTTCTACCGGGATGTCTTGGCCCCCTTTGCCGTAGGCGAAGTCGAATTTTCGAACCTCGGATGCGTCGCTGGATGGGGATGCGGTTATGCAAGGGCTTTTGGTGGACCTGTTGAGGGTTACTGCGAGCAGCTTCTGAGAGTTTACGGCGGTGTCCTCGGCGATTGCGATGCCGCGTCGACGAAGGAGGCCGAAAGCCGTGTCTTGCGTGAGATATATACTTCGCCTTTGAACCCCGCGTTCCCGGTACGATACCCGCTGGTGCATTATAAGTCGACGGGCCAAGGTGTGCACTCCCCTTTGTTGGGAGATATTGCTTGACGAAGCTACACCGACACCAGAGGGTATTACGCCGTCCAGCATGGACTTTAGCACCGGGCCGAATCTCGCAGGATGGTTGACTATAGCGACTCCAGCCGCCTTCAAGGCCTCAATTTTTGCAGTGGCAGAAGGCTCACCAGGCAAAGCGAACGCTCCAGCGTGGCCCATTATCCGCCCTGGGATGGCATTCACGCCTCCCACAAGAGCAGTAATTGGCCTATCATGGATAATTGAGTTAACCCCGGCACTCCATGATCCAGCGCCCGCGGATACTTACTTTGGGTTCTTGGTCTTGGCTCTATACTCCTTGATCCAGTCAGCAGCCTCAAGCTCGGTATCTCCCCCGATCTCTCCTACAAGCGCGATGCCCTCCGTGTCTTCATCCTCGACAAGTATCTGCAGGCCCTCCTTTAGGCTCGTCCCTGGGAGAATGTCGCCACCGACGCCTATGCACATGCTCTGACCCAGTCCAGACCGGAGGGTGGAGGCAGCGGCTGATAAAGGTGGTTACCATGTGCCGAAGAGGAGACCATGAGGAAAGGCTTATGGCGCAGACATACTCTCATAGCTCAGTGTCCCTGATCTCGCTACGATGCCTATCCGCCCGGGCTTGAAGCATGGTAGGGGTTGAAACCCGATTCTGCATTTTCCCACGGCCGATATGATACCCGGCGAATTCGCACCAACTAGTCTAGAAGCAGACTGCGTCTTCAGCATAGCGTGAATCTAGTATGAATTGTTAGCCCTACCTTTTCCATTTATGTTGAACCATGGCGCATGATGACACTTGCTCGAAGGAGATCATGTAGTGGAATGTGCTCCGCCACGGCGACTATGAGTGGTACTTCGGCCTCTATCGCTTCCTCGATGGCGCTGGTAGCTTGATGAGCAGCTACATAGATTCCGGTTGCGTCAGGTTTCAAGACTTCCATGGCCTATAAAAGAACCCAGTTAACAATTTTGTTCTTTCGACATCTCATTCATGTCGTATTCCACTATTGACGATGGATGTGTGATGTTATCGTACCTTACGGACGCTAGGAAGGACGGGTAAGCCCAGGTGCTCGCCCTCGCGCCCGGGTCTCACGCCTCCAACGATTTTGGTACCCCATAGTAAGGACTCACGAGCATTGGCCGTAGCCTATTTGTATTGAAGGGTTAGAACCTGGAAAGGAGACAATGAGAGCGGCGACTCTCAAGTGGTTGGGTTAGGTATCGAATGCGATAACAAAATGGGTAGCTGGCTTGACTTGCCTGTTTACCTATAGTTGGTCTGTGAGCAATTGGACTTGATAAAATGGTCCAGTACATACCTGTGAACCCCTGAAAGATGACCCGTGTATGGCTATTAATCTTGAGGTTCTTCAGAGTTGAGTCGTAGCTCGAGGAGCAGCAACGAGAATCGCCGAAAGAAAGATACCTCGGTTGTTGACCTAATGCGGAAACCCGAATCCGCCGGACGTTTCTGAACATGGCTTGACTGACCCTACATACACATACATACCTTTCTTCCTACAAATTGAACGATAGGTTTCTTATAGCTTGATGTGTCATGTAATGGTATTTGACACTTGACAGAGCAGACTGAAAAGGCTGCTGGAAACTTTGGGCCTCCATGGAGTTGTTCTCATATAGCAATTGTTCACAAGGGGATCACTAGCGGCCCCGGCATTATTTTGCTGACATCCAATCGTGACAAATTGGGAAATAAGTCGGATATAATAGAAGAACCACCTTGTCTGCCACATGAGAAAGAATGAGCAAGCTTTGAAGTCCGTATATAATGATGGTTTATTCGTCATGACCATACGTCTTAATAGGTCGTTGTCATGTTGCCCGCAATCCATAATGGTGAGCTGCCTGCTTAGCTACTGGCTCATGATAGCGTGTAATGTGATCGCTATGGATGTCCGTAAACGAGATATGCCTTAAATACCTCTAAGTCGACTTTCACTTACAATGTCAACTGCTTTAGAGGACAAAATTCCTCAGACATCAAGTGACGGCATGAAGGATGAGATTTTAGGTCTCATTCGAAGGGACGGTGAATGCCTTTTCACCGAATATATATCAGCGAGAACCGCTGGTTGGGTCTGGGAGTTTCATGAGACATACATTCTTTCGGCATGGAAGCTAGCGTAGTTGGATATAATTGCGGTTATTCGCATGCTATCGCCCCTGGGATTCCGGTTTGGACGACGTATGTGTATCAGGACTCGACGCGAAGCCAAGATTTTTGAAATCGTCTTTCGCCATGAGATTCCTAAACAATGAGAAAAGAGGTCGGCTACTCCTAGACAGGCAGTAAGTGCTTACCGGTCCATTCGACATGACAGATAAGATTTGGCGAGATTGCGGCACTCGTCATCGTTGACACCCTTGACCTTCTTGATGCACGAGAGGTACTTGGTCATGACGGCCTTGCATTCGCCTAAAGATGCGACGGCAATCAGTGAACGAATGAGCAGAGTTAGGTTACGTTCTACTGACCATCGTGATCAAGCGGGAAGCTGCCGCGCTGTGGCCTGAAGCCGGATCATTAGTTTAAGTCTGTATTCTGTGGAAAGGGGGTCGTACGGTGTAGGCTTGCCAGCGTATGGACCGGAGCCGGGGCTACCGAAAGAACTCATGGAAATTTGATGTTGAGCCCGGTTTTATGCGCTGTCTATCTGATTGATTTGGTTTGCGGATAAGGGTTTTGTCTTGCTTTCTTCCTCTCATCAATACGATTCGTTGTTGTACATGCACGTGAAAACGATGAAGGCCTGGTGCTTTGAAATTTTGGAGAGGCAGTAATTGACTCCGTTAGTTACATATGTACATACTTCGTACAGGACGTTACCCGCTTATATTCACACATCAATTGATCTTCATATTCTAAGTAAGCTAACGAAGTTATGTACTGTACATGTAATATCTTAATTCATACACAAAGAGCTGAAATTCATCTAGGCATTCAATGTTGACTCGGGAAACAAAGAGCTTGCGAAAGATTCGGTGACAATGAATCTCGACCCCAAGTCCACCATCCCCCACATTGGACCAGGCCCTTGTCTGAGGGGGTTTGGCTTGGGTTGGTTGCTGGGCGAACAACCGCTACCGAAATAGCTTGACATCACTGTCAGTAAAAGCACTCCCACAACACGAGATGATTTGCTGCCAACATTCGAGAGAAATGAAATACATTTACTGAACATGGTAATTTCCCAATTCCCTACCTTCTGTTCAAGACGCAGAAATTTCAATCTTTCTCTCCAATGTGTATCGACTCGATTTACAAATTCATTTACAAATACCCAACTGCCTGCTCATGAGTACAACTATACAAGAGGAAGACCAGTAACGTGCTGCCAACCAACAGCCCTCCCCACCTTGTGTCTGCATCATCGTGGGCGGTGAATTGGATACCACATACCTGATCTAGATACCCAAGACTTTGCTCGATTGTCCTCGATCCTATTAAAGACCCTGCTATCGCCTGGTGCGGAGGTGATCAACCAACTTGATGCTTGCGAATAGCCTGCATAGAAGAAGATGCGGTCAAAGCACTGCCAATATGTCGCGCTCCTTTCCATAGCCGCGACAGCTTATGCTCTCGCCGATCCGATTGTAAACCCGCTCGAGTATGGGACATTCGAAGACTATTCTCCTGTTCAAAGGAGACAGGTCAATTGCCCGGCCAACTACTTCAGTTGCGAGGATCGAGGTGCCGTATTTGCTGGTACCTGTTGCCAGAATGGACAGATGTGTGCGCTAGATGCTCACAGCCAAGCCGCCTGCTGCCCTACTACGTAAGTATCTTCCCCGGAAAAGCCTTATGATGGTGTAAATCAGAGCCTACCTACCTACTCACACATCGTTGAATTGCAGAGCGACATGCACTGGTGTGGCACCGACCGGCCCAACACCCACCGTCTCCTACGTGAGCAACACGTACTTCTCGTTCCCATACATACAAACATCATTTGCGAATTCAGTGGCGTGCTCGTCGGCTCTCAGCCAATGCTCGAGGAATTACCAGGCTTGTGTCTCCGACTTGGCGGTTGCGGGCGGTGCAGGATATGGTGTGACGGTAGTGGTTCCCGGGGGAGGAGGAGTAACCGTCGCTGCCACACAAGCCACTGGGCTCCCTTCAGCAACGGCCACATCGGTATGCTCGAGCCTTTCATCTGAGGCTTGCTACAATCTGCAGAGTAGCCAGTGCACCCAAGGGGGTACGAGTGTGGGGTTCATCATCGGTACTGGGAACCTCGCGGCACGGCCTACTGCCGCTTGTGTAGCCGGTGTCATTGCTGGTGTTGGCCTGGGGCTCATGGGCGCCCATATATGAGAATTGATCGAGCCACTCTTCTCGGTTCAGCGGCTGGGCTTTTCAGCTGCGGGCACATGCTGTCCTGGGGATCCAGAGACAGATCGAACGACGTCACGAATGGTTACGACTCCTTTCTTGAGAGTGTATATTTTACTAGCGCCTATAGATATATGTGTCACCTGCGGAGGATCATGTGGTTGCACATAGAAGCAGGTCGGTGGAAGGGTTTTCTCATATGATGCCAGGAATTGCATAGAGATGGTATCTCATCTGCGTAATGGTTTTTCAAAGAATCATGAAATCCTTAAGCAAGCTTTGGGGTGACTTCCAGTTGATTAGCTTCGATTACCAGCAAGAATTCGTTCAGGGAGGACTAATCTCATTCACGAACTATAGGTTTGAACTAAGGGATTATGAATGAGGGAAAGGGATGCCTGTGTCTTTTCTTGAAAACGCTGATCTTTGCCTTCGCTTTGTTGAAACTTCGTTAAGGGAATTTCTTTGCTTGTCTGCTTCAATCTCATTGCACAATGCCCTTGTCTTATACCAAGGCTGTAAGGAGTTGATGCCTTTCAGCTCCTCAAATGAAGAAGATAGCATGTGTATATATGTATCTACTGTCTGCTCATCTTGTGTTATCTTTCCTCATCTTCACACCTCAGCCTCTTCACTATCAAATAACTTTATCAACAGCAGTAGCAGCAGTCTTAGCAGTCCCATCATCATCTGATAGCACACACTGTATACTGTTCAAACAGTAAAGACAGATCTCGAAAATGAGCAAGGACAAGAAGAGGGTATACTACACTTGGAACTGCTGCGAGTGCAGGTCTAACATTGATGAACGCTACCACCCTACGGTATGTCATCGAATTGACTGTGGGCATGTCCGATGCAGTGCTTGCATAGTCACACGACACGAGTTTTGAGTATGCCCAAGTCACTCGGAGAACAGGCTGTTAGAGGATGTTGCTTTGATAGTAATAAGTATTCTTCATACGAAGAATGAGAGCTAGAGTAGATGACTTGATTTAAATATAAATTGTAATGTAATTCGAAGTTGATATTTGAACGTTTCAGAAAGTGAATTGCCTCTTTACTTATCTAAATACTACCGTGATAATGCATGCGATCCTGCAATTGAAGCATATATTCGGAAAAGAAGAACAGAACACCCTACGAATGATAACAAGATGACTTGCTTTGCTGCTTTTCAACATCCGCGATAGAGAATCACTGTCGACTTTCGAAATCGAGATGGCACTCATTACATTCGCACCGCAAGGAAGAACTTGGTTATGATATGTGAATTTGAACCACACTTGATCGCTGAGATGCTTGCTAGGGACGCTGTTGGCTTCGGCGGATAATCAGTGATTGCACCCGAGACCTGTGTTGCTTCCAGTAACACAAGATACCAAAAAATGGCGTCTCCAGTACTGCCAAACACGTCCAACTTCCTCGGCGTGGCTCTGGTAGTAAACCGGCTACGCGATGGGCCGTTGTTTGTCTTCCACTACCCGCCCCGCATCCTGCAGCCGTGCGCCTCACTCTCCCGTAACAGTGTGCCGAGGGACGAGTTGGACGACGATGACGAGCTGCTGAATCAAACGTCGCATCCCCCTTTCGAAGCACCTTCTGGTTCGCTACCCAAGTCGGTCGATCTGCAGCATTGGAACCATGATGACCACTTGGAAACAGACAGTGGCTCGCAGATAGTCCCTTGGGAGCACGTGGCCGGATATCCCACTAAGGACCTTGAGAGTCTTCTCACCCCCAACCGAGCTTTCCACAAGAGGCTCTTTCACGTCTCCCTGGAACAGCTCTGCTTCGCGTCGTATCCCGTGTATGTCCCAGAGAACGGGATATGGCGAAAGAAGAAACAGCCCAAATACCAACCTCCAAAGTCGCCGGAGAACCCGGACTCTGCCAGTAAGTATGGCGAGTCCTCGATTCTCGCAAGCGAAGTCCCGCAGATCGAAACCAAAGACATGGGGGAGGATGCCACCACTGGCAATCCACCCGATGAGGCTGATGAAAAGAAGAGCGGCATGACCATGTTCAATTTGGTTTTTATCCTTAACCCGAAAAAGCACGAGGCGAAAGAACTGGCTGAGAATCTGTATCTTCACATTATCAAGAAGATCAACAAGGCCTATAAGTACAGCCAGCAGAAGAGCGACTTCGTTTGGAAGGAGTCGAAACGGATTCTAGCCTTGAAGGATAAGGGGCGAGAAGCAAGTATGCGGCAGCCATCGTGTCATCTCCTATGCTGCTTGCCAGGCTAACATGCTATATGCAGAGACGAAGATGAGTACATTATGGAGGGAGATCTTGGATGTCTCCTCTCTGGCGGCATCCATGCAGGATGTCTACGAGGCCGTCTCTCACAACAAGATCGCAATGCTACAGTTGGACACGGCAGAAGGTACTGTGACGCATTCAGTCCAGATACCCGTGCCGTTCTATCTCACAGATCTGCCCCCCGACGATGCTGGTGGGTCGAAGGGCTTATGGATCACCACGGCCAACTCCTTTGTCGAGGAAGACAGCTTGAATGATCCCGGCTTCCTCGATAAAAACTTCGCCTTACTCCTGATGAGTGACGAGAAGAAGATTATCGCGGAACTCCAAGCCAATCCAGACGAGACGACCGCAGCAATGGTTGAGTTCGTGCGGCTTTCGAAGCCGACAATGTCGTAAGTGCACCATACAACCCCGCACATTGCGCCCTGCCCCCATTCCAAGGTTCGATCATCAGGCACAAAGCTCATAAACGGAATAGGTTCTACCAGATAGGGCAAGGCACTACGCTGTCACCGGCCCAAGTCCGCAAGTATGCGCAGCACTTCATCTTCTGGCGGCGCGCCATCGCCATCCCACCGCTGCACGCACGGGACACCTATATCCTGTCGCCCAACAGCGACATGAGCCGTCTGCCGCGCGCGAGCCAGGCCTGGTCCCGGGCGTTCCCGCTGGCGCCCCCCTTACCTGAGTTCCTCGCGGCCCTCTCCGCCGCGCCGCGCTCCTACAAGCTGTTCGCGCCCAGCAAGAACCACCGCCCGACCTACCTCGCCATGCTGGCCTGGCTGATGCGCGGCGGCTGGGTCACCCAGCTGTGCACCTTCGCCTACGTCGTCGTCTGGCCCGAGATCCTGTACGAGGTCGACTACCAGATCGAGGCCGAGGCGCTGCAGAAGGAGGAGCCGCGTCCGTCCGTCGACGCCTCCTCCGCCGACTCCGAATCCCACGCCTCGTCCTCGCCCCCCGCCTCCTCGTCCGAGGACGTGCTCTCCCCGCTCTCCGCCGAAACGCCCAGTACTACTACTACTACAGACTACGGACTCGGCAGCGACACCCTAACCCCAGCCCCAACCCCAGCCACAGGAGCGGGAGCGGGAACGGCGCCCCCAGCTTCCATGTCCTCATCCACGGCGACCCTCAAGTCGCCCACGACGGCAGGCGAGCAGGCGGCAGAGCAGGCACGCCTGGACCGGCTCGCGACAAGAGTGCACCGCGAGGCAGCCGAGAAGACCGCGGCGCACGCGCGGCGCCCGGTCCCGCGGCAGACGGCCCACCCCTCGACCAACGACGCGCCGCACCTCGCGCACCTGAGCCCCCACCTCATCGTCGACGCCGGCCGCGTCGGCGAGCGCGAGTCCCGCTACCTGCAGGCCATTGGGCGGAGGCTGCCTGAGGGTATTTTGCATGCTGCTACTACCGCCACCGCCGCCGCCGCCGCTGCTGCTGCTGGTACCAGCACAGGAGCTGGCAGCAGTGGTGTTGGGAAAGCGAAGGAAGCCGCGCGGAAAGAGGGAAAGGGGACGGCCCTGAACCCGCGCGCGAGCTGGCCCGTCTTCTGGAAGTACTTCAACGGGCGCTGCGCGCTGGAGCGCGTCGCGCTGCACGAGGACATGAAGCGCCGCGATGCGTGGAACTTGCTGAATTCCATGAGCGAGTATCTGCTCTGCGTGAGGCACTGGTAAGGGTAACTTAAGTAGGTAGGTATGTGGATACTGATAAATAGTATACGTGAGGATATTCGAAGTAATGATAGAGTCAATAGTCGAAGACTACCTAACCTAAGGTACTCAACTCGACTCTTAACGATTGTCACTCACATCATGGCATATGTATCAATAGGCACTGCAGGTGGTCTCCGTGACCCATATCAAGACATGCAAGCACGCAACAACATTTAAATAAAATTGTGTTGATTACTACCCCAATATACCACTGGCATATATATGACCATAGTTTCTGTTGTCTCTCCATAGCTCCGTCTCCAGCTAGGTTCCTTTGAATCGAGGAATACACAGAGGAACTGATGCTTCGCAAACCCTCACCCCAGGAGGGGGTTGCAACGCTACATGTGGGAAACCTAGTAAAGATATAAAAAAATAAAACAACCCCTTCCCATTCGATGATGTGTGTAAGATGCAGATGCGAGAACTCGATCTCTCCTTCGAGAAATGATCCCCAACTCCGTAACCCTTGAGGTATCATTGGAACAGAAAAGACCCAGCCTGTAGACGAAAAAAATGCTAGAAAAGAGAACAAGGAAAAGAAAGAGATGGGTGAGGCAGGGAAATGCAGAAAGCACTGAATGTGAACTGATGACCACTGCAGTTACCCCATACCAGCACCAGTCTCATCAGCTGGCGAGATGACATAGAACGCCCAGTCCCTCCCCCCCCCCCAAACCAACAGCTGGCGAGATGACATAGAACGCCCAGTCCCTCCCCCCCCCCCAAACCAACAGCTGGCGAGATGACATAGAACGCCCAGTCCCTCCCCCCCCCCCCCAAACCAACCGGCCTATGCAGTATAAAAGATGATCCTTCCCGTGAACTTGGATGTCTGAAACGACTGAAAAGATGACCGACGCAAATGGAATGGTTGAACGAAGCGATGGAAAGTCCGAATGAGGAAACAGAAAATGGTCAACGCCCCGGAAATGCCCGATATGAATGTAGGGATGTGGAAGGACGAAGACCTCTAATCGTGCGAGAGGTCCATCCCGAATCCGTCCTCTTCCTTGAAGTTCATCGAAGCAGGACCACTGCCGTCATCATCCGGGTCGTTCCAGAACTCGCCGCCATCGTCCATGTTCGCTCCAAGGTCCACTCCATCATGGCCATCGGGGCTCACAGAGTTGGCACCCATCACGCCGTCTGAGCCGTTGACCGAGTCTCCTCTGTAGTCGGTATGTTGAGGCACTCGGAGACCTGATCCGGCAAAGCGGGAGTACGAAAAGGTGTGCGGGCCGTTCTTGGCCATCGCTTCCATCAGCTCCGTTTGCATTCGCTTCTCATCCTCGGTGGGCTCGAGCGGGACGCTGCCGCCAAGCTCCACGATGGTGTTGATCAGCTCTTCCTGCTGTGATAGCTTGAGATGTAGCATCCACATGAGGTCTCTCGTCCAGCTCACTGCCCCATTCAAGATGTCACCTTTGTTGGGACCCTTGTCCTTCTCTTCTAGAGGAAGACCGGTGGTGATGTTGCCGACACCAGTGGCTCGTTTTGCCCCTGGTCCAGCCAAGCCCGACGTAGCCTGTGCAGGAGTGGAGACTCCGGTCAAGCTGGGTGATAATGGCGTTCCATTCTGGATGAGCTTCCGGATCTTCTCGTCCTCCAGCCGGTGTGTGGGGACGAGCTTGCTCAGATCTTGGATCCTTTCGTTGATGTTATCTCGACGTCGTCGCTCAACCAGATTGTGTGACTCGCGACGTCTCTTCCTCTTCATCTCCTGCGACGAGACCGTGTTCGGCGGCGTGTTCAGTTTGGCTGGCATAGATGTGCCTCCCTTGAGTAGGACATCCGCAATTTGCGGGTTTTGCAGGCCGTGTTGCATGGGCGATGAGAAGCCACTTCCGGGGAAGGAAGAGAGACTGTTGGGAGTGTGCATCCACTGACCAGAGGGAGACTTCTCGTGGTGGCCATTCGTCGTGCGAATTGGCTGAGCGCCGAATCCCGGTGCTCCTGGAGAGCTCACTGCCAGGCTAGACATGGCGGTAGCAGTCTTGGAAGTAAGCGGGCTTCGAGTGTTGGAGGCCTTGCGTTGCATGTTATGGGAGATCTGAGGACGAGACTTGGCATTCAGGTAATTGGGATCGCTGCCCTCGTTATTTAGGTCGGAGCCACCGAGGGGAGAACCGGAGTAGGATATGGGCGACTGAAGGGAGTTTCCGAATTGCTGTTGAGGTTGGTGGTGTTGTTGCATTTGGTGGAATTGCGCCTGGTTGAAGCTGTGAACGTATGGGCTCTGAATGGGATCACCGTCGGGGGTGTTGGAGAATCCGTTGACATGCGACTGATCCATCGGCATGCCGTGGCTGCCGTGGTAGAAGCCCATATTCATCTCGTTCATGCCGCCGCCATACTCCTGGCCTTGATTGTGCATGCCGGATTGGTTGGACATGGGATCGGTTGGACTTCCGAGCGTATCGAGTAACTCGTCATCGCCAAAGAAATTCGAAGAGTTGTTGTTTCCATTGAAGTTGTTGGAGTATGAGGCTGCGTATGTTCCGGACATGGCCAGATCGTTGGGGTCAACGCTGTTGCCTGCGCCGCCTGCGCCCTGGCCGCCGCCAAACTGGTTGAAAGCGTGCTGTGCCATCCCGTCGGCGTCGGGTCAAAGATTCGAGTACTACGGCGGTAGATTGTAGTATTCCAGAGGAGTTGGTTAACTAGGTAGGTAGGTATGCGATCGAGTAATTGTAAATCGGCGTGACCGTTGTGGACAGCGATCGACAATGTATGTAGTGTATGATGTCCGTTGTATTCGAATGTAGAAGTATGGAATTATTCCGAGTGTTTAAGTATTTCGTATTTCCTGTAGAAGACGAACCAAAGAGTCAGCCCCGCACAGTCATCGGTGAGTGGGTTCTACCTATTTGAGACGGAGGACGGAGGTACGAGCTAGAAGTATTGAGGTAGATTGAGGTAGATTGAGGTAGATAGTACTACTACTGTACTGTAGATTGTAGATGCGACAGGAAGGACCAGGCTGGCCACGGCGCTACGCTGGTCAGTGGTAGGGAAATCGGAAATCGTAGGTAGGGAAGGAACAAAGTGGAAGATGTGGGGTACGCGGGCGGCGGTATTAAGATAGGGCAGGTAGAATCCACAAAGGACGTCTTTAGCGCAAGAGCGACAATTGTCGAGGCAAGACTATGCGACCTCATGCGACAGTAACAAACAAAATAAATGAGAAATCTTTATCTACCTCGGCTGAGAAGGTAAAAAAAAAAAACCGTGGTTGTGGAAGTTGTTGTTGACCACAGATTACGTAGCCATGCAGGTGGTGAACGACGTTGCGGGAATGTGTACCGGCTTGTTCAATAGCTAGGGTTGTTGAGTAACTTGAACCCTGAACAACCAGAAGCTTTATGGAATATGTGGAATATGTGGAATATATGGAATGCGAGTGCGACGGAGATGGGTGTAGTATAAGATTTGAGACAACTTGTGTGAACGTGTCTGCTGTTGGGTGTTGGTCAGAGCGGAATTATTCGAATTGGGTTTGAACTGAATTGAAAAAATGAGACTGTGCCTCTTTTTTCCTTTTTTTCCATTCCTATTCCTGCTTTCGTCCCCTTGTTGTGCTGAGTCTATGCAAGATGTCCGAGATGCGGAGGGCCAATGAATAGTACAGAGAGAGAATGTATGTACGTACAGGCTAGCAAATACGTGCAGTGCACTACCAGCAGTTCAAGGGTCTTGGAAGCGTGTATTGGCTGGCTTCGAGAAGCGCTGAATGGGAAGGAAAAAGAAAGGAGGGAAGAGGAAGAACAGAATGGAAGACAAGCTTTATGTTTCCTTGGGGGCCGCTGAGCGAAGAGATACTTGCGCTTCGCCGAATCTGAGAGGCGGTATCACTGTAAGATACGATAGGGGGCCGAGGGAATGACAGTTATGTATCCCTCGATGACGGCTTCTTCTGACCTCAGAGAGATGTCGTTCGAACGAGGGTAGGTAATACCAAATATGTAGGATAGGATAAGTAGAGGCTAAAAACGACGAGACTTGTCAGACCGTAAGCACGGAGGTCACGCCGGGTTTAATCGGCTCTTATTATGTGGCCAGTTGGTTGCACAGGAGGTGACCGATCGTATATCAGAATATCAACGAGAAGCGCAAAAGCGTCTGCTGCGTCGTATCCGAGAGTCAAGAATGGGTAGGGGGAGAACTGGATGATGGGTGGGATGGTCGGGACGTTTTGCTCTAAACGAAAAAAGAAAAAAAAAGAAAAGAAACCACCAAGATATTCCGGGATGGATTCAAGGCGGTAAAGGCAGACTGGGGGCGTCCTCTGGAACTCGAGGGAAGATGTAGGGCAAGGCAGGCTGGGTGAATTCGGTAAGAGGTAAGAAAATGGAAATAAAGTACCTTACCTAAGGTAAAGTTGCTAGGTAAAGTACCTTAGCTCATAGGATAATCTTGTCAGCTCTGCTCAACTCCCAGATGAAGCGGGCGTAGCTGTAGGCGAAGCTCGAGCCGAGAACACCAGGGTTCGATGGAGGGGCTGCCTGGATTTCGCGAAGTCCTATACGAGGATCCCTCCAGGTTTCGACTTGGCGAGTGCGACGGTAGATAAAGAGAATCGGATAGCGGAAGTGTCGGCGGATGTAATAGATCAAATCCGAGAAGCCGAGCAGGGTAGTATAGGTATTCAAAGCCTGAGAAACCTAACACGAAGGAGAAGAAGGAATCGCGGTGAGTCCGGACTTTACAAGAAGCGGTCTCGAGTGAGAATCAGTACGTGAGTAAGAGAGTGAGTTAAGTATAGGAACGGTGACAAGGGAGTACATAAGTAGCCGTTGCGATCTAATAATGCTGGGCAAGGTGGGAAAAAGACCTAGGAATCTAGGATAGGTAAGGTGAAGGGATACAGTTATGCAAGCCAATGCAAGCGCACCGTTTGTATGCCTTCCCTGGAATCTTCGGGTGATTGATTGGATGTCTGCAGAGGCTTGGGGAGGACCCCTAGGCAAGTCCCCTTGCAAAAATGTAATTGTATGTACGTAGATGAAGGTGTGTAGCGACGCAGCGATGCGAGCTCAAACTTGTAGTTGAAAAGGAATTTAGTGCGATTTACCTAGCTGACTTGTGTGCCCCTAACCGATTCTGTTTGTAGGCGCATGCAGCAAGTAGAGGTTCCGGCTTCCGATCAGCTCCGCCGCAGGAGAGCCAAACTCGATCACCTTTCCTGAACGAGGGTCAGGCGTCGAATAGTCGAGGACAGAAGTCTGCAGAGCGAGATGGTGTCCTGTCGGAGCTTTTGCACCGATCCAAGATACCGTTCAGAGAATATCGACCAGATGTCCAGCCTCCTAACTCGTCCTCGTTTCCGTGTCGACAAACTAGGGCCCGGGATGTTGTTATTATGTCTGCCTGATCGTGTTGACGAAGTCGAGATGATCCAATATGCGAAGGCGGTATCGTCCATGTAAACCCAGATTCCTCCGGTACCCTTGACTTATTTCTCTGGTTAAGTCTCGTAGGGTGATGTGCTCGGATCCTAGATCAGATCTCCTGCAGGGTCGGTAGGGTGTATATCGATGTAGCAATTTTGATAAACACCCTCGCCAAGAGAAATACCAAGTCGATAGGTGATGTGCTCTCCAACGGTTATTTCGAGGTTTCCAAGAAAGCCTGGGAGTGCTGTATTGTGTTCTCCAAGTTATGTTCGAATGTGTTTCGTTATTGTGGTATTGTCAAGTATCTCTTGATGGTGGAGAGGGCATATCAGTGTATTAATCGCGTCAGCTCCGGTGGTCGATTTACAAATATCAAGATGACAGCTGCATCTGCTCACTGGGTTGCGGCCGTGGGGTGCATGGCTTTTTATACTCAGATACATGTCTACATCTAAAAATACGACCTCAGGGGAAATGACAAACTCGCAGGCTACATCTTAGTATTCTTGAGCATGTTCTTGGTGCGTCTTATGACTTGGGAGAACTTGGATGAGTCCCATATTGGGCTGATGTGGTGTGTAGGAAAGCTGTGAGAGGAAGTGTCTCTTAGCTCTCACCGGACCTTACGAAGCCACTACGCTCCACCGCGACCCGCGACTGAGCTTTATCTTATCGTCAGAACACCGTAATTAGGAGGGCTCTGTCTCTCTGTTCGGGATGACAAAAAGGGAAGGGGGGGCGGCACTTGGGCTCGTGACCCGGCCAAAAGTCAGCCAACCCACCCACCTAGGTGAGACACGATGGCACCCTTTCTTTCCTGGCCTAAGAAGATAACGAAGAGTTATGGCCCATGGGAAAGTCTAGCAGGAAAATGGTAATTTTGGACAATCCGAACGGCAGACCCTTGGAAGTCAGTCAAGAGCATGATCTGCTGGTCGTTCTCTTGTGTGACTCACGAACATTGAGGCGATGCCCTGAACCAACTAACTTGACGAAACTTGTACATACTATTGCGCAAGGCTCCCACTTTAGAAGGTCAGTGTACATTTTTATTTTCATCAACTGCTCCGGCTCATTACGAATGTCCTGGCATGGGGGTGTTACTATGTATTCATCCGAGGCGTGGTTATCAAGTTAGCACTATGTAGAGCTTAGCCTCCCCCTTCCCTCCTCCCCCCTACACAAGAATGTGCATTGGAAGGGTACGGCATCCTAGAGATCCCGCGCGGCAGTGGCGTTTCTCAACATATTGTCTGCATCACATCACTCGGGGGATGAAGTCATAACAGGTTCAGATGGTATGGGGTTCAACTCGCATACTACGTAGCATGATCTGTCTGCAATGGAGGGGTAGATCTTTGGAACATGTATGTATACACAAGGTACATGTAGTTATAGAGCAGGACGATGTGTGAATGGAAGCTGTCTGGCCGTACATACATAATGTAGTAGTGGATGAGAGATGGCTTCTACTGGCCGGCGACCGCTCCGATGTAACTTGAGGCTGCAGGTTCTTTAATGTCCCATTTGCCATTGTCGACGGCCGCTTTCCCCATGGCGATCCCGCGGCTTCTGCATTGATGTTCCCTGTCATCGACAGCGGAGCCAATCATTTCCGTAGCGCATCCAGCACCTTGGACAGCCGTTCGATAGAGTTTGAATAGCGCCCGTTCGGCACGGTACGTGATTGGTAATCCCAAGCTTCGCCTACCAGCTACCAGCTACCAGCTACCAGATACCAGCCTACCTACAGGCTACAGTACCTTAAGTACCTAACAATAATTGGACCAGCTGACGCTCTAGGCCAACAACCAAGGCTCGTCTCGTCTCGTCTCTGGCATAGCACAGGGCGTTGGACGACATGTATGTGCTCAATATGCATACCTATCTAGATACTCAACGGGATCATCTTGGCAGCCAGGCAGGCCGGCAGTCAGGCCAACCAAGAGATATGGAAAGTTCCAAGTTTCATGCACGTTCCCCTGTCAACCAAGTTCTCTCACAACCGCGCTCTCCGCTACTTCGAGATATCAATCAACCTACCTACCTAGGCACCTACATATCTTGCAACCACCAGGGGACTGTTATCCCGAGCTTCAATCATTGAGACGAGCCCACCAATGCCCACCAATGAGAGGCCTTGTTTTAAACACACCTTGATGATAAGCTAGGTATCGAGGTAGGTGTGTAGCAGTGTGGTATGCGCAAGCGCGCAGTTGAAAACTACACGATCGTCCGAACTTGCGTATAAGTTGCATCAATACCTAGTAGATTGAGGTCGGATCGGATATGTATCGTCTGCCTAGGCCTGAAACATATCTTCACCCTTGGATCAGAGAGTCACTGAAGCCTTGAGGGTGGGTGTGTGTGTGTGTATGTACGTACACAGAGAGTATGCCCCATTTTAGCGGGATCACTGCCCAGGATCAGGTTGAAGGGTTAGAAGCCACATGCAAAGATCCCAACCAATTATGTGCATCAGAATGTCACACTAAAGCCCCACTCGCACAGACCACCTCCTTATTTGTACGTGTGTGGCTGATCAGTCTGGCTGATGCGAGGTAATGTTCTCCACCACACCCAATTTTAGTTGCCTCCCTAACGCGACGTCGACCTTCTCTCTTCCATCTCTTCATCAATCCGCAGCCTTTCCATTAAGCACCTCCCAACTCCAGTACATGAAGGGAGGGGTCACTCGACACACCCGGTGGCATCTATTACGAAGTCGCGTCTTCCGCACCATCCGCCCCATATATCCTTATACCCACACACATAGGCAGGCGCATAGCACACACGCTCGCATTCCGAGACCGAAATCGCCCAACTCTGCCCTGCTTTGCGGTCGCGGAACCTGATATTTACAACTTGACTTGAATTTCGGCGAGGAGGAGATTAGCATCCAGAATGGCATCCGCATCCTTTAGAGAATCCATGAACTCCTTGGGCTGGTCGCGACGTGATGTAGATAGAGACTATACGGCCAACACCTCCCAGCGATCCGGCCTGCTTTCTTCAATAAAATCTTTGAATCCCTTCGGAGACCGCGGGTATGTGCAGCTACCTACTACAGAGGGTGCCGGCGCTCCATTACCAGCTAGCAACCGTCGCGAGGAAGAGGAAGGCTGGTTTGTCCGTAAGTCTCATCCGCGACATTTGATTGTCAAACCCCCCATCTGGTTCTCCCCCTGCAGCGTACCTTGGACGGGCGACTTGTGCATCTCCCGCCCGTTGTTTCACCCTTTCACATGAACGGTGCAACCCACTATATCTTTTCACAGACTGACATAAAATCTCGATCTTTTATATACCTAGTGAGCCGATGGGATCGACTTCTAGTATTCGGAGCCTGCAATCTGGGCGCTCTTGCCTGCTTTGTGCTTTGCTTTGCTCTATGGCCGGTCCTCATGACCAGGCCTCGCAAGTTTGTTATATTGTAAGGCCAGACTCTCTTAGCTTCCCGGCTCCCACTACCCCTGCCAATCTGTCCTCGTGGTTAGGGACAGCCCCCTTCTTCAGACTTAGGACATTGGACGAGATGAAGATCTCTGCAAGAAGCCGCTGTTGCATATGTATCAATCTTGCATGACACCACGGCTGATCAACCCGGTGGATCTAACCTTCTTTCTACGACCATATTCACATCTCGTTCTGGTCCCCCACCTGGACAGTGTGTATCCAATGACGATGCGATGTGCTAACACTCCCCCGTTCCTCAGATGGTCCTTCGGCTCCGTTCTATTTCTCTCTTCCTTTGCGGCTGTGATGGGACCCATAGCATATGCGAAGCATTTAACATCCGGATCACGGCTACCATTTACTGCAGCCTACTTCGGCTCGATTGGCTTGACGATATACTTCTCAGTCGGAGTGAGTCATCCATTCGTCACTGCTAGAGGCGAAGCCAACACGCTAACTGTTTACAGCTTCACAGCACCATCCTTACTCTACTGTCTGCTATCGTGCAAATCGCATGCCTTCTCTGGTACCTTGTCAGTTACTTTCCCATGGGCTCAAGCGGTCTCCGTCTGGCCACCAGCTTCGGCGCGCGGAGGGCAGCAACTTGGATGACTGGATAGCTTCTGTGTTCATTGTACAATATCCATCTCCCTGTTGTCGCGCTTGTGAGTTTGATGGCCTCACTTGCCTGTAACGATAATTCAAATTACTTTACTTCGTTAAAGATACCTCTCATACGACTGCTGGACAAGTAAAACGGGAACCTCGCTTAATGTTCAAGTCCATTCATACTTCCTTCTGCAGTCCAAACACCCGAATTGACATATCTTTTGTGTAATTTGTATAAGTAAGTGATTTGTAGGGGAACTATCATTTGAGGCTGTAGGACGGGATACGTCGCAGTTTCCAGTTGGCCACCCCACAGTCGATGTTTTCGACTTCGCCGAGAACCATCTACCAATACTCGATTCGAATTTTACTGGACATAAATCAATCAAATCATATCGCGATCTCTTCCGAACTGATTTTCCTTTCTTTAAAAGATTCATTGCCACACTGATCTGGGTGTTCAGCAACTCGGATTTGGGTTCCAGCTCGGGCCAAAGGTTCCACCAGTATATATATTTCGAAGTTGGAGCTTGCGTCTCAGCTAACCCCGATTCACTCAGATATTATTAGCTGCTGTTGAGTGATAACCCTTACTTGAACTCAGATGTAATAGCTCCTGGAGGGGCTGCTCAGGTTTGAGTATGTGAGGCAGGGACTTGGGGTTATCATTTCATTTTATCACCGAGTCAAGTCCCAGGCAAATGTATATGTGTAGTTTAGAGTAAAAGCGTGTCTTGGCAGTTCCTACATACCTACCTACATACATTTGTATTTTGTATGTAGGTGCATGGGCGCGGTATATGGCCGAATGGAGAAAACAGATCATGGTGATAGTTGATCTTCAATGTGACACAAACAAGGCAGGTAACAAACGTACGTACTCATTGCCCAGGTCGTCCGTCATAAGCAAGGAACTGTAAGCATGTACTCAGTTGTACTACATAGTAGTAGAAGAATTAAAAGACTTGACCAGAACACGGCGTAGGTGTTGCAGAAGAATCAGCCGGAAGAATAGGATATTATGAACCATGCATCCATCCTCGTTCAGCACCCCGTCATTGATATATGTAGGCCAAGTATGTAGCTATGTACTTTCGCTAGGGAATGTCAGTAAGATCAACGCCATATCTTAGCTAAGAGTTCACATGCTTTACCTCCAGGGCTGTTCATAGTTCTAAATATGGAAGTTCTTCTACTTAGGCGGGGCGGTTGACAATGCAAAGGTAAAAACCACGTTGCCTACAACCACGGATCTCGGAGGCTTCCAACTTGAGACTCTCTCCACGTACCCCTTTCCACCCCACGTGGAGCAGAATCAACAATTAATGAGTCACTTGAGGACAGAAAGCCTCGATTGCTACGCGATGAAGAATCGAGCTCCGTTCTTCCTACAAGGCAGACGGGATAGAAGGAAGACAGATACCTAGGTAAGGAAAGAATTGGGTTGGCACTGCTCTTCAGCCTAACCAAGATCTACTCCTAAAATAAGGGAGACACGCGGGACGCCAAGCAGAGTACTCATGTATAGACATGCCCAGGTACTTGTGATCTTCAAAAGAGAAGATAAGAAAGCTGGAGGGAAGACAGAAATAACCGATTTATATTCGCTCGTGCGGATGAATTATGTCTGTTTTAAGACAGCGTTAAGTTTAAGTAGACCTATCATGGATGAGTGATGTATTAATTATGTAGGTAAGCCAGGTATGATCCCGTGCGGCGGGCGGCGGGCGGCGAGGGGCTTAGCCCCTTATATTGAATAAACCGTCTTTACGGCAACATGGATGGATGCATTCGGAGCTTCAAGCTAATAAGGTTCTCGAATGAGGGACTTTGGATGTTGAATTTGTCATTAGATCAGACCGGTCGAGCCGAAATCTTATGAGAATGACCGACCTAGAACTCTAGTTAGATTGCCCATGCATACATGCAATTTTGCAATGTTTTTGTGACTGGCACTTTACACAGACAACACATCTGTATTCCCTCACTGCTTAGCCAACCTCGGAATTGGAAGGTTCTATCGTGCCTCCTGTGACATTCTAGAGACTCTAGTAGGACACGGAATTCTGGTGGCAGCTTCCTGGTGCCTAGGTACCTACTTAGTACCTACCATCTACTTATGATCTGTCGATAAATGTGCCCAGTCTCAGGCAGTTGTCTGTATATACTATCTCCTACAGATGTGATTATCTACGGGTGTTAGAGCCGAGCAACGGCTGTACGTATGTAAGTATGTAAGTATGTAAGTATGTAAGTATGTACATACATATATGTCTGTGCCCGTGTAAGGTGTGTATGTACATACCTAGATTCCGCGTACTGAGCTGGGTAAACTAATCTTCATGCCTACATTGATATAGGTAGGTAACTACGATGGACATCATCTTGGTATTGACTTCTAGAGATACCTTAAGATCTCTCTTGAGGTCCTGCCTCACATCTGAAGTGGAGGTAGCACTGAGTCTACTGTACATTATGTAGTAGAGAGGTGTATGCTGTAGTGTAGACACCTTACTTTCGCTTATTTTCTCCAATTTTCCCTATAGTCGAATAAGTGTTTGTAGGTCTAGGTACCTACCTAGATAGGTACAGTACATACGTACGTTCATGAAATACACGAGTAAGAAGAGTAAAGACAAGCACGACTAGTGGAGGGGATTGCGGCGTACCGTACCCTCCTCCTACCTAAGGTCTAATAAATCAAACCTTACAAGTTACAACAACCGGCTGCCCGACCTTAGCTGGGTTTTTTTTTCCTCATCTATCTTTTTTAGACCCATAAGGTAGTACCTGCTTAGCAAGGGACCCAAAGCAAGCAGAAGGGGACGGGGAAAATATTTTTTCTAATGCACACAAAATAATTCCCATTACAACGCACATACTCGCACATACTCACACACAGCACACGCGCTGCCCTCTTCTTACAACACGACAACTTTACAAACACTACTCCTCATTCATTAACTTCCAATTTGTTACAGCTTGCAGTACTTTGTGTGCACACTTAGAACCGAGCAAAAGGAGAAAAGGAGGAAGCAGATTGTGCGAGAGAACTTTACATAGCTTCTCTACTTCATCAACTGGCATTTCTACAGATATCTGCCTTATTCCTGTTAGTACCTACCTTTCTTTTCTGTTTTCTTTTCCCTCCCCCTCACACGGGATGCATCTAATTTTCAACCCCTCTACGTCTACATACGCATTGCCTTACCCTACCCTACGCCACGCCTCCGTCTACATACCCATACCTACCATACACTACAGCATTTTCGTCTGTATATTTGCGTTGCGTACATACAATACACAAACTGCGGGCAGCCCTCTGCGGACCGAACCGCTCCATCCATCCATTCCCCCAAATTCACCACTCACCACTTGCACCTTGCATTCACAACTATTTTCAGTCACGGACACGGACCAAGAGGAATCAATGTTTTCCAACTTGACAGGTTGAACTTGGTCAGGCCACATCGGGCTCGGTTCCTAAACTAAAATCCGGTGCAGACCCAGCAGAGCATACACAGCACAGCACAGTCATCTTCTTTTCGGATAACTGCCACTTTTTTTTCTCCCTCAATAAAATCCCACCCCCCTCTCCAATCTTTTCAAACTTAAACGACAACAGTTGGTTCGTCACCCAACTTCTCCAGGCCCAGCTGTTTATTCGTTTCAGTATTAGCAGTTGCTTTCCTGCGCACACTCTTTTTCTCCCTCACGCCTACAAACTCACCTACCACGCTAACACCTCAGTCCTCACTTTCGGCAGTTTCCACAACGACGGTACACCTTCTGTCTCTGGTCGAACTGCACCTGGGAGGGAGGTTTGTTGACTGCATCCCGCATCCACTTTTCAAAGATTGGCAGCCACTTGCGATTGGGCCGTCTTCATAAAAATTCTCGCGACCGTGCATCTTGCAACCATTCGTCACGATCTTCCATCTCCTTGACGACGCGAAATCCTACTATTATTGGCCCGCCCAATATCAAATCTCACCCGTTCGCATTTCGCCGACTCAAACATACTCTACCGATCGCGATCATATTATTCTCTCTATTCATCAAGCTCTACTTCCTCTTAGGGCTCAAGTCAACCTCAACAATTACCTGAGGAGGGTGGCCACCTTTAACAGGTGAGGTGCTTTAGGGTTGGTGGAGCGCTCGGTGGACGTGGGCAAACTATTCCCTCGGTCATCATAGGCACGCAATAGATCAACCACAGACTATCGAGAGTTCCACGAGTCACATTTGGAACAATGTCTAATTCGGCTACCTTCTCGTATGCCCAGGCTGCCAAAGGCCAAGTCGCGGCCCAGTCTGTTGTTGATTCCCAAGCGAGTTCGACCCAGAGCCAAGCACCGTCGATAACGAGCACACAAAGCCAAGATGCGGCTCCTACTCCGAGTACCCGGGCTCCATCCGTTGCAGTCTCTACCACGTCAAACGAATTAGACGGCTCACAAAATACTAGGAGCTCATCTGTCAAGCCTGACGTCTTCAGCTTACATAGCAACGACACCGACAGCACTCCTGTTAACGATAAACCCGCCAGTCCGGCTGCTCTCCCGAATCAGGGCGCGGAGAAGGTTTTGAGCGAGGTTGTGCCGCAAAGCATTGAGAAGCGGGGCCGTGGCCAAACTGTTACTTCGCAGGCCACAGATGTTGGTGATGGCAAGAAGCCTAGAAAGGGCAAGAAGGGAAAGGCAGCTGAGAAGGAGGCAGATCATGGCAGTGAGCCGAACAGGAAAGAGAATGTAGCCCCCAAGGTGGAACTGTCCGAAGCTCCCGTCCCAAAGGTCAATCCTTGGACGCAAAGGCAGGAGGCCAGAGCTGCTCAATTCGGAATTGCCTCCCCGACAAGCAGCACACAGTCGGTTGCTACGAATGCAACAAACCTCGGTCGGATTAATGAAGCCTCGAACCAGACTTCTCAAGATCGTAAACAGAAGGTGTTCGAGAACGAAAGTACCGAAGTCACCGCGGCGCAGAGCAAGTCGTTTTCTGGCGGTGTCAAACCTCCCAAGAAAGATGCGGAACAACCACGGAGCAACGGCAGTCAGACTTCTCGTCGACCGGGCGCTAGGGGTGCCAGGCTACAAAATGGGGAAGACCGACGAGCCTTTGAGGCACCAGGCCCGGTTGTAATTAACACTTCATCGTGGCCAACGCCTGACACGGCAGCGAGCGGCCCGAAGAGCCAGGCTCATTCGGAGAATATCGAGAAGACGGAAAAGCCGGAGAAAGAGGAGAAGGACGAGTCCGGTCCTAGTAAGCCCCGAGGGAAGGAGAAGTGGCTCCCCGTTCCCTTTGTGCATACGGTCAATTTCGAGACGCCCATGCCAGGTAGAGGCTCCCGCGGTGGTCGTGCCAACGGCACCAGGGGCGGACGAGATGGTGCAGGGAGAGGTAACCATACTCCCAGTGCCTCGGCTGGAGGTAATATGTCACGCTTGTCCACAGCCTCAACTGGATATACTAACCGCCTTGAAGACCGTCCTCAAGAGAATGGCGCGACTCCTGGAGCTAGCTCTGTGCCACAGTCGAAGCGTGGGTCTATCGACATGTCTACATCCAGAGACAACCGGAAGACTCAACAGGCTCAAGCAGGAGCAGGGAAGACTTCGGGGGAAATCCACTCTGTAAGATATCTCTGACGGCCCTCGAAATCGACTATATATGATGGACTGACTTTGACTTGATAGGCAAACTCCAAAGCAGAGGTGTTGAAGCAAAGCCTCCCCGATTCGGAAAATGGGTTCACCAACCAGCATGTTCCTGTTCAAGCTGTGGGCTCAAACCAACGGCCTGACGAGGTCCCGAAATCGTCACAGGTGACAAGGGACAACGGCATGCACAACACCAAGGATTATGGTGCCCAGGGGCAGAACAATGGTAACCGTAGCGTAAGGGGTGGCGGCCGCGGCCGTGGAGGTTACCCTCCCTTGAACGGAGTCGCTCATTCGCCGCCCCTGCTCAGCCAAGGATATAATTATTCGAGCAACGCACAAATTAGGCAGCCGAATCATCTGTACACCTCAGGCTATATGCCAACACCTTATAGCAGCGCATTTTCAGGCTCGATGGCAGGAAATAGTCGACCGCGACCAAACTCGGGAAGCAATCGGCCACAAGGCAGCAATAGACCACCACCACCCCGTGGACTTGTAGTTGGTGGCTCACATTACTCTCCGCAGTTGCCGCCAGCCCCTGAGGGCCAATTCGCCCCGTACTACCCCGATCCCCACCACATCTTAACGGTAGTATTATCACAGGTCGAGTATTACTTCTCCATCGACAATCTCTGCAAGGATACGTATCTTCGGAAGTCTATGGATTCTCAAGGCTTTGTCCCCTTGAGCGTCATCGCTTCGTTCAAGCGCATGCAAGAGATAGCCCAGGACTACCAGCTCATTCGCATGGCTTGCCAAACTTCGCATCTTGTGGAGATCGTCGTGGCAGAGGATGGGCAGGATAGGGTGCGTCGTCGTGAGAACTGGCAGACGTGGGTTCTTGATAAGTCCCAAAGACACCCTGCTGCTCAGAATGACGGACCTACGTCTTATCAGCATTTCCACCTTAACCCAAGCCCCATCTGGCCTCAGATGTACGGCAACGAGGCGACCTCCATGGTCTTCGTACCATATTCACACCAGTTGAATGGAAATAATTCTATTTCACCGACTGCCAATGGAACGAATGGTTATCATCCCTCGGACTCGCAGCTCTCCGCAACTGTCCCGGAGTTCTCCCCAACTGGCAACCCTGGAATGGGTGCAGCAGGCCAGCAAGACCTAGCGCTGGGAAACACCGTCAGCAATGTGCCAATATCGGAGACTGCTGGCAAGAAGAGTACGGTGCCGTCTTTCAATGGCGAGCAAGTCGAGCGAGTTGGTTTCTTCCCGAATGGTCATGAGGAACTGCCCACGAACGGAATCAACACGAACGGAGTCAACGGCAGTCCCGAAACCGAGAGTCACTGACTTGGTCCACGTAACATTACCGGAACCGTTGGCAAGACCCTAGGCAACCATATTACATTCGTAGGGCAGGTATCTTACCTGGCTCTATTATTGTGAAGAATTATTACGAAACGAACCAACGACCGGGGATTGAGACTACCCAGCATGTAGAAGAAGCATCAAGAGAGGTTTTGTTTTGCCATCTGGCTTTGGGGCTAAGTCGAGCATCGGGACGGCGGTGTTCCTGGAAGACAGCAGTCCGGTATGGTTTCGGTGGGATCTCTTGGTGTGGTCACTGGACAAATACCCATCCCCCCATGATTTGCGATCACTTCGGACGCAAATCTACTGGATACGCCAAACACAATATGCCATGAGTCATAATACTCCAGACCACAACGGCTAGTGGAATCGCCATATTGGCGATGATATGTGTCGATCACACGGATTTTACAGTCAAGGCAATTTCCCAGCAATCTACACCACGAAAGCGGTGTGGCATCGGGCCTGTGACCCGTGTATCCTCAGTTGAGCCGGTCGTATCGCACGCCGGAAGGATAATTGCCGAAACTGCGTCGTTAGTGGGACCAAGCTGACAGACTCGGTTGCCACGCAAGTTACAGGCATTATTACCACTACTACTACTTTCCTTCATGATCGTTTAAGGGAATATTACCCGCCACATACGACAGTAACATCAGCAACGAACATACAGGGTTGGTCATAGCCCTTTTCTCTCTTGGTGATAGGAAGTGCAGGATCTACCGAATACCGAGGCTGGGCGGTGATGTGCGATTAATGCGATTCATTATCGGCTCTGCCTGGCTCATCTCCTGCTTGGTCTCTCTACAAATCTCTGCTCCAGACTTTGTGTCAGGCCATGTGCGCCATGTGCGCCATGGGACGTTTCCTATCTGCTAGACAAAAGTACGCGGCATTCGGTTTTCCATTTCTTCTCGCACTTGCATTCTCGGCGTGGATCGTTCGCAAAAGGGAGGACCTCGCGGAATAGACTTCAAAGTCATAAAAGGAGAAACAAAAGGGCACCCGTTGTGGGACTTATATTATGTACGAATAGGAAATCCACAACCTGACGCAAAAGAAATGCTATTGTTTGAGCATCGCATCCGAGTACTCTCACGACGACGGCGGCTTTTGAGCCGAATTCATTCCAGAGCAACCCCATAACTCATCTCACGTCTCAGTACCACGGCAGCTTTGGGGATGGCAGGTGAAGCAGGTGAAGCAAGGCTTTTGCATGTATCTACTTTGCGATAGGTTCAACTTGGACAGACGGTAGACTTCGTATCCACCTTCTGTCAGTAAGGTATAATGTACTCTCCGACCTTACTTACTCGAGGAGCCAGCTAATAGTCTGCTTCTCTGCTCGTGTGAAGTCGAGTCATCTGAAATAAAGAATCGTCGGTCACGGTACCACGGTGGTTAGCACCTTGGTTTTCATATCTGGCATGCTCTGTAACGGACTTGAAGATCGGGTTTCAAATTGGGCGACTGAGGGAACTGATTACGCCTATGAAGAAAAGATTGGTCTAAGTTGCTCTCCAAGTACGAAAAGAAATAAGAGAGGCTCTTGGGCTGAGAAAGGACCTAGGGTCACTGGTAAGTGAGTATAGGCAGACAGAACTACAGCTCGCCTGCCTGTTTAACCCATCCCTCAGCCCATTAGGCGTCGCCGGCACCGCAATGTACTACCTACCTCCTAACTACGAATAAGCCCTTCAGAAGTATCGAGGTACAGCCAGAACCACAACACCCCAAGTACCCGTCCGTCCATCCGTTACGTTCAGGCAGGGCGACATATTAGTTCACCAATTCTCCCTTTTACCTGAGCAAGCACAGACTCATGCCATAGGCCACCCGCCCGAAGGCAATACAACTGTCGGTCTGCGGTCAACCGGGTTCGACAAGTGGTTGTCTACTGTCGCGTTGAACACATTATTGATCTGCGTGAGCTCGTTGATGAAGAGTTTCCCGCTGCAGTGTTGGCCATGTACCTTACCTAAGGGTCCATTTACGGAACCAATCCAATCCCGTAAAGAAGAGATAATATATCTAAGGCTTGTGTATACACGCACCTCTGACAAGCAATCGCCAAACCGCAACCAGCCGCGGCATTAGGAGTCGGCTGGTCGATGACCTTGTAGCACATGACGATCGGCTTGTCAGCCGCGCCAAATTCGTTTGGCGCTTCGACCGCGCTGGTGGTCTCCCCAGTCGTTGAGGCTTGTCGCCGTCTCCGTTTTAACGCCTGCTCGTCCTGCACGTGTTGAGCCTGGACGTCGTTGGTGGAGGCGTGGAGGCCGTCGTCCTGGTTTACACTTACCTGCAGTAGGAACGTCGTGGTCCAATTGATGAAGGCGTTGCCGTACCCAGCCTTGACTCAAGACCTTCGTCGCCGGTGTGTCTGCCGACCTGGGTGACGGAGAAGAAGCCCGAAGGCACACGATAGGCGAAGAACCCGATGAGGCCTGCGCTTTAGGCGGAACTCAAAAACACATACAGACCATTCTAGTAGGCCTGTAGTATATCCCTACCGACACTGAGCGTCGTCAAAGAACAGCTCGCAAGTGCCTGGGTATGCAGTCTACCTTCAGGAGGAGGCTATTGCAAATATCAAGTCCCTCGATATCCTGTACACAAGGGAATGAAGGTAACTTCCGCACTGTCGAGAATAGGTGTCTCGTTCATGTTTATGGCATGGTATCATTTCGCGATGACTCAAAAATGTCCCAGTGATGCAAGCCACTGCGTACGAAGCGCTGTCTCTGCTCCGGCCAGAATTCCCCAAGGTACGCACGCGGTGACTGCCCATGTGCATCCGGCTCTGGACACATATCTGACCACGGTCCGAGGTATGACTCCCAGCATATGAATGACCGTAAACCGATATTACGATGGCAAGGTAACTGGCGGATGGCGATGAGATTTCGCGTGTCACCGGAATTTGCTTCTCTGCTTTATCTACCTAGGTAGGTAAGTTGAAAGATGTTAACATTTCCTATCTAGGCACTGCCTACCTAGGTAGGAAACGAAAAAGAAGATTCGGGAGACGCGGCTTAGCTTTAAAACATGTTATCTGTTGAGAAGGTAGATGGTCGAGAGAGAGCTATGCGTCGGATTGCGGCGTTGTGGCCGGCCGGTCGATTCGAGGCTAACGATGTGGCTTAGAGACTCTAAAAAGTCAGGCCATATGTCGACGTCATGGGACGATCATGCCATGCAATGCACGATATGTACACATGGTTTTAGAGAGAAAGAGGATTACAGCGGGGCAGCGAAGCAAGCAAGCAGACGACTCTGTATACAGAATACAGAATACAGAACTGACAGAGTAGATTCCCAAATTTCCTATAAACTGGAGGTTTACACATGCAACGATTGATGAAGAGGGAGAAAAAGCCAACGGTGCATCTACAGTACGCACATCTATACTCACCAACAATCAAAAGACATACTCACCTACGCCACCTATCCCTCGACACTCATTAATTTATCGAAGCAGACCATGACTAAAATCATTCTCTCCATCAACGCCGGATCCAGCTCCGTCAAGATCTCGGTGTATGCGGCAAAGTTTCACGAATCGCCAAGGCAACTTGCCGAAGCCCAGATAAGCGGCTTAACCGCGCCGCCAGCACAGCTCTCGTATTCTCGGGGCGACGTTCAAGTGTTCAAGAACCAGGAGCCCGAAGAAAGATGCGATGACCAAGATGCCGCCTTCAAGGTCCTGCTGAACATCTTGACAGGCGACCCGGAGCTGCCCGAGATATCCACCAAGGGCGACATCTCCATCGCCTGCCACCGCGTCGTCCACGGAGGGGACTACACGTCCGCCAAGGTCATCACCTCGGAAACCTACCACCACCTGGAGAAGCTCACGGATCTAGCGCCGCTACACAACGCGAGCGCGCTGCAAATCATCAAGTCGTGCATGGACGAGCTGTCCGGCGCGCTCAACGTCGCCTACTTCGACTCGCAGTTCCACGCGTCTATCCCGGCCCACATCTGCACCTACCCCATCGACCCGGAGATCGCCAAGAATAACCAGCTGCGCAAGTACGGCTTCCACGGCATAAGCTACGCCTTCATCACCAGCTCCGTCGCCCGCTTCCTCGGTAAGGATGCCCGCGATCTCAACATCATCGCTCTGCACCTGGGCAGCGGCGCCAGCGCGTGCGCCGTCAAGGGCGGCCGCAGCTGGGACACGACCATGGGACTGACGCCGCTGGCGGGCCTGCCAGGCGCGACGCGCAGCGGCAGCGTGGACCCGAGCCTGGTGTTCCACTACGCGAGCGACGTGGGCCGACTATCGCCGTCGTCGACCAAGGAGCTGCACATCTCGGTGGCGGAGGAGATCCTCAACAAGCAGAGCGGGTGGAAGGCGCTGACGGGCACGACTGACTTTGGCGCCATCGCGGCATCAGACGACCCTAAGTGCAAGCTCGCCTTCGACCTGTTCGTCGACCGCGTCGCCGCCTACGTCGGTTCGTACTACGTCTCCCTGGGCGGCCGCGTCGACGCGCTCGTGTTCGCCGGTGGCATCGGCGAGAAGAGCGCCAAGGTCCGCGCTGCGGTCGTCGAGCAGGTCGCCTGTCTCGGCTTCCGCGTCGACCCCAAGCGCAACGAGGAGAAGGTCCAACACGTCGTTCAGGACGTTGGTAGTAGCGCCGCCCGCCACCGCACCCTTGTCTGCCTCACCGACGAGCAGTACGAGATGGCCAGGGGGTGCGCTGACAACGATGAGTTATGGTGATCTGGTGAGGTTTTACAGAGATACCTGCTATTATAGATAGGTGACAAACTTTGCATGTAACAACAACGGCTAGAGACAAGGAGTTAGGATGGGTCATGGGATTAAGGGTTAGCCCGGTTTAGGGGGAATGGAATCACAGCATTGACGTGAAAAGGGTATGGCATTAACATGGTGAAGATACTTATTTAGTAGTGTACGGTGTAGGGATCATCGATGCATCTTTTCTCTCTGATGTGTGTTATTGCCCTCTATTTTCTCCGAGCGCGATTTTTCCTATCTTCTCCCTTGTTGTTTTTCCTCTTGGCGGGAGTTCGCACTTGCCGGGATCAGCAACTCTTTGCTTGGCGGTCGCTGCGGTGGTGAACCTCAACGAAAGATGAGGGGATTCCCGCGACACTACTAATATTATGCTTAAGCCTCGGAGGACATGTCAGCAAGCAAAACACTTTCTCGTCTAAATGAGGATGATCGACAGGCACGAGACGGCACTGCTGACCCGCCAGTCAGCAATGGAGTGGACCTGTGTGTGTGTGACTTGCACGAGGTACATGCCACCTGTTAGTGAATGATGGGGGACGGTGGAGTCATCTCAACTTGAAAAAAAAGAGCTCATCAGTTTTTCTGTGACCACGGAGGATTTTTCCAATTCCAAGCGTGGGAGCCCGGAGGGCCGAAGGACCAAAAAGTTTGTACTTACATACATAAGGTAGTAGGTAGTAGGTACTTCGTAGCTCCGCTAATTAGGAAAACTTGGCCCGGAAGGAAGCGCAGGGTATGTACCTATGAAGATAGGGCTAGGGTACCCAGGTCTATGACGACAATGTGATGACCTGCAAGATGACGTAGAGTGAGCCCTGCCTACATACCCTACTACTACAGGTCACCCCCTGAAATAATGTTAATTCTTTTATCCTTGCGGTTGCTTTATGCGTTTTCCTTGAAGATGAACACATATCAATATAGAAATGTATCTCTTCTATAAGATAGTATGAGTTTATACTTCTCTTCCCTGGGTTTATCATTACAAGGAAGGGAAGATCTACCCCAGGAAAACCCTGTGATCAAGTACTACACACAGACGATTTTTTACATTATTTCAGGGGGTGTAGTGTAGTACCCAGTAGGTACTATATATCTACAGTATCTCAATGATGGAATCGAGGAGCCGTCTGTCCCCTCGCCTATGTAAAGTACTAAGGTATTCCATCCAGGACTTAACCAATGAACGTGCGCACATACATACAGACATACATGCATGCATACATACACCTGCTGCTGCTGTGTTGTCTTAGGCACTTGTAAGTGTCAGAAACCCCAAATTCCTCACCTCCGGTAGGGACGAACCTGATTTGCTTCAGGGTCTGCCGCCGCCGCCCCGTCAAGCTGGTGCAGGGAAGGCCGTACTACCACGCCGCTACCACGCCACCCCCAGCTGGGGCGGCGGGAAGTGAAAGTACTGTAGGTACTAGGACGAGTCTTCTGATCATCAGGGTCCTTTGCCAAGATCAGGGACTTGTTTGCAGTGAACGCGCTATGTAGGTTCGATTCCTCTGGGCCTTAACCCTTCTGCCCCTTTATTTGGAAGCTGTAGTGGCCCGGTATGCATTTTCACACCGATACGGATAGGAAGCTCGTAGTATGTAGAGTGTTGAGAATTTATCATTAAACATTGCCTCTCCTTTTCGTATGCCATCCGCCCCTTTTCTTTCCGGGCGGATGATGGTATCTAATGCCTAACTCCGACTTCGTTTATATATTCAAGTAAATAGAATGCCGCCCCATTCGAGTCCATCGACTCAGAATCGCGAGTCCGCGGCGCGTTGCCATAATGCGCTCACGAATCAGCTCACTTGTGCACGTTCACATGTGCTCGCATCGGCTGAAAGTCTATACAACCGCTCCCAGTCCATCGTAGAAGTGAAATCGAAGGCACCGAGCCAACCAGCCCTACTTATCGCGTAACGGATGGGAGAAGCGAGAGAAGAACTCCGGTCTCCTCAAATGCTTTTCCCGACCGCGCCGCGAATATGCAAAACAATGAGGTGCGCCAATCGTATGCTTGCCACCGTGGTATCGATTAAATATCCATGAATGATTCCGAGTATACCGAAACGCCTCGTCAATACAGATCCCTTTCGCACCGGACCCCTCAGTGCATGGGAGGAACGTGGTATGTTCATTAAATCTTCATTATTAAGATTGGAGTACCGCTCGGAGCCGAGCCGACTTCAGAAGTAGCAAAAGTCGTACCGAGGAGTGTTAGGCGCCTTCCTGACAGGCAATTGCTGCGAGAGCGTCGAGTCCACTGCTCGTCCTCGCCGCACTCGGACGGCTCATGAGTGGAAGGTTAAGACCCCGCATATCCCAAGCGCCACCAGGAGATGGGATGGATTGGGCGTCGGCACCATACTGATCCGTTTCCCACATCTGGGCCTCGTAAGAGGGCCCACTGCTGTGAGAAGAGGAGGATTTGGAGGATACCGATCCACGCTTGGAAGACGAAGAGAGGGGAGAGCTTTTGGACTTCGTCGAGCCAGAAGATCTCGACTTGTCCTTGAAGTGGGTTTCGAGATGCTGCTTCATGTTGTCTGCGCGGGTGAATTTCTTGTGGCAGCCAGGATACGTGCACTGAACTGCCTTCTCGGCCGTGTGGATCTTGGAGTGACGAGAGGCATGTCCCGAAGTTGTGAAAGTCTTCTCGCAACCGTGGCTATCACGATATCGGCAGGGGTAACGCTTGCCGGCTTTGTCAGGCGCTGCGGAGCTAGCAGAGCTGTCATCTTCATACGAGTTAGAACGACTGGCCGAAGCGTAGGCCGGACGCTTCATGCCAGCATGCTGGTCTGGATAATATTCATCATACAATTGCTGCGACGAGTAGTCGTACAGACCAGGCGTTAGTGGTGAGTAGGCGTCATAGCTGGCATTGGAGTCGTATGAATCCGAGCGGAGGAGCTCTGGGGTGTGGGGCGGGGGTGATTGGTCGCTGGCGGATTGATAGTGGGTAGCCGTGTGGTATAACTGGTGATTTGCGTATGGATCATCGTTTAGGAGAGACACCTGACGGCCGGTTGCGTCTCGAGCATGCATTGTGTCTGCGTTTGAGTGGGTGTAGGTGTGAGCGCGGTAGGTGGAATAGAGATCTTGAGAGCCGGTACTCGGAACGTTGTCTCACGATGCTTTAGTACAGAGCGAAGTGAGTTGGCGGGGGTTGAAAATGATGAAGCTCAGATCGATGCGGTAGGGCGATCGAGTGACAGCGGATCAGTTTGAAAATGCGGATAGATTTAGGCTTTTAGCTGGTACATCTATCGTACTCTTAATTAAGCACGCCCCAAAATGTATATAAGGTTCCGTGGGTGGCAGCTAAAACTGGCACCGAAATGTAGACCACAATGGACAAGGTATGGGTCAAAATGCGGGATGGATGGATGGATGACTGCGGTCTCTAAGAAGAATACCGAGTGGTACGTTCTGTTGGGTCGCTCGTAGGAAGCTCGAGCTGGATCAGGCTTAGTTTACCTCGTCTAATCTAACCACGACGGCGATGGCGATGAATTGTCAGGGTGTTGTTGTTATTGAAGGTGGTCGAGAACAGAAGATTGGGGGTTATGGGTGAGGGTAAAGGGGCAAAGCAAGAATCACGCCGGGAAGGTCTTGCTTAAAAGGAAAGATGGGAAAGCGCAAACCCATTGCGCTTTCCCATCTGGTTTTCCTCCACAAATGCGAACAAGTCTGCAAGTTACCTACCCCCAATACATGCAACAAGTACCTATTACAGGGTCAAGGGTCTTACAGTTTGGTAGGTATATGTGTGAAGCGGGGATTGATGTACATATGTACAGGCGGGGACTTGACCGCTCCACTCTTGTTTCTCAGAAGTCCCCTTCCGTACTTGGACCCCAATGCCAAAGTACCCCTAACGTAGGTAGGTACATACATACATACTACCGTCTAGGTACCGTTTCACCCGGCTCATCCTCCCTGTGCTACGTGTTATGCAAACTGCTGAACCCGTCTGCTTGTCCAAACCACGTCTATACAGTCACATTGCAAGGCTTCATCTGTACATGGTAGCAGCCAGGCCAGCACTGTTCTGACAAATCTAGAATAGTATCTCTACAGGTAGTATCCCGAGAGAGAAATTGTCGTATAAGTGAGCTGTAGTCTTTTACACATATATGCAGCATGAAGCTAATGCGGAGACTGGAACTTAATATGTATGCACAGCAACGTTGAATTTAGAGCTGGGACCAAACCAACTGAAGCGAGCGACACTGAACGGTCTGGAGGATCTGCTCAATACTTTGCCGAGTCTAAAACTTAGAATCGTCGTGTTGTTGTTCATGTGAAGTATCCTCAGAAAGGTTTCTTGCAGATCCGTTCCGTACACTGTGGTAGAAACCTCCTACTAGGTGCCCAGGTGAAAGTATTCGACAAATTACATGCCTCCTGTACATATCATATGTCGGTTCACCTTGCGGTACGTACCGTGATCAGCAGGCACGTTTATATGTTGCATTGCTCGGATCTTGATAACATATTTCGCTTGAACTCCTAGATGGGTGCGGCGATTCTTGTGTCTATAACAGGCAGCACCAAATCAGTGACATTCCACTGCTAAGCAAGAGCTTCTGAGCCCCACTCGTAAGGACAGCGAAATTCCATAGAATACCTAGGTAATGTCTTCGACGGTAATAGAATGGCTTCAACTGTGACGTAGGAGGCTGACGGCTAGTTAAGTCGTGGTTCACCTAGCTTCACCTCTGCAGTCCATTATCTATTAGGGCATAATCAGCACATAGCTCCCAAACATAAACGAAGACTTAAGGACCAATTGGAATACTTGAGGCACTCATAGCCGTTGTTTTCATACCATGCTGCATGCGGTGATATACATATGTATGTCAGGACAAGTACATCTGGGTTAGGTGTTGTCATACAGGTATCTACCATTTAAACTACAGCGAGGCGCTAATTTGGTGACGGGAAGGCAAGCCAGCTGCAAAAGAAGATATTGAAACATCTTTCCTGCGAACTCGGTTGTGAACGCCTCCATTGTCAGGGTTTGCGATACCCTTCATGCAGCAGTCTGATCTGGCATTGTCTAATGGTGTAGGTAAATCTGTCTTCGTCAGATTTTGATCAATGATAACGGATGACAATGATTCGCCAGTTGTGTCAGGGTTATTGCGTCAAGGAGGAGTAGGGTCGGGGTACCTCAAGTCATTAGCAAAGGTACCTATCAGCTACTTTGTATGCACTACATATACATATACGATACTCCCACTTTGGACGTACATACTTAGTATTCGTGGCATTCCTTTTTTCGGTTCCTAGTGTATTCCCCAAAAACCCATCCCCCACCTTCATCGAGATCTTAAGTTCACTGGGTACTATTATTATTTATGGTCCTACCTGTGATCCATACTGGACGTATGCAACATTTGTCGCAGTCTATTTAAAAGGGGCCCCAGGTACATACTATGGGTAACACAAGTCGGAGAGAAAGGCCCTGACAGCATGCTGCCTTGTCCCAGCTCGTGGTAGTGCGTGAGAGGAGCTTTGCACAGCGCGGAGGAACGTCCATATCCTTGGTTGCACTGGCGTTGGAACTTGGCTGAAGAAGACGGAGGAAAATCCAAGAAACATGGAGAAGCAGTGATGTCATCTATGGATGACCAGAAGGAATAAAGCTCCGGAATCAGGGTAAGCCTCAGGGCGGGTCAGTGCCAAATAGCAAAGCCGTGTTTCGAAGAACCGACGAGCGCTGTGGCAGTGGACCCGAGGTCGAAATCGAGAAAATCGCCTGTGCATCTCACTTTGACTACCATGAGTCCCTGGCCGCAGGGACAGACCCACCCAAGGTTCCAAGGCCCAGTGGATCTCGGACAAGGGCCCGAAATTCAACATCACTGATTCTCCTGGCCCGTCGCGAAACTGGAATGATACATAGTATGCTGAGTGGGCGCTGCAAGTGCCAGGGATCATTTTCAATCCGATGAGATGAGATTGCAAGTCCTCGACCCATTATACAGCGGAGGTTCAGGTAAACTGTTCAGGTGAAGGCTTGCTGGGCCTGGCCTTACACGCATGAGATTCAAAAACCCCTAAGGTGAAAGCAGAGCTAACGTATTGCGGTCAACTAGCTTCAAGTACGTAGGTGCGTCCATAGACATTTATAATTCATTTATATATACACAAGTTAGGCCATTCTTCGACATCCTTGTCCTCGGCAAATTACAAGTTACAACTACCCTTTTACATACATGAATAATAATACTATCATCCTCCCGCTTCGTCAGCCCGATTACCTATACATGGTACATATGTACATACGATCACGAAGTTGGTGTCGGTACGATCAGGACGACGTTGCGGACGAGAAGTATTAAAAGACATGTGTAATCCCAATACCACTTACCGGAATGGAATGGATGGAATGTGAGGGTCGGCCAACAGTTCCTACGATCCGCCGCGAGTATGCCATCTGCAAGCGCATTGAATTTCTAGGGTCCTAGGAGTAGGCTCCGCGCACCAGCAACACCTAAGATCACAGAATAGGTGTGGATCAGGATTACAGGCACACCCCTCGGGTTTTTCTTGGCGACGACTTCGGTTTCTTCCATAGGGCCAACTTATCGCTGAACAGCCAGGGCCCCCGCATGCATGTGCTGCTGCATGTACTCATGCCATGCTCCCCTGAATTCGTTGACCGTCCATGCGCATCAAAATTCAGATGCGTCTGGCGGTCTAATAATACTACCACATTTCAACTAATCCAGCTTATGTGCTTATGTACCCAAGTGTCTCTGGAATTCTTCATGCGCGCCAACCCTAACAGACTCTATCTCCTCGAATGCCGCCGAGACACGAGGCAGTAACCACTGGAAACGGCAGGATAGGTACAGATAATCCATGAGGTCATTATGTTCATATGTATATCTAATGTCAAAATCTGTCGTCGTATTCAACCATAAATCTATTGTCAAATACCTTAGTAGTAGCTTGGTATTTATCCTACTCTACCGTCGTTTGCAAATACACGCAGGTGCGCATACATACAGTACATGGTTACAAAGTAAGTCACTTTGGCCAGAACAATTCTTCAGTCACACGTGAAAATTCTTCCTCATGAAACAACCCTGGAAAATTGAATTAGTACCTGTATTGTATATGAGGACTGCGTACATCCTCCCCGGCCGAATATCCGACTTCCAAAGCCGTTGCTGCCTTGTTTCCGGCTCGGCACACTCGGCATATACATAAGGCTTTCAGTCACTCGTATAAGGCTTGGTTGGGCAGGGTCGTATTCTTCTCCCGTCCCTTTTTCTTGATCATCATTTATACTCTGAAGATGCCCTAGACCATGCTTGATGGTTGCCAGTTACATACAAAGCAAGGTATCAGGCCATTGGATACCGGGATGGAACGCCGTATCCAGCAGCCCAGTTAGAAGTTCTATCCCTGCTCCTACCGCATGGCCTAGACACGCATTCTGAGCAATAGGGCCCCCACAGCAAAAAGAGAAAATGAAAATAAAAACGTTCGAGTATCAGTCGATGGATACATAGACCAAAGACATGGTAGAGAGAATCCCACTTACTACTGTTGGAATGGTCTTTCGAGTGCCTACATATCCATATGTATGCAAGTCGCTCAAGTCACACAGCTAAGCTCTCAAGGACCCAAATGATGAATATGACTGCCCTACACGCTGCATGGTCTGCAGGCATATCTGGCCAAACATTTAATTTACACACAGGCATATGTAACATGAAAACCTATGTACCTACATACGTGCAGGAAGAAGCGCTAAGTAAGAGTCTCGACGGGAAATACGACAGCAGCGATAGGGATAGGGAAGGCCAATAGGGATTGAACCATGTAGGCCTACCTTGTATGTATGTGTAGGTATGTTCGCAAGCATACCGGTCGTTCTGCTTTGAACATACACAAGATGGATGATAAGATGGATGGTGTAGGAATCTACCTACATAAAACATACATACTTCGTACTACTTGTACGGATTACATATACATGCGTATGTATGTATGCACATGCATGCATCAGAAACGTTCCTTTTCATTCAAATGGCGAGACGCTCGTCTTATCAATATCGACCTGGCCGCACAGCTGCAGTCCGGGAGAAGCCGCAAGAAGCACTAACAGCACGGAGCTCCGCGATCCCCGAATGACAACATAGCCCGATCAAGCAGAAAACCCCCACCAGCCGCTACCTCCTTACCTTGCCCTCATGAAATGAATTAAAGACAGACATGCGTCGCCCCTCTACACCTATCCAAAGTCGAACGGTCCCTGTTGCACATTATTATTAGCCGCATGAAGCTGACTTGACAGACTTGACAAGATACGGCTAACGAGGTACAAAGATACATACATCGATGGCATGGATTAGTAGGATGCCTACGCCATGCACGTGTATCTACCCCGCGCTCCAAGTAGGTAGGTCAGTTACTGCGGTTAGTAATGACGAAATCCTGTTTTTTTTTCCTTTCCCCGTCAAAGATTCGCCTACGACGCGGGAGGAAAAGTTTGAACAGGGCAGGGATACTGGACCCCGTAGCTGAATGCTGTCGACAGTCCCTGCAGGTTGTAATGAAGAAGGAAAAAAAAAGGGGACGGGGACAGGGAAAGGTACGGTAATACAAAGATATTTTCCCCCCAACAGAGCTACATGTATGCACATACCACTGTATACATTGATGAAGACTTGCTGGTGGTGTAAGACAAAGGTGCCGGTTTGGTCTTATCTATCGGATGCCATTTTCAAATTCACCACCAAGATTCCCATCCTTTCCTCGATTTCCCGTTGTCTTTTCGTTGATTTCGTTGCTTCCTCTCGTGTAGTACATTAGAGGTATGTGTTGCTGTACTATGTAAGGTAGGAGGTATCTTAGATAAGTCGTATCCAATAAGGGGTTTCCGTGTTGCAACGCTGCTGCAGCGGTATCCGGAAGCACGTAACGTGTAACCCACGCGGCCTCGGTGTCACGACAGTACGAAGAGGGATCGAGATCTGTACGAGCCTCCCAGTGACACGGCCTGGCCCTGGCGGGGAACAAAAACCTGAGCACAAAGACGTTGTGCTTCCCTCGCCGTTACGCCGAGTCTGCGTCAGCAGGAAAAGAAGCAATATAAAATTTAAGACCTCGAGCGACCTCGAGCGGTCTCATATAGCCCATTTCCCTACCTTATCCCCGAATTTCTCGTGATGTCGCATCGAAGTGCCTTAGCCAGAGTCAATGTACGAGCTACGAACGGGAACGGCTCCGGCTCTTTCTCCTTGGTCTCGCTCCCAATGCGCAATAAGATAGAGTTACGTGAGGGAGGGGAAAGGGTCAAGTGGCGGAGGCCTTCATAAGTTGGAGATTACTATGAATTGTAGGATACGAATGCCCGCAAGAAATCGTTGCAATAGTTTGAGGGTTATCAACCGAAAGCCAACCGTTTTGGCCATAGGTCTACTCACAGCCCGAGATTCGATAACCTCGCTTCCAAGAACGCCGTTATCATGCGACCGAACCTACATACCATGCTGCAAAACCAGCGAGGGAACCCCACTATCCATCCAACGCCAATACCTCAACTTACATTTGACTGTGCCGCGCGCATTGCAGAAAACCCTACTTCGGGACCCCATAATAGCGTGGCATCTCACTCGCTCTACTTCTTAGCCTTCTTAGCAGGAAGGGATGGGGGTCCCATCTTGCCAGCGCCGGTATCAACTTTCTTGTTAGGCGGCTGGCCAGGAACCTTGAAGCCACCATTGGCGTTGCTGGCGTCCCCGCTGCCGCCAACTTGGGTAAACGTGCCGCCCTTGAACCAGCGATCCTCCTCCGCCTTTCTCTTACGATTAAGCTCAGCCTGGACTTTGGGGTCCACGAGCTCCAGTCCCTGGACTGGCGTGAAGGCTAGAGAAGAGGCTGTCCCCGCACTCCCTCCGATCGTGGATCCTACCCCTGAGGTGCGTAGACCCTTGCCACGGAGGTCGATGTTGCTGCCTGATTGGCCGAAACCACGCAGCGACGAAGCTGAGCCTCCGATGGGCGTGGCTCCTCCCCAACCTTTGTGCTTTTGACTAAGCTTTGCTCGTGTCCGATTGTCAATCTGCATTCCCCGGATTCGCCCATCTTGCGTCTGGCCGATCATTCCCATGCCCGCAGTTGAATCTCCTATTCCGTAGTCCGTTTCCTTCTCCTCCTTACCGAACACCATGCGGTTCTGAGCCTTGCGTAAATCGGTCATCGCTGTCGCCTCCTTCGCTTTGCGTGCTCGGCGACCACCTCGCTTTCGCGAAGGCTTATCGTCAGGAGCCGGTAGGGCTCGCTGGCCTTTGTTAGGGGGCGGTTCCGTCAACTTGTCTAGACGCTCGAGACATTGGCTCCTTAGCTCTTCGCCATACGATCCGTCGGGATTGGTGTGGCCGGTGTCCGCGCGTGCAGCTAGGACGAGTTTCGCTGCTACCTGCTTCATAGCTTTCTTCTTCATATCGTTTGGGATGCCCCGGATGATTGGCGACTGAAATAGATAGCCTTGCTGCTTCACACCTACATTGGTTGCAAAGGCCGTGTTCCCCGTTCGTTTAGAACCCCAAGCGGCAAGATTGCAGGCGGGTGTGCGAGAGAGGTTGGTTAAGCCTCCAGCCGTGTTGATTAGTTGCGCAGCGGTAAGGGAGCCAATTAAAACGGTCAGATTGGGAGCGAAGATGTTCATTCGGGACTGCACGTAGTCCGTAAGTGTCTTCTTGGCCTTATCCATCCTGATCATCATGTGACAGGCTCTGAGAATGCGTTCGAGCTCGTCTTGGGTTATTTCACGACCCTTAGTAGTAGTGGCTTCGACGGTGACGATCATGAGAGAGGGGCCGTCCAGGACGGACTTGAGTGATTCGCCCAAGGAGTTCTCAGTGGAGCCTTGAATGGCTCTGATACTGTCCGAGTCCATGGGGCCGTTGCCGAGGATGGCCACCACTTTGGCGTACTCGATGGGATTCTGAACAAGGGTCTCGAGTTCGGGGAATCGAGCCGAGTAGTGATCTCTGATGAACTTGTGGACCTTCATGATCTCGCCGTCAATCTGGGTGGAGAGAGTGTTGGATTCAGTGAGGATCTTGTACTCGGGGTTGTCCTCAATGTTACCTATGTTGGTGGTTTGCGGAGCGAGAGGTTTCGATTGGTAGTAGGCGATATCCTGCAAGGTAGTAACGAGTCGGTCAGGTCTAGTGCTCAGGACAGAAGATGTAAACATTTCGTGACCGTTTATATTGTACAGGGAGGGTCTAGATGATGAACTAACCTTGAGGAGAGGATCTAGTCTGTCCATAACAGTGGTAACCTTACGGATGTCCTTGACTCCGCCCAGCTGCATCTTTTCAATCTCGGCCTTGGTGGCTTCTGCGTCCTCGACGGGTTCGGTGGCGCTGCCATTCATGCCAGCCATCTCCTCGTCCTCGTCGGGCTCCTCTTCATCGCCGTCAAGGACCATATCGTCGTTATCGTGGCTCTCTGGAGGGCCAACTGCTGGTCCATCAAGGTCGAGGCCAACATCATTCTGGTCTTCGCCATTTTCGGATCCAGAATCCTCGAAGTCCTGCAACAGCTCCTCTGCGAGAGTCGACATGGTGTCGGCTGGCAAGCTGTCGTCAGACGGTTGGGCAGTGTAATAAATGGATGGATAGAATGACTGATCGAAATTATTTTTCTGATGGATCCAGACCTTAGAGAATAGGGAGGGTTCCTCAGCGCGTCTAGAAGTCGGAGTTCTTTGTATGCCCTGTTTATTTTAGATGGCGACGGCGAAATGAGAAAAATGGCTATACAGAAGAAGTTGGTCGCAGCCTTTTCGTCGCAAACTGCAAGTTAATGTGGGGCGACCGAGCTTGCACACCTAGAAACCGATTCAATGATTGGTGGGATGGTTACCACCGGTAAAATCCAATTTTCCGTTCTCCATTCTCCGTGCACCTTGTCTCTTGAGGTCAATCAGCCTTGCCAACCTCTTGCTCCAATAAAATAACAAATTATCTGGTTGGGAGACGCGGCTCTCTCTCTTCCTCTCTTCCTCTGCTGTCCGTCGTCCGCATATCCCTCTTGGCCTTACTTTACTTCGACGGCGGGATTCTCCTCGTAGCCATCGTACATCTTCATCATGGAGTCTTCACGTGGACCCCCGAGGGTCAAGAACAAGGCCGCCGCGCCTATCCAGATCTCCGCCGAGCAGCTCCTCCGAGAAGCAGTCGATCGTCAGGAGACTTCGTTGCAAGCACCTACCCAACGCTTTGGCGATCTGGAAGAGCTCCATGAGTTCCAGGGTCGGAAGCGGAGGGAGTTTGAGGACTTTGTTCGCCGCAATGCTATCAATATGAACAACTGGATGCGCTATGCTGCTTGGGAACTTGAGCAGAAAGAATTTAAGCGTGCGCGATCCATCTTCGAACGAGCTCTCGATGTCGATTCCACTTCTGTCGTGCTATGGATCCGCTATATCGAGGCCGAGATGAAGAACAGGAATATCAATCATACGAGGAACCTTCTTGATCGAGCCATCACCATCCTCCCCAGAGTCGACAAGTTATGGTACAAGTATGTTTATATGGAAGAGATGTTGGGTAATATCCCCGGCACGCGACAGGTATTCGAGAGGTGGATGTCTTGGGAACCAGATGAAGCCGCCTGGAGCGCATACATCAAGCTAGAGAAGCGCTACGGCGAGTTCCAACGGGCTCGCGACATCTTCGAGCGTTTCACACTAGTCCATCCGGAACCGCGCAACTGGATTAAATGGGCCAAGTTCGAGGAAGAGTACGGAACAAGCGACCTGGTCAGAGATGTCTATGGTGCTGCGGTGGAGGCCTTAGGCGACGAGTTCGTCGACGAGAGACTCTTCATCGCCTACGCCAGGTTTGAGGCCAAACTCAAGGAGTACGAGCGCGCTAGGGCGATCTACAAGTACGCTCTGGATCGCCTTCCTCGCTCCAAGTCTATGGGCCTTCACAAGGCGTATACGACTTTTGAGAAGCAGTATGGCGATCGAGATGGAGTTGAGGACGTAATCCTGTCCAAGAGAAGGCGACTGTACGAAGACCAAATCAAGGAGAATCCCAAAAATTACGACGTATGGTTCGATTACGCCCGATTAGAGGAAGCTTCTGGGGACCTGGACCGTGTGAGGGATGTGTACGAGCGAGCGGTGGCGCAAATACCGCCGACCCAGGAGAAGAGGCACTGGCGTCGGTATATCTACCTGTGGATTTTCTACGCTCTCTGGGAGGAGATGGAGGCGAAAGACGCAGACCGAGCCCGCCAGATCTACAAGTTGTGCCTCGAACTCATCCCACACAAGAAATTCACATTTGCCAAGGTCTGGTTATTAAGGGCACAATTCGAGATACGGCAAGGCGAACTGACAGCCGCGCGCAAGACGCTCGGTCAAGCGATTGGCGCGTGCCCGAAAGATAAGCTATTCAAGGGTTATGTCGAGTTGGAACTCAAGCTATTCGAGTTTGTGCGATGCCGAACCCTATACGAAAAACACATTGAGTGGAATCCAGCCAACTGCCAAACCTGGATCAAGTTCGCTGAACTTGAACGAGGATTGGATGACCTCGACAGAACGAGGGCTATCTTCGAGCTCGCCATCAATCAGCCTGTCCTAGACATGCCAGAACTGCTGTGGAAGGCGTACATCGACTTCGAAGAAGAGGAGGGCGAATATGACAAGACGCGCGATCTGTACGAGAGATTACTAGAGAAGACGGATCACGTGAAGGTTTGGATCAGCTATGCACACTTTGAGATCAACATCCCGGAAGACGAAGAAGAGGCGGGCGAAGAAGAGGAGCAACCTGTCAGCGATGAGGCAAAGACTAGGGCTCGCAACGTGTTCGAGCGTGCCCACAAGCGCATGAAGGAGAAGGACCTCAAGGACGAAAGAGTTTCACTACTCAATGCCTGGCTGTCGTTCGAGCGCACGCACGGATCGGCAGAGGATATCGAAAAGGTTCAGAAGCAGATGCCGCGGAGGACGAAACGCAGGCGCAGACTTGAGGACGACACGTTCGAGGAGTACATTGACTATGTCTTCCCCGCGGACGACGAGCATAAGCAAGATACGTTGAAGATGCTTGCTATGGCGCGGGCCTGGAAGCAGGACGGTGGAGCGGTCGGCGAACCGAGCTGATCATTTTCCGTTCTTCGTTATACTACATACTACATGTACCTTTACAGAAGACAAAGATGTACCTCCAATCTGCCCGGGCGGATACTTGGGCGTTGATGAATACCCAAACGAGAGTCTCACCACGAAGCATCACGCGCCTCCGTACGGACCCGTATGTACTTATTCTCGGGAGTTATGCCAAGCTGTGGGGGCGAGTGACTATGCGGCTCGGGCCACATATAGTCCACCAAGGAAATTAATAGAGCTTGAAGAAACTACATTCCATTACCCTAAAGCGTCTCGAGACTTTCATCTTGGTGTTTGATTATAGGTACTGTATTGTATGTACAAGCCTGGTTATGGAGAGCTACTCAGTAGTCCTTCTCATGATCTACGGACCCTGGATATTATTCTCTGATAAGACACACGTAGCCAGCTAGCATACATAATACATACGCAGGGATAGACACATATCATACATTAGAAAAATGAGCTGTAATTCCCCAACTGCGTGTAATCCCTGCCCTGCCCGCATGTCCTCCCAAAGAGAAAACCTCCGTGGTTCCGTTCGGCCCTGGCATTTCCAGGTGGATCGTGGGATTTCACACTACTACGCTGGCGCCGCCGGGCAGCAACTCGGAGGCGGTCAGCACGATGACATCATGGATTTATGCGCACGTAGCGTAGCGTAGCAGCCCGGCCGCTCTCGAAGAATAGATTCGAATTCTACTTCCCTCTATGTACATACTTCTCCCTCTCCCTCTCCCGCATACATACCATACTGTATACGGCGCTAAGGAACAGCCACCCCAATCTCCCGATTCGTGGATCTTCCCGATCCTCCTACGCCAGGAAGGCTATGGTAGTCTGTAGATAGGTAGGTAGTAATACTGTTCTGCTGCCTGCAGAAGAGTCGTAAGGTAGGGTACTTCCGTACTCCCTTGCAGTGACACTGACAGATGGCAGATGCAACAATGATTATGTACAACCATCCTAGGTAATTGAGAGTTCTTGTGCGTATGTAACTATGGGCATTCTCGCTATCTTTCCAACGGTATATACTGGATCCTACCTACCTAAGCGTAAAAACAGCTGTTTGCGTGTGCGTGTGTGAGTGTGAGCGGTAAGTGTCGAGCCGGAGCTATGCATGCAGCCCGGGACATGTATATGCCAAATCAAGTCTCGTGAGAGCGTTAGACGCGCCGATTGGCTTCAATAGTTTCTACTCTAGCTCATGAATAGTCATAAGGCCTACAATTGTGTAAACATCTCAACTAAGTGTACGGGAATAAATGTGAATGCGTGAAAGTGATGATAGGTACGAAGTAGCGAGTACTCCAATTGTGAGAGAAAAACACGGGGGAAATAACCGAGAAGAGCCCAATGAAAAGAGAGGGAAAAGAACATCATAACTTCGTCCAATCAGAAATCGCCCAAAACAAGGGTCATCATCGTCATCATCAAAAGACGCATAAGCCTCCCTCACCCCCCCTCCCCCATCCTTCTCTGTTCCCACGTATGTACTGATACACCTCCCCGGTACATGTCCCGTCCACGATCCTTCTCCATCCTATCCCAACCAACCGTGGCGTGCCATGCGTGCTACGTAGCTGAGTTGACCCCGTTTCCCACTGCTCCTGCTCGGCGGGTATAAAGCACTCAGATCCTACCCAGTCCACAGATTCTGTAATCTGTAGAACCCTGTGGATCCTGTGTCCTTGTCCACAACCACCATGTCGGAATCGTGGGAACTGCTACGAATCTGGTCTCCCTCTTCATTTGCTGACAAGGGACAGGGGACACGAGCCCGAGCCCGCGGTTTCCGGTAGTAAGAAAATATTCCATTTTCATAGGTTGCTGAATCGCGCAAGTGCTGCATGAGGGCCAGTGCTCAGGTGTACACTGGACGTATTGACCCGTTTCTGGTGTCACGAGTGTAAGAGCCAGGTGGCACTGGTGCCCTCAACTGCATTGCAGATTGCAGCCTGCAGCCGGACATGAACACAACCTTAACGGTCGTGGTGGTGGCGGTGGTGACGCCCATCTGTCACAAACAAACAATATCAGTGAAAATCGCTCGAGTTTATAAATCATTCATAGATTGGTGCATCGTTGGAGATTCAGAAAAAAACAGTATGACGAGCGGGATCTTGTTTCTATCTCAAAACGACCGGGGGGAGGCTCAATGATGATTCCAAGGCAGATAATCCGTATGCAGACGCCCTCTTTTATCCGCCAGCTCTTTCGTTACCCAAAAACCAAAAGCCATGATAAATCGTCAAGTCGTTAAAAAGGGAAAATAAGGGCAGACGTATATGCTGTAGTGCATTATGGTGATTGGTGTAGTAGAACTGGAGAGGCCCAATGTTGAGCCACGTAAGGTGATTTTGGTCACCTTACCTATCACCTCCTGTCGTAGCCCACCGGAGGCGCGGGCAGGGCGGCAGAGTAGGGATTCCCGTCGGTGTAACGAGGCCCCTCGTCATACCGATTTTCTTGTGGTGGACCTGAAGAGCTCCAATTATCAGTCCTAGACCTGCCGCTGTTGCTGGAATTTGCCCTGCTTAGCCGCTCTATTCGTTTTTTGTGACGCCTCTGTCTCTCCTCCTTCCATTCAGTGACTGCCTTGGCCTGTTCTCGTGCCTCCTTGAGTTCCGAGAGGGCGCCCTTGACGCCCAGTGCCGCAATGCCAACTGAGGCCGCATCTTGCAGGAGTGCCTTGGTCTTCAGCTTCCTAGCCTCCTCCGGGCTTAGTTTGCCTTCCTTAACCGCCTTGTGCCTCGCGTTTCGCTGCCCCATGCTGCCATACACATTGTGGGCAGCGTGGATGGTAGCGACAGCCGCCAACCCCGTCGTTACGAGTTGTTTACGCCGCATCTTCGATGTCATCTTTTTATCTTCGTCTGAATCTCCAAGATCACTACTAGAAGCAGAACTAGACCTACCTCCTCGAGAACGCGATGAACTGCGCGGTCGTCCACCAATTGACCGCTCCTCTTCATCATAATCGCCATATCCATCATCTGTTGCAGGACCCCGGCCACCTCTCATGTAGCCGCGAGACTTGTGATCATCGTCATATCGATCGTCTGATGGACTCCGGTGACGGCTCCGGCGAGGAGACCGGTCGTCATAGTCATCACTCTGATCATCAGGAGCGCTGCCTAAGCCAATCTTGGCGAGACTGCGCCTAGTCTTATCGACGATGCTCTGGCTGCGGCTGCGGCTGCGGCTGCGACGTCTGCGCGGCGAGGGGCTTCGGCTGTCATATGAGTCGGCACTCCCCCGACGAGATCGAGATCGGCTTCGGTTATCAATGAGTTTCTTGGCGCCTAGGGCACCCAAGCCAGCCGTAGCTAATGCTGCGAGACCGCTGCCGCCGCTCTCGGAGCGGGCACGGGAGCGGGACCTGCTCCGACCCGTTCTCCGGTCCTCCTCGATATCTTTCCTAGAGCCGTTCAACATACGGTTACCGAGAAGACCACCAACAACGGCTTCCATGAGATGGCGCCTACTATCCTTGGAAGGGTCATGAGCAGCATCGATAGTTGCGGCGCCGGCAGCCGCGGTGAGTACTCGCTTCATCTTCTCCCCCTTCCAGCCTCCCGGTTCCCTTGCAACTCGGAAAGCTTCCGCGGCGCCGGCTACCAGCGACGCCTTGGCGGCCTTTTGCATCCTAGCAGCAGGGGTATCACGCGAACTCTTAGTACTGCCTCGCGAACGGTACGAGTCCGGACTTCCACGGCGACTTCCATGGTGGCTTCTGGAATCTCTATCGGAACCACCTGTCAATGCTTTAATAGCACCGCCAAGGCCAGCGGCAGCCAGTGCGTTCTCGAGAAAGGATTTGTTGCCCTTGTGGTTCTTCGGGTTTTCATCGGAATCGTCGGAGGAGTAATACTCGGCGACTCGGCCATCTCGACCCTTGTGAACGATGTAAGTAGACTTCTTGTCTTCTTTACTGGCATGCTTATTGTAAATGTCGGCTCCCTGGTAGCCGGCAAAGGCGCCGGCAGCACCAAGAGCAGCTGAGGCGGCTATGTTACGGTGAACGTCAGCACCCTCCTTCCCTGCTTCGCGGCGATCCCAGAGCTCCTTGGCACCTGCAGCGAGGAGACCGCCAGCGACGGCGGCGATGATTTTCTCTTGCTGAGACAGAACGCGCTTTCGGGTCTTCTCCTCTTCTTCGTAGTAGACACTGCCCGGCTTCTTGCGAGAGCGGTGATCTCTGGGTGCGACGTCGTGGGAGCGACGCGACTCGGTGTAGTAATCATCATAGCCAGGCTCGGCCGATCGGGCCCTACGGATATCTCGGGAATAGCCGGGGGGAGGAAAGTCGCGGTGAACTTCCTCGATAGATAACTGGTCACTATCTTCTCGTGGCCGGGGAACAAGTGCAGTTCTGCTTGATGGGTTCACTCTGTAGTATGTTTCCTGTGTCTCGGTGTAGCGGGGGGTTGCGTGGGCCCTCTCACGGCGGTCGTCATGGTAGTGCCGTCGAGAATAGTCGCGGGGGGGAGGGTCATACGGGTCATACGAAGACATTATTATGTATTGCTCGGCGCGTTATATAAGCAAAATGGCTTGATGAAGCGGGCCAACTCTAAATTATTTGGAAAACGTCAAGGTTCGAGATTCGAGATAGTTATGAGTTGTATGTAGTTGAACAACAACTGCGGGGGGCAAGAGAAGAGGGAGGGCGAATGTTAGGCGCATATGATGATGAGGTGATGCGGTGTTAATTAAGCCTGGCTGGGCGTTGTGTTGCAGCAGAGCGGGGCTGGGGGACTGGGAAAAGTTGACAACGGGCGAAAACAAGCTTAGAGCTCCGTGCGACCTGACGTCAACCCCCTCTATAAGCAAATTTGATGTCTTAGACTCTTATAGTACATACATACATATGTACCTATTTAGAGCAAATGTGGTCTGCTACCAAGATGACCTGATTCAAACTAACCGCTCAGGAGTCAAGTGAAATCAATTTATCACATCTACGAAGTACTTGAGAGCATCTAAGTATTAAATGAACGAAAAGTAGTGAAGAATTTTGAGACCTGACAGACCTGACAAGACTCTGCGCCTCCCGGCGAGAGCGAAGCAACGCTCTCTGCATGAAGTATGGCCTTCCAGGGCTAGCTGAATTTGCAATGCAGACATATCACCGGATCGCCGAAAAGAAATTCGGTCTTACGAAGGTGCATTAGCATGAGGCAGACCGAGGATTTCAAGGGTATCGACATATCGAAATACAGATAGAGAGTACGAAGTGTTCCGTGTCACCACGGGCATCAACTGCCCAATTCCCAACTCCCAACAAATGCATTCCGTACGTCGGGTATCATATGATTCATTACACATAAAATACATAGAGCGCATAGAACACAGGCCCGATTCTACAGGTCGTTATCACGTTTCTACATTGTTACTACTCTCAACCGACCAGTGATGTCTGCCCTTTTCATATCGAGTTGCTGGTCGACGCCTCGCACCCCTCTTCTGATATTACCTGGCACCCACGTACAGAGTACTGAGTAGGCCAATTGCATGAAGCTAAATTTGCATCCGCCCTTCAAGTCATGCTGACTTGTTGATTGGTTCGACAAGTAGAAATGGAGGCTTGGGACTGGCAGGGGATGTCTCAGCCACTACCAATATCTTCCGAGATTCTAGAAGCCGACCGAAGGAGAGTGCTTCATTCGGGAAGTCTATCTTATACGTCTGACCGTTCTTTTGCAATACGTACATGCCTTACTACTTGCTATGCTGCAAGGCATCTTCGCAAGCGCCACGGAAATTTGTAGAGAGCTTAGCCTTGACAGAAATCATAGTTTTAGATATAAATCAGACGAGACAATAGAAGCCGCCCAAATATGTACCTAGGACTTCATCGTTGATCATTGCGGCTCGAATTCCTCTGGGAGTATCATGCGTATACAGACCTAAATCCTACAGCCACATCAGTTTCTGGTTCACTGCCTACACCTAGGCAGAATTTCGCCTTCGGTCACAAAACTGTCAAATCAACTTCGTATATATCGCCACTACAGCAACTGTAAACCCATTTCCTGAGTGGGAGTTTGCATTTGCATATGATACTACCCTCACAGAGCGTTACCCACCCCCCAACCTCAATTTTTGTTCAGCTATACGAAGTAAATCAAAGTGTTTGAAAGGGTAGGTACACTAACGGGAGTGCCCTGAACAATATAAATTTGTATACTACCTAGTACCTAGACGGAGTGTTCGGACGTTTCGAGTGAGAAAGCATAAAGTGCATCCAAACTCTGGTAAGTGCCATACTACAGTATCTCCTTTTTTCCCTCACACTGAGATCGAAGCGTCCTTGGTGGAAAGGGGGAGAGCGGAAAAGAAAAGGAAGTCCAACTAATTCGCACCTATCCCTCCTCGCTATATATATACTCCGGAAATATCCGTCTATGCGTATTTGTAACGGTGTCTCAATATGTATGTAGAATATTTGGAAAAACGAGATAATGGGTTTTAGTATCACGATCCGCGACTGCTGAGGAAGAGTTCCAAAGTTTCGATGTAGAGTTCCTTCTGACTGGTTGTGGCTTGGACGTGCGGATTATGTTCGAGGGCGTCGGCCCACTGCTGCCAACGCGTTCCCGGCATGGGGTCGCCCCAATTGCGAAGATCGCGGAGTATACGAGACATACGAAGAACGAAGGGAGCGAAATGTATGTCTACGAGGCATAGGTCTCCCCCAAGAAAGTATGGACCCTAGATGACCGACCGGTTAGAGGATTGTTTGTCCAGAACAGTGACGCAAGAGAAAGACAAACCCGCTCGTCTGCAGCTTGGACGAGGGCCATTATGTCGTTTCGCAGCCTCTCTGTGAACTCTGACTGTTTCGCGAACTCGACCGCTCTCGCCAGAGCGAAGAACGACGGTATGATTTTTGAATTGATCTAGTAAGTTAGCCAAACTGTCCGTCTCTGACACCTCGTAGAACTTGTAGGGTCTCTCATGGCCAATTAACCTACGTGGTCGATCCATAATCTGCAATTCGCCTTCAGCCTCGGATCTGTAGGGAAGAGGGGTACAGTCCGGTCATGGTCCTCGAGCTGGTAAGAATAAGAAAGTTAGTGTTCTGCGTAAATCACAGACATGGCTGGCTCCCTTGACATACATATTCCAAGATGATGGTGCTTTCACCACTGGCCCAATCCCCTTGGCGTATAGCTGGAACTAATCCTCGGGGATTGGCTTCGAGTAACTGAGTCGGACGCCCGAATGGATCCGTCTCGCAATATTGGTACTGCATACCCTTCGCTTCAAGGGCGATCCATACTCGCTGGGAAAAGGGGCTAGTGAGAACACCCATCAGCTCAAGGAGACACATTTCTTGTATGATTACTTACCAGAAGCAAGCAGCATACAGCTTCAGGTCGTGCTCCTTCGAGTGTTTCCTTGCTGTTACCAGTGCGGTCCCCGAAATTTTCTTAGGTGACGGTTTCTAGAAGCATGAGTTAGCACGTTGAGCTAGTAGTGTCTGGGCTTGTGTGCTACCATCCGCTAATGGGTGGATGTATAACAATATCATGATCGAGAGATTAGGGACGGAGCAAGGTCAGGATGGGTTCCCCCTTGGATCAAGCTGGAACGAAGCAATGACAACGACGACATCAACACAGATCTTCCGTGCTTCTTCTGTAAATCTCTCTCCCATGTAAAGGCCCAGACATAAATGCAGCCGCGCTATGGTACAAGAAGCCAACCCACCTGGATCTTCTTGGACTCTTTCTCTTGCGCGGTAATATACCTCTGCACCGTAGACTTTTTAATCTCGTCACTCTTTTCCAGAGTGTGCTTGTGGGGGCCAGCGACGCCATCGCCTTTCCCGTTCCCGCCATTCCCATTAACCCGCTGAATGGTCCAGAACTTTTTCCCATTTAGATGAGCATCGATAGGTCGCGGTGGCCCGTCACCAAAGATCTGCTGTTGGGAAGTCGGATTTGCGCTCGATTGAGCTACACCAAGGTTCGGATCTCCGTCTCCTGGAAGAATCGTTGCACCTGGGAAGTATTCCGTTATCTTAATCTTTACGTCGCATAAGTCTCTCTCTCGTGCGCTCCGTTTACGCTTTTTCTTGGAAGGGTCATCAGATTTCGGAGTCCCCGGCGGCCGCCCCTTCATGCGACAGTCCCAGTAATGCGAGACAAAGGGTTTCCGCTTGTATTTCTGTGTAGAACGGTGCGAGTACACATTGTCGATGTGAGGAAAATAGGTTTCGAATCTGGTTAGTCATTAGTCTAAGGACGCATTCCGAAGGAATATGCTACCCCTTACTCGTCATTGGACAGGATGATGGTATCGTCGACATTGAACAGCTTCTCGCGCCAATCTTGGAGGTCAGGCGGATCGACGACTATCCTACTGACCAATTGGCCATGTGGTCTCTGCTCGGGTGCTTCAGCGGTCGAGGGTGTAAGTTGTGCGGGCGGTTGGGCGAAGACATCATCTTCATGCTGTAGCTGGGGTACAGCAGTTGTTTGGGACATGACATTTTGGGTCAGGATACCAAATTGGCCGTGGGAAGGGGGGGCCGAGCGGGAAGAGGGAGGTGGGAGAGGCGCATGTTGTTGATGAGGGGTGCGATGAATGTCGGATGTGGATTGGTTGTGAGTATGCTGGAGCATGTGAGCTGGGGTCGGATCGCGATGATAGCCATCTTGGGTGTGAGAAACGAAGCCATCTTGAACGACGGGGACGGTGGGCACGTGCAAGCCTTGGAGGTGTTGTTGGAAGACGGCGGGATCGGTGTTGTCGATGGTAGACAGATCGATGCTCGTGTGTGACGACAAGGCCGGGACGCGGAAGTGATGCGCCTGTTGCGGATGCGCGTGGTTACTGTGGTGTTGGTGGTGAATTTCATGCGATAGTGGGCTATGATTCCCTGTTCCCGGAGGAGGATGAGGTGGAGGTGGAGGCGGCTGTGGCGGCGGCGGTGGTGGAGGGAAAGGAATAGAGGCGGGGTCCATTATTCCATGTATATATATTGCCGACCTCGATCCTGATCCTAATCCTACTGTCGGTCGATGCTGCTGCTGCTGGTCGACGTCTTTGAACGTATTCGGCGCAGCCCACCAAAAGCTGCTGCTTTACCCCATTCTCAAGTTGGTGGTCGTTGGCGAAGTGTCTTCGCCGTCATGACTTGACTTACCAGATTTTTTCTAGTTAGATACCCAGGTATGTATCCCCCCCCCTTGTCAGGATCAAGGAGAGAGCGAATTGGCTTTGATCGAATCGGACGATACCGGCAAGGCGTAAACCAAGTCTAAGTTACCTAACGTACAAAGGTTAAAAAAATATCAGATGAAAATGTAAAAAAGCGCCGATAGAAGCTGAAAACTGCAGCTTGGGGATGCCCCGCCACGCCCGCCCTACGCCCATATTGCCCCCCTCCTCCTCTAGGTAGAGTATGTATGTACAGGTTGCTAGGATGTTCATTGTCATTTGTGGGTCAAAAGGCGCCAGGCATACACCTCTATAAGGTATAGTCGGCAGCTGTTCGCCACCTAAATCACATTGTTAATTCATCTCTGCCTTTTCTATAGGTGAGCATCAGGTGCTTTGCCAGCTGTAACGTGATATACTAACGTAACTTAGTATAAATTGATGCCTGGCGCCTTTTGACCCGTAAATGACAATGAATATCCTAGCGACCTGTACATACCTATCATCTATCTTAGTACTACTAAACCTGGGCATCTACAGGTCGGTAGGATGTTCATTGTCATTTGTGGGTCAAAAGACGCCAGGCATACACCTCTATAAGGTATAGTTGGCAGCTGTTCGCCACCTAAATCACATTGTTAAATCATCTCTGCGTTTTCTATAGGTGAGCATCAAATGCTTTGCCAGCTGTATCGTGATATACTAACGCAACTTGGTATAAATTGATGCCTGGCGCCATTCGACCCATAAATGACAATGAATATCCTACCGACCTGTACATGTATCTGATAGACAAAAGGGAACAGTGGACCTTGCCCGAATGGATTGATCATGCTGTCATGTCATTACACCTCAGCTTAGCTGTTAGGTAACTCTAACTTCAACTTGGAATGTTGCATGTGCCTTATCATGCCGAACTACGGCCCTGCAGACCTGTCACCTTAGGTGCCCATCATCCATGTACATATGTACATACATACGGCCAAGGCAGCTAGGCAGCACCATCCGGAATTGGACCCTGACGATCTAAAGATCTCATTCATCCATCACCCAATCCACTATATAACATATGGAGTCCGGCCCAAATACCGGCCACCCTCTTATTATCAGACACGTCGAACATACATACTGCAAGGTACCCCTATGTTAAGAAGCTACCTTCTCGAGCCCGCCCCTTTTGAATCAGGTAATTTTAATACGAGGGAAACCTACATGCTCGATCTGCCGTTGTCTATAGTAACATCCAAGCATGTTGTCAGAATCAGAATCTCAACTATCAGTGCAACTACACGGCTAAGGAGCCAATGTATGTATAGGTAGGTAGGTAGATAACAAGTCAAGTCTTTTGATTAATTGATCCATGTCCTTCGTCGTACCCAGATATGTACATGTGAATGAGTGTAGATGTAAGTGGGATTCGTCCTGTCGCCCAACAGATCTAATAATAATACAAAATCGGGGGCCACGTCATAACAGTCGGTAACAGTTACCATTCCCAAGAACACCTCTGTAATCAAGTTGAGAGAGTATTCATAATTCCACACCCCAAGCGCCCAGATACACCGATTCACGTAACGAAGGAGCCGTGCACTTCGGCAGCCAGCCCTGTAATATCTCTCGACGCCTCCTCCCCCTCCCTTCCCTTCCCCTTGATTGAGCTTCTTAGCAAGCGAAAATGTCGCCGGATGACAGATTCTTCCCGTTCCTGCTGCTCGATGGACCAGGCAAGCCTCATGTACCCGAATCCCATCCCAGATCCATTCGCATATCTATCAGATGTTGAAGCACGCCCTCCGCCACTGGTGTCATGCCAGTCTGTCCTCCGGCCCACCCATTAGGAACCGTGAAGTTGTTCCCTTGCGTGTCCCCCGTGCCGAATGATTGTTCGGGGGTCATACCAGTGCCTGAACCCATCTGAAAGAAGGCTGCCGCAGCCGCGTCCATCTCGGCCTGTTGTCCCAAGCTCTGGTTGGTACCGATAGGGCTGGTATCAAAAGACGTCCTGCCGCTTGAGCTTCCCATGTGGCCGGTCCCTGTCGTACTCTGCCGGTTGTCTGATTCGCTGCTCGAGTTCGGCGTCGGTCTGTTTGATGGCCCATCCGTATTGTTTGACTCGCTCGCCTGACCATCCACAAACCCTGGGAATAACATGGGGGGGATAACACCCTGATTGCAAAGCTCCGGACCTGAACTCCGCTCCCGCGTGGGTATCTGTTGGTCTCTAGGAAGCCAATTCTGATTTTCTGCTTGGGTCACGTCATGACCGTTCGACGGGTCATCGTTTGTCACGTTCGCATGACGAAACGCAAGGATGCCGCCGCCGCCGCCGCCGCCGCCTTCGTCGTTCTTTCCACAATTCATCTTGGGATTGTCGGGTTTTTGATTTTGATGCAGCTTGGGCATCTTGATACCGGAGCCGGGCTACAGATTATCAGCCGATGGCACGCATTCGTGAAGGTTACTTGAAGAGACTCACGCTATCCGCACTTCTCGGGAAGGCCGACTTGAGCTTGGGTATCCTGGTTCCCAATGCCTCTAAGTCGACATCTAATTGAACCAGGAACGACTCGGTTAAAGGGTTCTTCCTCTTCAGTGCATTCATAGCAGCGAGGAGGAATCGTAAAGAGTCCGCTGTCTGGCAGTCATCTGGTCGGCTCTTGAGGAATTGGACAAACACCCGGGCGCCAACGTATAAGCAGAAGGATATGAAAGGGTTCATCTGAATCGGTGTTAGCTGATACGGTCTCGTCTTGCGATTTGGTATCGGGTGAATGCGGACGGTACTTACAGCACATAAATCCAGATGCGACACCATCCTCATAATGCTAGCAATCTCATTCGCCGCTGTGATGCAGCGGACTTTGCTTTCTGCGCTGACGGACGGTGGGAGCTTATTTCTGTCTGCTTTGAAAATAGCGGCTTGGTGAAGACAAATTGTTGACGTGTGGATGTTCATGTTGGTAAATACAATATTAGGATTGGCGAGTCCGGCGGGAAGCTTCAGGTGGTTTGGTAGACAGAGGGAGGTGTTTAGAAGAATGTTATCCATATTCCTATGGCGCTTCCAGAACTCCCCGTTGAGGTCGTGGTCGCGATCATCCGCGTCTGGTCGGTGAAGGTGGACTAGGTTCCGACCAAACAAGCAGGCCATCAACACGATACCACCAAAAGACGAGAGCTTAGCGGCTCCGGCTGGGCTCATCGAGTCCGCAAGCGATTGTGTCTGTTCCGGTCGACTCATTTCGAACGCCTCATCCGAAGCGGGCAAGTTGGTCATGATGTCCCGCTCGTCAATCGTCATAGGCCAACCTGTCCCAATGCTCGCGTATCGGTCCTTACAAAAAGCCATCCAAAAGGTACGTCGCCTCTCTTCTCTTTCCGTCCAATCTCGGGGGGGAGGAAGGCATTGCTTCACATCAAGCCCTGTTCCATCAAGCCTGTGCAGTCCGATCCTGAAAGCTGTCAGCGAGCGAACGTCCGAATTACCTCTGGCTTTGGAAGACATACATCTGGCATAAGCGCACAGCGGCACCGGTGCTCATCCATGCTCTTGGGAAGTACATCATCCTGAACTCGTATGAGGCAAGCAAGACATGGGTCTGAGCATGAGCCACCGATATCATATGCTCCCCATAGCCTTTCACGTAGTCTGCTTCCACGTATTTACGAGCACGCTGGTAGAAAAGGTCTCTCAAATCTGTGTATTTGTCTGTTATGGCGCAGGCTTGAGTCCAAATCGCATAGCGCAATGCGACGGGCGGCCTTTGATTTGGTGCTCTGGCGAAGTGTAAGTATGAAAGCTAACATGGAGAGATAAGAACCCAAAAGCTGAGTGAATGGGTTTATAAGAAGCAGCAAGAGAAGAGCTATATCATACAGATTCATCGCTGCTAGGTATCGGAATTTGTGGATCATGGGCAGAGACGGATAGATTTTCTCAAAGTAGATCTGATGCCTGAGAGTTTCTTGTCAGCAGAGATATAGCGAACGCAGTAGCATGTGGCTCACAGCTCATCGATCGTCTCCTGAGGTGGGAGAGGTTCCTCAAGCCCAAGACCAATCATCTCCCAGGTGAAACTATTATCCATGCCGCTCATGTTACCAATATTCATGGGTAGATTCAAGTTAAAATCGTCCAGACCGCCGCCAGCTTGAGGAGAATCCCCGTTGAAATGCCATCTGTCCATATCGTGATCATTCGCGATATTGATAGAAGGGTTAGTGACAGTGAAGTTGGGGGCCGCGGCAGCTTGTTGGTTGTGGTTCTGTTCGAAGGTGACGGCGGGGGTCTTGTCGACATCGGTTCCGCCGTTGAAGGATGGCTCTTGCGTCTTATTAAGGAGTGTCTCGACTTGTTCTTTGAGGGGGTGAGACGTCTTAGTTTCTCATATTCGAGCTGTAATAGGATGCGTGTCTTGCTCATTAGTACTCACTGAGTCTCTCCTCTAGAGCCTTGACGTAGCCTCTCTTTGGGCCGCTCTTTCGCCTCACTTCATCGTATGCGCAAGCATGTCCCAATCTCGTACAGGTGCTACAACTGGGCTTGACGCCATCGCACCGAAGCTTGCGTTTCCGGCATATCATACATGCCAATCGCTTTGGTCTGGGAACACTCCCATTACTTTGGTTCGGAGCCGCGGGCGGGGGACTCGTGTCGGCGGTCGGGCTGTTGTCAGCACCCTGAGACCCCGAATCGTTGGCGGCGGCGCCAGAGGCTTCGCCCACAGAAGACATTGTTTGAAAGCAGTATGTATTAATCAAATGCGAGAGGGACTAGGGTTTGATCGTAAATCGTCAGGAGGGCCCGGCTCGGGCTTCGACGTCAACGCCACCAGAGCGGCAGAGATGGAACGGCTAGATCACACACTTGGTGTTATTTCGCGGTGGCAATGCGAAGAGATATCGGCGCCGGAATAATTTAGCAAAAGCAATAGCTGATCAAGTACTCCTTTCCCTTTTCCAGCAATACGCTTCGATATTCTGATGTCCGTCATAAAAGTTGGTCGGGGTATTGGAAGACCCTGTGAACGGAGATACATTCGTAATCATGCAGGAAGAAGACTGAAGAGGCCCGTGAAGCCTTAGGGGGGTCTCGAAATCCAGCAGTGGGGAATGGAATCTACCCCCAATCCCGCTCCTCAAGTTGTCAAGGTCAAGTGAGTGCCAAGCTACTTAAGGCTGAGGACTTATTATGAGAGCCACCACAAAGTGACTACATGTATGTAGCTAGCCAATGCAAAGACCTCGATATAGAAATCAATCAATCACAGCCACGCCAGCGGTGGTAGCAAAATGGAAACCCCCAAAGTCCATAGGCAGCAAGAGAGCGTGTTCTTTTGACGAACATGGAAATGCGGGCTCGAGAATGACCAATGGGATAGCCAGAACAAAGAGAGCAGTCAGGCGTAATTAGTAATGTAATTGCGTCTTATATGTATATGTACATACATACATATGTACATACCTACCTAGGCTGAGTGGATGAATTGCTATCCAATGTTGGAATGTTGGGGATCGTCTAAGCCACGCAAGCGTACCGAGGCTCCTAGTTATCATAGCAAAAATAACGATTTGGACTGATCTTCGTCACCAGACTACTGACATAGTCGGTACTTGGATCAAGTGATAGCTCTGACTATAGATAGGGATGTCTGATAGCAATGTCTAAGTATAACAAATAAACACAGGGTCATAAACGTACCTATACTATAAGTAATTCTAATAATCCTTTTTTCATCGCAACGGACGAGCTGCGAGCCCGTTATCAGAATGCCATCATGTTACTAATTGCGCAAGCAGTACCGGGCTTGATACTTTCATGTTATATCGGTTTGTGATTTGTTTGGTCTCATTAGAAGCATCGGGTTTGTGATTGTTGATTGACTTGTAGGCACTCAGAGGCCGTCCTCTCTATGACCCAATTTCGCACCTTGGAGGCTTCAAGGGCTGTACCATCACACTGGGCTTTCCTATTTTCCTCCGGTGCTGGCCCCTATAACCCGAAGACTTCCTGAATCAGCATATGCCAGCGCGTATCGATTTGGTGCCCACGTAACGATTGCCGACGCGGTCGTGGTCTTGTAAGTACAAAGATGCTCCCCCGTCTCAGAGTTGAATATTTCCAGACCGGTCCCTGGAAGCATTGTCAATTTAGACACGTTCAACGAGAATGAAATTCAGTAGGTGACTCACCTTCATCGCTTCCACCGACAAGGTAAAGGCCGTCCCAGGAAAAGCCTATGTCGTAGTGTTAATTTGAATGATTCAGAGTTTATATGTTCAGGCAATCCACGTACTGAGGCTGCGCACTGGACCGGTCATCTTAGTAGCCGTTCTAAGGCAATTCCATTCTGTTGTTTCCCACAGCGATATTAGCGAGTCGGTCCCACCAGTAGCCAGGTATCGGTTGAATGGGTGCAACTCGATAGCTACGCAGGATGAGGTATGCCCGGCCAACATGAACTCAGCGTCTGACTCTTCCTTGTAGTCAAACTGGTAGACGGGCTCGAAGTCGGGAAATGAGAGTATTCTTGTTTTTCCGTCTCCTGTAGTGGCATATATTCTCTCGCTACTCCAGCAGAAGGAAATGCTGTTTGTCTGCACAGACTGCTGGTGCGATGAAATCGGGCTGCTCTGAGTCGGCGAGATAACAAACAACGTATCGGCCTAGAGTAGAGTGAGTCTGGGTCTAAGAACGGATTTAGACCAGAATGTTTACCTTATTTCCGACGACGACACACTCGCCGTGAGGAGCCCAGGCCAAGGTAAACGTCTCCCCTAAGTCCTTGACTTCGTTCAAGACTTGCTTGGTCTTGACATCCCAAAACCTAACGACACCATCGCTGCTCACACTGCATAGCTCCAGTTCCTTTACTGGGTTGAAGGCAACCTTCTCTATCGATGCTGTGTGGCCCTTCAGCTCGGTTGTTTGGCGAACATTGGGCTTGTCCGCGTTCCCTTGGAGCAGCAATCAAGGATCAGTGTTTGAACTACGCTGACGAATTGGCCTGGTTTCAAGTACTGCACCAGGCGAAGAGGAGGTGCAGGAATGAGAAACATACAAACTCGCAACGTCTTATCCAGACAACCAGTTGCAATGTAAGTGCCAACGGGGTTCCATGCAATTGTGCGTATACTAGATAGAGTGGTCAATCAATCGAGTAGCACGTAGCCGGCAGTCAATATTGAGGAGCTGAGTCCACATCATGTCTTTTAGGAGATATGGAAAAGAAATATCCTTACTTGTTTGGAGTCTTACTTGCACTTGGATCGTGATAGATTGTTGGCTTTAAAGAAGGCAGTAGAGTCTTCAGCCTCTCAGGCGCAACCGACGTTCTAGGTGCAAGTCGGGCCATATTTTGATGCTGTGACTACAATGTGCCATGAAGTTAAAATCAACCTCGTTGATTCAAATGGAAATCGAGGTCTGCAGCTCAAGACGGGTAGGCAGGTAGTAGTGATTAAGAGATCATAAGGCCGGGTTGAGTTATTCGGAGAGATTGATGTTGATATATAATTGGTATACATCAATACCATTCAAGTACCTCTTTGACCTCAATGTTTCGTTAGGTTCAATGTTTCATGTAATGCGCACACAGTGCTTGTACGTACACGTATGTACAGATGTACTTACAATCTAAGATGTAGTACTGTTATATGCATCAGTCCAGTACATGCATACTTGATACATACATGTACATCTACAGCTTCATGCTTCCTACAAGCCTAACCCATATACCTACGTGTAGCTACAGCCTTCCCCCAGTAGAAGTTCATCTACACCAGTCTTCACACCTCGCGATGCTGCAAACCAACAAAGCAAGGACATAGCAGCGCAATTGGCTGGTCATATAGTTGATCGTCGCATCCTGCTTATGACCTGTCGACACTTAGGCACGCGGATGAAGGTTCCGGGGGCCTGTATTAGCCATGTACTGGCCCATTGGAACTCCTAGAATCTATGCGACAACTACCAGCCAAGCTTCCATCAGGACCAACCTGGTCGTATCCCACGATGGCCTTGCCTCGAGTGCATCTGCCGACAATGACTCCCTATCCAGTTTCGAACCTCCAGCCCCCGTTCTCCTTGACGAAAAGGAACGAGCCGTACCAGACAACCCCCTTCCACCCGTTACGCCGGGCCTTAAGACACCTGCTACCCCAGCTATAAATTCGGTAGAGCATGACGTCTATCATGATGGAAGCGGGTCTAGTTCTCAGCAATATCTTTTAGACTCTGGTGGAGGCAGTATTCCAGCTGGAGAGCCAATTGTCGCTTTGAGGGTATCCAGGACTGGTCATCTATTTGCTGTCATTACTGCCACTACTATGACCATATGGCAGACTAAAGTTGGTTTCCTATGCCCCATGTAACGATTTATTATATTACTACTAACCCTGATGCTTCATTTTAGCCCACTGTGATTCAAGCCGTCGTAGTCCGGTCCGAGACCTCCATTAGATCCTATGGGACCAACGTTGCGCTTCTACTCAGACCTGACTCCGTCATCTTTGTTGTACAGACGAGCCTGGGATACTTGATCACGTATTCGCTCGCAACCGACGCCGAGTCCCGCGTCTATAAGCCTCACTTTTCGGACCATAGCAATATCCAGAGGCGGCGGCAAAGCCACTTCGGCGGTCCTGGAAATAATACACCAGACCAGATTTTGTTAGGGCCTGGAGAAGGAGCCGGGGTTCGCGACATAAGTGTCCGCTTTCGTAGAGTGATAAAAGTCGACGCCGGTATCGAATGTGCTATAGCTCTTGATGACGAGTTGGTTGTGGCGACTAAGAAGCCGGCTGCTGTCCAGTGCATTCGCTGGACGCCGGACAGTACCGGTAATCAGACAAGCACCGAGCTTGTAAGTCGCATGGGTTGGTTGGAGAAGAAAGTCTCGATCAAGGAAATGACCCATGATCGACCTATGAACCTCTCTACTTGGGTTACAAGCGACGGGAAGGCTTACGCCGTTCAACGAATCTCACCCAGTCAAGCCAAGGACAGCGCAGAGTTCGACCCGAAGAAACTATTCAAGGGCTACGGCTTTCATTCACCACTAGGAGGCGGGGATCGTGCAATTAAAGCAATCGTCAATGCCCGATTCTCCCTCGTCGCTGTTGGATGCGTTGATGGAAGTATCCGCGTATACTCCGCGAGGGACTATGCTGGCAACATCCCCCCTTCTCATGTCCACAGATTACCGGTATCATCGGAAGCTTCCGGCAGACTTACTACCATGAGTTATTCGCCAGACGGATATTGTCTCTTCGCCGGCTATGAGAACGGTTGGGTCACGTGGAGCGTATTTGGCAAGACCGCCAGTCACAGCTTCAATGCCACTCCCTCGATTACTTCTGCTAACCAGGAATCGTGGCTAACCGGCGTCACAGAGGCCAGCTGGATTGGTGGGGCTTGTGAGGTGCTGATCGTTGCTCGCCAGGATGTGGCCATCTGGCTGCTTGAGATGGCACGGAGCGCAGTGACTGGCTGTTACACCCCTCCCAATCTCTTTCGTACCGTGCTGCAGAGCTCTTCCAGTGTTATGATATACCGGGGGTATGATCTCCCGGATCTCACTAGCATATCCGCCGAGCCATTTCTTTGGCATAACGCCAGAATTCCGACAAGCTATCTTCTAAACCAATGGCCAATCAAGTGTACCGTCGTATCTTCCGACGGCAGATATGTTGCGATTGCAGGCAGGCGTGGGCTTGCACACTATAGCGTCAACAGCGGTAGGTGGAAGACCTTCGCGAACGAGGCCATGGAAAACGAGTTCCAGGTCAGAGGCGGGATGTGCTGGTATCAGCATATCCTAGTGGCGGCTGTCGAAGCCAACAGGTCTTACGAACTACGACTGTATTCTAGAGAGGCAGCCCTGGAGAGTTCGGCAGTCATGTTCACCCAACATATGCCAGCGCCCATCGTCTTAATCACTCCGTCGGGAGAGGACTCGTTGTTAGTCTATACCTACGATAACCTCCTTTACCATTTCGTCTTCGCGCCCGTTTCCGGCGCGGTCCGACCCATACAGGTTGGGCAGATCGCCTTCCACGGTATTGTCAGGTCACCCGCGAGAGTAAGGGGCCTAAGTTGGATATTGCCTGAGAGTCAAATGATTGACGGTGATCCCTCGCAGGACGTCGCCTTCGCATCGGTACTGTTCCTCGTGGATGGAAAACTGGTTCTTCTACAACCGTCGGTCAATAACGAAGGCCAGCTCAAGTACGACATGCGTGTCATATCTCACAACGTAGAATTCTACGCTAGCATGAGGGACCAGTCATCCGTCAACATGTTGAGCGAGTCCAGCACACATTTCTCGACAGAGGCGGAAGAAAGCAGCCTTCGAAACGCTCTATGGGTGTTCGAGGGCCACGAATTGAAACTGTGGCCCGATGTGCAGGAAGTCTTACGAGCAACTTCGGTTGAACCGACAAGGGAGCTGCCCCCGACGGTATCTATGCCCATCGACTTCTATCCTCTCTCCATTCTTTTGGGCAAAGGAATCGTATTGGGGGTTGAACCCGAACTTGTTCAGCGAAGGGATATCAGTTTCTCTTTCTTCCGCTTCTCTATCAGGGTTAGGCAATCTTGCATTTTACTGTCTGTGCAGAACTAATGATTTGCAGACTCATCTTTTCCTGCCAGAGGTCCTACGCCACCACTTAGTGGCGAATAACGCTGCTACGGCACTCAGATTAGCCCAGCAATACCAAGACCTCGAGTACTTTGCCCACGGTCTAGAGGTGCTACTTCATCATGTTCTCGATGAGGAGGTCGACCTGGCTCCCAAGCCAGAAGCTGCAATTCTGCCTAGGGTCCTGTCGCTCTTGTCATCTTTCAAGCAATATCTAGACATTGTGGTCCAATGTACAAGAAAGACTGAGGTTCGGTCGTGGCGGACACTCTTCGCATACCTACCTCCGCCACAAGAGCTGTTTGAAGAGTCGCTCCAACGCGGATCGCTCAAGACAGCTGGGGGCTACCTATTAATATTACACACATTCGAGGAGCTAGGCGCAGCGTCAGAGCAGTCTGTACGTTTATTCTCTCGGGCCATCCGAGAAGAGGATTGGGAACTTTGCAAGGAGCTTGCTCGTTTTCTTGCTGCGATGGATGAAAGTGGAGAGACATTAAGGGAGGCAATGGAACTAGTGAATATCCGAGTCAAACAAGAATCGGATGATACGGACATTATGACCAGACTGGAGGTACCGTCGCGGAAAGCGAATGGCAGCTCCCGGTTAACGCGACAGAACTCGGAGACCGGGTCAGACGCACAGTCAGCTAGTGACATCAGTAGCTTTGGCACAGTCAGTCCAATATGAAACGCAAGAAGGGAGGAGGTCTGGATAGGACGGCTCAAGCGAGTTATGCCCAGTAGTTTATGCTATCTATCCGACAGTTGGAAGTATTAGCAGAAGCAACTGGGTCGGAGAGGAAGACTAGCCTATATCTGTCTTGTCTCTTTTAGCGTAGTTTTAGGGGAACGAGAATTATTCGTATATGGAGTGAGACGAAATCTGCCGTTCGATTTGACCATCCATAACGTCTGATTTGCAGAGATGCTATGTAGTTTGCTACAGTAACTTTCATGTTGTTGATCGCTTCATGTGGTGTATGAGTGTATGTACTATACATTGGTACCTACGTAGGTTAGAGCTGCAGCGCGGGGAATCGGAAACATTTAACATTTAGGTACATACATGGATGCTGTATGTACCCCCCGGAAATGGTAGGCTACCTCGGTACATACCTAGCTTGAGGCTCAATCAAGACCCACCCAGTTTTTGAACCCCACCACCCTTAACCCACCAAAGATTGAACGGCATTTCGTTCGACTTTAGCTTGTGCTTGATTGCGCCCGAACAACCTCCATCTTCATTTTCCCTTTTAATTCTTTTAATATACCAGGAATATCCATTCCATCAAAGAGCCGGTATCCCTCTTCCCCCATCCCCATTTCTTCTTTGTGTTTTGAAGGATCGGCCATTCGGCTTTTCTTGCGACACGTCATCTATCGCCTGGCGACCAAAGAATACCAAGCTCACCGGCCTATCACGACTGCCTCGCATCGCCATGATGGATGAGTTTGGTACAGAATCGGACAGTGATTACACCAGCTACTGGCGAGACTGGGTATGTATACATCTTTTTTCTGTCTTTGAATGAGCACATTTCGAGAGAAAAGAGATTGGGCCGAATCGACCGTTTGTTTCAAAAACACGATACCCTCCCGTCTTCGTCTAAGGAATGTCCTTTGTAAGACCCTGGACTACTGGAGTATAGGAGCCACGTCTCATTTTTTTCTCCAAGAAAGTCTGTGCTGTTATTATCATACACTGCTTCCTCTTCGTCATGGAACGTTCTACCTCATCGTTGCTTTCCTCTCTTCAGTCGTATTCCTTTGCGTATTTCAAGTCGCTGGGGGGGCTCCATCGTTTCGGATATCATATATCGTCAGGACCGGAGACTTTGGGCGCACCTCAATCGCTGGGACCGCGTTCCATACTGCCAATTTCTCCAGGTTGGATTCGGGCTGTCTGCATACATTACCCATGGTTACGCTCCTGCTGATGCTGACTTTTCACTCTAGTTCATCTCTTCTCGTGGGAACGAGTACTTCTGCGAGATCGACGAGGACTACCTGACTGACCGATTTAACCTGACTGGCCTGAACACGGAAGTCCAGTATTATCAATATGCCCTCGACCTCATCACTGATGTCTTCGACCTCGACTGCGACGATGAGATGAGAGAGACTATCGAGAAGTCGGCCCGTCACCTCTATGGCTTGATACATGCCCGCTACATTGTCACTACACGCGGTCTAGCCAAGATGGTATGAAAAGATGCCTGGTCACTGTTGGACTATTTGTCGACTAACTGTTTTTTCGTGTAGCTTGACAAGTACAAGAAGGCTGATTTCGGCAAATGCCCTCGCGTCTTCTGCCATTCTCACCCTCTCCTTCCCATGGGCCAGACCGATATACCCCACCAGAAGCCGGTCAAGCTCTACTGCGTCCGATGTGAAGATGTCTACAACCCAAAGTCCTCGCGGCATGCTACTATCGATGGGGCGTACTTTGGCACCTCGTTCCACAACATCATGTTCCAGGTCTACCCGGCGCTGGTCCCTCCCAAGAGTGCTGATCGGTACATTCCTCGCGTCTATGGATTCAAGGTCCATTCGTCGGCCGCGTTGATTCGATGGCAGAATGGCCAGCGTGCGGATATGCTTCGACGCTTACGAAAGATGGAGGTAGAGAGCGGGTTTAAGGACGACGGTGGCGATGAGGATCTCGAGGAGGAAGATGAGGAGGAAGAAGATGTCGACGCCGAGGCCATAGAAGGAGATGCCATGCATGTCGTCGGTTAATCCAGGGCCTATCCAAATCTCTCCTTGTGAATTGCTACGACAACATAACAAGGGCACGTCCTCATAAGATCTATCCCTATGGTAGTAACTGGAGGCGGTCGGAATCATCCCCATGGGAATCACTCGAGGCGGTCGGAATCATCCCCATGGGAATCACTCGAGGCGGTCGGAATCATCCCCATGGGAATTACTCGAGGCGGTCGGGCGGCTTTCTCCTGTGGGCAGCCTCAGTCACGGTTGATAGGTAGCTAAATTACATCGCGATCAGTGTAATACCCGGGTGCGAATGGGATGGTGCGGAGGTGTTCGTAATGATCCTTCACAAACAAATATGGCATCACGCTGGCGTTTGAGAGGAATGGGTTCATTTGGCGGCGTTCATAAGATTCCCCTAGGCACACAGTATCCGACCATTTGTGGTCTTTGTTAGGATACCAATAAACTGCCATAATGTGTGACTCTATTTTCAAGTATACAGCCGCTTCGCCTGGATACGGTGGATGTGAAGACGATCCATCACAGTTGTTTCATACAAGTTCTTCAACAGTTGGAGATATGTCTTGAGTGGAGCCAAATACTTACGACGCGGAACAGAAGCATCTGGCATGTCTTATGAAACACATCATGTACCGTGCGGAACCGTCTTTACCTGAGGGTGGATATGAGTAGGTATAGTGTTTGGTCTATAGCTTCACGATATATGTAATCTCGCTAATCCAGCAGGCCCATTGTGTACCATGCACCGTGTTAGTGTAGATATCGTATGGGCCGTTGCTCTTCTGTCCAGATACCATCTCGGTTACTTTCTTAGTAGAAGCCATGGGGTGAAGCCAACACGGTCACCAACAGGTTGAGGCTTGGGTCATCCCCCAGAAGTCAATTCTACGATGTCTCGGTGGAAGTCGTAGCCCCAGGCAGCTTTTCCCGTGTCATTTCTATACATCAGCCGTGTAGTTGGCGTGCACGATTACCTCTCCGTCCCTGTACGCCGATCACATCACCCGAAAATGGTAACGCCTGTTTTGCAAACCCAATTGCCGTACTCAGATTCTATCATCCCCCATGGTATTTGTACCCGAGCTTTCCGCTTGGGATGGATCGTCTCCCTTGGATCTATACCGCATGCCCAATTCAATATCGTCCGCACGATGACCCGTCATTCTTTCAACTTCATCTACAGGCCTGACCCAATGCTTCCGGTCCGTCGCATAACTCCATGACCCTAAACCAGCCCAGAACGCTTTGTCATGGCTGCGAGGCCCCCAAGCCCATCCTGCACCAGACCTAATCGGCAGATGATAAAAACGGAACGCGAACCAAGCTGTAATCGTTCCTATCAAAAATCCAAAGAGGATATCGAAACCGTGATGTCGGAAGTCGAACCAGCGAGAACTGGCCACGAATATGGCGGTAAAAAAAGGAAGGACGGTTATGAGCAAAAGGTAGATGGGCGGTGCTGCCGCCTGTCTTCGAAGGGAGAGGACAACGGAATTTTGAACCCCAATCTGTTTAGTGGTCGCTGGGTCCGTACTATCAAACTCTCGGTTATTTCGCACAGCCTCGTACGACGTGTCAACCGGGCCGTTCCGTAGCCGTGACGGGAAGGCAGTGACGGTACCAGTATCGTTCGACGAAGCTTGTGGTACGAAGGGGATCGTAATAGCAAACTTGCTAGCGAGGAAGAATGAAAGGTATATCAATCCTGCGGCAGCAGAGCTGGCATGTCCGGAAGGATAACTGCGAAAACCATCGTCGAGCAGGTGCTTATCAGGGTTTTTGCAAATGTCTGCGCTAACCAGCTGACCATTATACGGGCCATTTAACGAGCCGTCGTCTGCCGGGGTGTGAAAACCAACAACGTAGTTCATAACATTAGCGAGATCTGGTTGACATCTAGACAAGAGGTCTGGTCGCGGCTTTCCAAATAGATTCTTCATGCCTTGTGTAATAATCCAGGCCGATACAAGGGATAGAGCTAGACCCAACCATCCTGTGTGTAGCTCCCACAGCTTCCGCTTCCAGATCAAGGACTTCGGGGTATCTTTGGGGACGGTAGGTCCGGGGACGAAGATGAGAACAACAATCAGTACGACGGCGATTGGTATAATAGAGTTACAGACCATAAGGAGAGTGGAAGTCACTGTCTCATGGACGGTAAAGGGGAAACTGTAGAGGTTAGCTAAGGATTGATCTGACGTTGAGAGGGGGGAAAGGCGAAAAGGCCACCACGTACGATATATTGGGGTCCTGCAAGCTGAAAGGCCTCTTGTTTGGCGTGACATTGCCCAAAATAACACCAACTACGCCAACAACCACAAGAATGAGCCAGTCGAAAACATAGGACCCGATGACAATGATGCTTGACTTGGATGGACGGCCGTGGAGACTCGCGGAGCCACGATCGGGCATTTTGCTGTAGGGGTGAGCAAGTAGAGGAGAGATGGAGTTTAGATTAGGAACGGTGTGGTAGTCCTCGGGCATACTTCGAAGAGGTTTGATGATTGCCTTCTAGGCTCATACATAAATAGGCATCAGATGGGGGCAATAAAAGACAAGAAAATACGAAAGATGGCACCAAATGGGGATAAAGTCTTGGACTGCCGTTCTTTTCACCACTCTCAAAAGTATCCTTCACCTTTTCACGCTATGTATCCATCTGCCAAAGCCTAAAAGCCCCAAACAAAAACGTGTTGCTAACAAAATGCCAATGGAGATCGTCCTATGCCACGCCTTCACGGTAGGGAGCTGAGGCGAGTCGAGCCCAATGAGGTAACAGGTCGCGTGGGTCTGACGGCTTGGCTGAGCTTGGTTGACACTTGGTGCACCACAAGATGGTAGGTTGCCGCGCGTTAAGCTGCGGAATTATGCCTAGCCTTTCTGGGCTGGCTGGACAGGATCGATCGAGTTGCTGCTGTCAGAACCGAAGGAAAAAATTGGCCTCGCGGCAGTGAATGTATGGAGGTAAACGAAGGGGGGGCTTGCCTTAGACAATAGGTAGGCGAAGCTAGAAGCTAGGTATGTACTATTAAACGCAGTATATTATTGTGTAGTGGATGGAAGGCGAAAAGTGAGAATGGGAAAAGATGTGTAACCAAAGTGGCAAAGTGGGAACATCAATCCAAGTGAATAACTTCGTGCATGCTGTCTTATATTAGTACGTAGGACCCAGTGATTCTGATTGAAGAGCTGTCACTAAAATCTTACACAGTACAGTGCATTCTGGGAGGCTATGCCCTGGAAATGAAGAAATTTGTACATATGTTCTATGTTCTCCATATCACATACGTCAATGATCGCTAAACAGACCAGAGATAATGGAACTTTTTATTATCTTTTCTATTCGATATTCGTAACCCATGGATGATGATGGGCAAAACACCTACAAAATACCTGGGTGTATTTCATCGAAAACGATCGAGCAAACAAAAACCCGTTTATTATACGGGGTGTTTTAAAGTTGGTCAACGCGGTCGACACCGATTCGTTTTGATGCCTCTCTACGAAGTACATACACGACTACTACCCTATTACGTATGAGAAACCTCATCTTACTGTACACCCGCACTGCCACTCTTGGTATCCCTTGGCAGCCACGCAATTTGGGCGCACAGCCAACACATTGACGGGATGCATTGTGTACATTTGGCAGTGTACCCAGCGCCACCTGGGCCCTGGAAAAACAGCTGCCAGTAGTACTTGGCCAGCCGGTTATCTAACTGACTGTGTCCGTATCTCCCCTCCAGTTGGCGTCAAGCATGATGATAACAATCCTTATGGATCGGACTATTGAAAGTCTTCTCCAAATGTGAGGAAATTATGTATCTGCATGTAGCCTTAGGGGGAAAGATGCTGATCCCCTGGTTTCATCTACCTACAGTACCTCTCAGGGAAGATACGATTGGCTCGCATTCCCCTATGTCTTGCATAGAAGATCTAGACTCTAGTATTCTGCGCCAGGCAGTGATCAATGATCAACTGCCTCGCCAAAGACCCGTTCAAAAGTGAGCTTCGGTATTATTGTCAATATGTAAGCATTATACACCCTTAAGGCATGAGAGAAAAGGCATCTTAACACGTGCACAGGCACATCACCAACATCTTCCACTGCGGCGGTAAGGTATTCTCAAGACCTCATCCGCGTTAGCTTCAGCGCTCTACCGCATAGTCCTACCTGAAGGCACAATCCGATCTCGTATTTGATGACCACGAGAACGGCTTGGCAAGCCATCAGATAACACATCCCAGAACCAGTGCTGATCAGGGGTCCTGCAGCCAATACCGCCGCATGCGAGACACGCCTCGCCCGTTCTACCTGAATACCTAGGTTTTGTATGAAATTCGTACATACATAACACATACGGCCCTGAACAGAGGTTTGGAATTATGACGCTGCGGAAGCCAATCCTAGGGGGTAGGTATATAGCATACTGTCGAGGACACTGCTGCGAATATGCTCACCCATTGTTTCTGATGGTAGCCTTCATCAGCTTCATCAGTGCTGCACACTCATTTATTGTGCCTTGGTTTCGAAGACGAATCATTTTCATTTTTTTTCAAAAGTTGTTTATCATTCCTTTTTCTTTTGCTTTTCCCCCCTCATCTAAGATGGCCAGGGGGGCGTAACTATCGGGTTGGTCTCATGCGATTGGCGAGAAGGCTGATGCAATGACCCAACCTACTTACCGGATGTCATCGTGGCTTGCATGTTATCATTTTCGTTGATTCTCGAGGTATCTATCTGCAAGCCCTTCCTTGCTTTGTGAAACCCCGTCGTCTTTTAGATCCCGTTCCATCCGAAGATCATGTAGTCATGAGCGGTCAACCCCAAGTTGTGTATATATTATATATGATGAGTGACCAGTCTGGAATTCTCGAGACATCGTCTTCTACAGTCTGGGCCGCCTGACCATAGGTACGTTCTTTTAACCACACACTCGTTCATGTCAATTCTTTTTGCTTAGACACTCTCTCAATGCATATTTGTATAATTCTTTCTTTTGCCCTGGCGAGTCGAGTTGTAGTTGGCTTCGCCTTCACACCGCCGGCATATCTATACCGGCGCGATGTTTCTCCCGACTTGACCTGCGGCAACGCAGGGGTTGGGACGTCAGGATACACTTGTCCCGACAGCTTGTGTTGTTCTCAGTATGGTTATTGTGGCAATACGACTGACTACTGTTCGACCGGTTGCCAGAGCCAGTTCGGTATATGCAGTGGATCCGGAGGAGATGGGGACGGAGGAACGGGCGATAATGGAGACGGAGAAATTTCCCCTGACCTGACATGCGGGACGACAGGAGCTGGAGAACACGGCTATATCTGCCCGACGGGCATGTGCTGCTCTCAGTAGTAGGTATCCTTAAGCTCGCCCTCTCTCGAACTCCGGGCTAAAAGTCCTGTCCAGCGGATATTGCGGCAACTCAACCGACTACTGCTTGACTGGGTGCCAAGCTGCATTCGGAACATGTACGGCTGGCGGTGGTGGCACCGGTAGTGGTTCTGGAAACGGGCGATGTGGTCCCGACTATGGAAACGCAGTGTGTAGTGCTACCGAATGCTGCTCGGCTTCTGGGTAAGCTTCCAGTTATAAAATGCCCAAACTGTGCTGTCGCTTATGTATACGGGCCAGATATTGCGGTACTACCACAGACCACTGCAGTGCCCCTGACTGCCTGTTTGACTACGGACCAGCTTGTGACGCCAACAAAACTCCTACCGGCACGAACACGTCAACATTGATCAGGTCTCGCCTAGGCAGCATCTCAGTTGGTGGCGCAGGAATATACGACTGCGAGAACAATGGCGACGTAGCCTTAACCTTCGATGATGGCCCTGCTGAGTACACGAGCGAGCTGCTGGATCTTCTGGCCAGGTACAACGCCAAGGCCACCTTTTTTATCACAGGCATCAATAATGGTAAGGGCGAGATCGATGACACGAAGCTCGTGTGGCCGTCAGTAATCCAGTAAGTCACTTACCTGCCGATCCATCAAGTTGACCTACTTATCGGTCTGCGCTTCTAGACGCATGCACTCCGACAGCCACCAGATCGCATCACATACTTGGTCTCATGCAGATCTAAGCACTCTCACGTCAGCTCGGCGGAGGGACGAGATGATTAAGAACGAGATGGCCCTCAATAATATCCTCGGCTTCATCCCGACCTATATGCGTCCACCCTACAGCTCCTGCACGCGGGCCAGCGGCTGCGAAGATGACTTGGCCGCCTTGCGGTACCATGTCATCTATTTCGACTTGGATACGGCTGATTACCTCAACGACTCGCCTGACTTGATACAGAATTCCAAGAACAACTTCAACAACTACTTTGTTAACACGTCCCCGGAAAATACCGATGCCCTAGTGATTTCGCACGACATCCACGAACAGACCGTCCATAACCTGACCGAGTACATGCTTCAAGGTATCCAGAGCCGTGGTTACAGGGCTGTCACCGTGGGTGAATGCCTCGGTGACCCGGTTGGGAATTGGTATAGGCAGGTCTCATGAGCGCAGCATAACTTTCTGCCTCATGCGTTGACGATATGTTAAGTCTAGGCTTGGATTCGATACATCGGTCTGAGCTTCCGAGGGGCTTCACTTTCCAATGTTACGTGTATAGCACATATGTTATGTAGATATAACGAAGGGTGATGCAAGATATAAACACAGCAACACCATAGCCTTTAATGATACGATGATGAAACAGATTGGTATTATCTCAACGCCGACCTGTTCTCTCATTCTCGCTCCAAAAGGGAATCACAATGTTTGAAGTTCTGAACATATACACTTGTATGCGTAGATGATTCTTAGGGGTTGCTCCGAGTCAATACTAAGAGCCAAGCACAGCACTCACAATATTATTTATTCTATGAAACATTGATTGTTGCCGAAGCCGAATACTGCAGTTTTTAGGAGATAAGACGGTTGGAGGATCAAGGCTGCTGAAGACGAAGATGTCAAGATGGTCATGTCCAAGGCATAGGTGAGCTCTTTTTCCACATCGCGAATACTGTATCAAATGTCATCTCCTACAAGTAAAATAGGTTACTGGCACGGATTCTTTCAGAAATAATTCGAACTGAACAAGCCTAAGATATGTAAAGGTATAGCATTCGGCTGTAAAATTTCCACACTTTCACATATAGGTAGTCCATGGAGTTTGGCTACGTTAGCTACGACACGTTCCGTAGTTTCGAATCCGTACATGCTACATCTAATAGAGTTTTATTAAAAATATCGCATACCTGGTTGCAGCTCTACCCTCGCGTTAATGGGGCGCGGAATACGTGGTGGTCTCATGGGCAAATGCCGTCAGACCGAACAACGGTTGAGTCTAGGATTACCAAGAAAGATAGACACTCTGAGCAGATAGCAGGAGAGATAGCACCTCGTCCACCGGAAATATTGTACATTTCAATGGGCAAGCCTCGCTCTAATCGCCGAGACTCTAATTTGTACATATGGACAGAGTGTACAGGTTCGGCGTCGAGTGGAAACCCATCACCTAGTATTCTTATCTCTTCGCTTGCCCATATTCCGTACCCGAGGAACCACAACCCACTTGTTGATATTGTGTCTCCTGCGTGTCTTGTAGCCACCTTTTGCCTGTGAATGTCGGTTAGTATTGAAGATACTGGAAATGTCTTTGGACGGAGCGAGCTTAGCGTACCGGTCTGCCCCAAGGACTAACAGGGTGCCTGTTACCCTTGGATTTACCACGACCACCACCGTGAGGATGATCAACTAGAAATTATCAGTTAGACCCATACTCAGCTGACCCATAGCCAAACATCTGTCATACCTTTGTTCATTGCCACACCACGTACGGTCGGCCTGATGTTCAGCCATCGACTCCTACCAGCTTTACCAAGTTGTCGGTAGTGGTGGTGGAGATTGCTCGAGACGCCAATGGTTGCGCAAGCGTCCTTGCTGACCCTCCGAACCTCTCCGCTCTGGAGCCTTACAGTGACATACTTTCCGGTCATGACCCTGATGCCATCATCTCTCATTTCCTCATCCTTACTCTCGATGATAGCAAAGGTACCGGCGCTTCGACAGAAAACGGCGCCCCCTTTCGGGTGAGATCCGACATTGAAAACAGGCGTACTGACGGGGATGAGATGTAGCGGCAAGCAGTTTCCACGATGTGCCGTCTTAGCAGCCAAGATACCCGGATCGATGACACCACCCATACTATCGAGAAGGTCCTGTGGAATGCCAGAGCGATAACTTTGCACCACATCTCCAGCTCTCATACCATCGGCTGCAATGATGTAGGTCTTCTTGCCAGTGGCTTCCTCGGTGAGCAGTGCGATATGCGAGCTCCGGTTTGGATCGTGTTCAATTCGTTCGACAAGATGGGGACCAGCGACCCAGCGGTGGAAATCTACTGTTCTTATCCTTCGCTTCGCACCTCCGCCACGATGTCGGACGGTAATGCGCCCATTGTTATTACGACCGCCCTTCGCCATACCCTTCTTGGGAAAGGTTAGTGGGAGGAAGGGCCTGCCTTTCCATAAGTGATCGTTGATAGGTCGCTTCAAGTGTCGCACCCCCGGTGTTCTGGGCTTGTAGGTGCGCAGAATGACTGCCGACTCCTTCTCAGACTTGGCTGCAGTCGATCCACGCTCCCTCGCAGGCCTGGGAGGAGCTCGGTCGGCCTTTGGAACGGAAGGTACATGGTCAGTGGCTGGGTCTGGAGGAGGTGCAGCCTCGCGAACTGTCGCATAGTGTCGGAGGGGGAAACTCGAAGATGAGCATTGACAGCTAGCCAGGACCCTCCGAGCTGAGGCGGACAATAACCTTGGCTGTAGCATCATGTCATCCCGCAACAAGGGATTGCACAGAGATCAGTCAAGTGAGAAGTGGTCCAGCCTCGAAGAGCAGGCGAGGCAAGGCTTGAACCAAAATTTAAAAAATTGAAGATATTCAGGAACTCAAGTTCTTCCGAAGTCCAAGGGTCGATGCTTGGCACTTGATATGCCGTGGTTTCGCCGTCGGTTACGGATCAAACTGGGGAACTAGAGCTCGGCGGTTCCCTTCAGCCAATCAAAGATGGATTAGTGCAGCCATATCTTGCTTCAAACATGGAATCACGTCAGATGATTGGTTGGAAAGACCAGTAGAGAAACCAGTAACTAATCGGACCCAATAAAAAGACTGTTGCCCCGCCGTTGTCTCTGTTTAGCAACGAAGTACGTACTGTAGGTGGGGAAAAAAAAGAGAAAAGAGCTGATGTGGGTTAGCGGTGTGTACCTATGTACATCCGTGATTCGTGATTCAGTCGCGTTCTCTTGCATGGAACGGAAGTCACGGTAGGTACATACAGTACGAATACATGGAACCTACCACTTGGTAAATCCCCCCAAGCCTACAATCAGGACTCGATTCTCGATTCTAGATTCTACTTAACCACCTGTCTTCCTCACATTTCCTTCCAAAATATCTTTTCCACAAGCCTCGACTGAAGGACAATAGTTTGCAACTATCAGTCCGTTCACTCTGGTGGCCCAAAGTCAATTCACTAACGCCGGAGCTGAATTAAGGCATGAGGTAAGTAAGGCAAGCTATGTACGTCAGCTACAGCTTAAAACTTACCAGCTTTGCCAAAAGATATACCTACCAAAGAATCTACTAAAAACTCCGAAAATACCATCGATACCAAGCGATCAGTACCAGAAATACCAGAAATACCAGAATTAACAGAATTACATACCCAAGTAATAACGTACCTACCCAGCGGGTAGCTTGAACAGGGGGGCTGTTACGGCGTCCACCTTGGAAAAAGATCCGCCCAAGTCGCGCTAAGGTGACCGTGTAGTGGTGGGTGCAAACACAATCCCTCACGTCAAGCAGTCAAGGTGAAAAGTACTTCTTCACGTCTAGGTATGTACCCCGTCTCACACATCAATCTCTCCACCACGCATTTGCCCATTTGCCGCATTTGCTTTCCACCCAGTGCCAAACATTCACCTTGTCAACATCAACAACACAACCACCCCAAAAAAAAACCTACACACTCCCTCACTACTCAAAATCCCTTTTGCTTTCTTCCTCCATTCTGCATACTCCAGCTTGCATGGCCTGATTTCCATTGCTGTATCCTTTGCTTCTAATTGATACCATTGCATCTTCTACAAGCATCGCGTCGTGTTCTGCGGACCTTCACCTTACACACTTTAGTGAGAGGAACTCCAGGTTTGTTTTCTCATCTGCACCCTGTCTTACTCTTGTCGGGATTCGTGCTGCTACTGCTCGTTGCAATCTTCTTGAACTTGCACTCCATCCATCACTCATCATCCATCATCACGCGTGTCTGACACATGTCATTGGACATCCACTCCCATCACAAACACAGAGGTATATACATCAACAACCTTTAGCTAACTTGTCTCTACAATAGCCTCACAAGTCTAACCGTGTCTTTCAAGAACACAATCAAGATGCCTCCAGTAAGTTGAAACCCATTCATCTACCCAACCCAGCTTTATCATCCATACCATACCATTGCATTGTCAGCCATGCTATACCATACCATCCACTTCCTTCCCGCTCATAACCGCGTCACCCAACTTCTGGCTAATCCAATGTTTCCAGGGACGTCTTGCCCGACAGCGCGTCACTTCCAACGAGAATGACGAGAACAACACCACGCGTATGACGCGTGCCAAGGCCGCCGCCCTTGATGTCGATGTCACCTCCCAGCCGTCGAAGCAACCACTTCAGTCCAAGAAGTCGGCCGTCAATGCCAACCCCGCCGCGCTACGAAAGCGTGCTGCTCTTGGAGATGTCAGTAATGTTGGAAAGGCTGAGGTTGTTGAGGGCAAGAAGGCTCTCGCTGGACCCAAGCCCGGCCTCGTCTCCAAGGCTGCTCAGCCTACCGGTATTCAGAAGAGCCATGCCCGTACCACTTCAACTCGATCGGTCCTCGCTACTAAGGAGGTCAAGAAGACAGAGACGAAGCGTGCAGGCTCGGGTGCTGGCGTCATTGGTGCTTCTCACAAGCGAAAGGTCACATCGACGACCATCAAGCAAGATATTCTTGCAGGGGATGGACCGGCCCGCAAGAAGGCTCATATTCTCGACGCCGAAACCAAGAAGCTGGAGCGCCCCGAGTCCCAGTCGAGCAAGCTAGATGCTGTTGCCGGAAAGGCGTCCCTCAAAGAGGAGAAGGCCCTCAAGCATGAGGTCGAGTTTGAACTTCCCAAAGGTGTTAAGAACTTGGACGAGGATGGTTCAGAGGATCCTGTAATGGCTACCGAGTATGCCACTGAGATCTTTGACTATCTCCGGGAGCTCGAGCGCAGGTCGAACCCGAACCCGAACTACATAATACACCAGGATGACCTGGAGTGGAAGACGCGCAGCATTCTGGTCGACTGGATGATCGAGGTCCACACGCGATTCCACCTTCTGCCCGAGACGCTCTTTCTTGCTATCAACATCATCGACCGCTTCTTGTCTCAGAAGGTAGTCCAGCTTGATCGCGTGCAGCTTGTAGGCATCACTGCCATGTTCATTGCTGCCAAGTACGAAGAGGTTCTATCGCCCCATGTGAGTAACTATAGGATGGTTTCCGACGATGGTTTCAGCGATGCCGAGATCCTTAGTGCGGAGCGCTTCATTCTTGAGACCATCAACTACGATCTGAGCTATGCGAACCCCATGAACTTCTTGCGACGTATCTCGAAGGCGGACGACTATGACATCCAATCGAGAACTATCGGAAAGTTCCTCACCGAGATCAGCATCGTCGATTTCCGGTTCCTGGCCTTCCGCCCCAGCCACATTGCTGCTGCGGCCATGTATCTGGCGCGAATGATCCTTGATCGAGGTGAATGGGTAAGTGCTTCTTCTACGACCGGGGACTTTCCGAGTTGCCTGCTAACCCACCCCAGGACGCGACAATCGCGTACTACGCCGGCTATACCGAAGTGGAAATCGAGCCGGTCTTTGAGCTCATGATTGACTACCTGGCACGCCCCATCAGCCACGAGGCCTTCTACAAGAAGTATGCCAGCAAGAAATTCATGAAGGGTATTTGAGCTCCGAACCCCCTCTTTTCCACCTTGCCGTCGCTAATGATGTACAGCTTCCCTGATCACGCGCCAGTGGGCTAAGAAGAATGCGCCCGTCTTCGGTATCACTGACACGAAGCTGCCGGTCGATCACCTCTTTACGTCAGACTACTGATTCCTTTCCACTAAGCAACAGCTCCTTTCACCTACCAGCCGTAATGATATCCCCACATTAGGAGCCTTGCTTAGGGTCAGGATACCGAAGGTCTCATTTGGATGATGGCCGTATGATAGCACACAACTTGCATGAAACTCGGCTTACGAATCTCATAATCTCTTGACTCCGGAACCTACTACTACCTCACCCGATGTCCAACGTCTTTGACTTGGACCTCTCGACATCTCCGAGGCCCCGGTGCAACTTGTCGATCATGCAAGCAGGCATCCGGGCCCACTCGGTCGTTCCTCTCGTAGTCATTGGCATCGCCATTGACGTATCTCCATCGGTCCTCATTCCCTGGCTATATGCTTTACACACTACCACACTTTTCTCCGATACGGATGTCAGGCGTCTGAGCTGGTGGCGTTCATCCTTTATTTACTAACAATCCCCTGCACAACCAATGGTACTCGCTGGTGTTCCCTGCAATGCTTTGCCCTGTTCTCGGCAAGCTTTGTCCTGTGTCTGCTGGGGGAACCCTCTTTGCTAGGCTCACCCAGGAAGTCATGATTTGGGGGCATCTGGAGCTGTCAATGCACCATTGGGGGGGGAGGGTTACAGGCCTGTACATATCACGTTAGCTTCTCGGGGTAAGACGAGGATGAGAGGACGAGGGCCAGACCGCAATAAAAATTTCTTGACATTAATCACCATTGTTATTCGCTGACTAGCTTCAGTGTCCTGACGTGACTGAAATGACGGGTCCCAGGTAAGTTATGAGATCCCAGATTGTCAATCTTGCCAGGGCTTGTCTCAACACGACAAATAGGCAGTATTGCTGCTGTATTTGAGACACTGCCACATCTATCCATCTACTTATTGGGGTCTGAAGAAACGAGCAGAGACGTACAGGAGCCATCTAATATAATCCAGTTACCATCTATCCTCTTTTCCGTCGGTTCCCCCCAAAAAGCTTAGCAACGAGCCCGGCAGCGCCCACGGGACCCCACTGCTTCTCCCACTCCGCAAGGTACTTGGAACGTTCCTCGAGCGCCTGCTTGCGCGCTGCAGCGCGGTCTTCCTTGGCCCGGCCTGCGGCGTTGCGCTCTCGTGTCATGCGCTGGAAGGACCGTAGCTTGGGCGGCGGGCCGGTGCCCCCGACCATGAGCCAGTAGATGAGAGGGACATGCTTGTCCAGCTTTGGATCCTGGGTCGGGGTCGGTGCGGCGTTTGCTGCTGCTGGCGGCTCGGGCTCTGGTACTGGTACTGGTGCGTCGGGCTCGGCTTCGTTTGCTGAGGCATTCTGGGGCTGGGCGGTGGCTGGCTCTGCGTTCTCCGGTTCGGGTTCGGGGTTGGCGTTGGCGTCGTTGGTCGACTCTTGGTCCTCCTGTGCTTGGCCGTTCTCCGGCTCTGGGTTCACGGGGTCGTTTTGCTCTGTCTCGGCAGTCTGGGGGTCAGGTTCTGGTCCGTGTGCTGTGTTGCTGGTATCGTCGAGGTTGGCGTGGTTGCCGAATTCGGTGCCGGCATCGTTGTTGGTATCGATCCCAGCGCCGGCCTCAGGCTCAGCTTCTGAGGTCATGGCTGCTGTGACTCTCAAGGTATTATCGATGTAGATAGGACCCCACTGCACTCTGGTGCCTTGGGATACTTGGCTCAGGTTCTGGTAGCTGGGTAGGCTCCACAGGAGGCGGAAATGCAGAGAATTCGGTGCTTGGTGCAAAGTCGGATAGGCCAGTCAAGCTCTCTATATGCCGAGACGCTGCACTACTTGCTGTAGTGATATACAGCAAGTATAGGTAAGCAGATACCTGTGTCATACACAGAGATGACCAGTAAACGTGGTTTGAAAAGTATTAGTATCGGGCCTCCTACCAATGCTTGTTCTGACTAGGGAATGTTTGCCTGGTCCAAGTCATGCCACCGTTTGCTTCATAGTCATCAGTGAATACGGATGAAGCTTTCTTTCGTGCTATTACCATTCATCGGAAGCTATTGGAAATGGGTTTCCTGCTCGGAAACACAAGCTATAATCTGCTCAACCTAGGGGTCAAAATATAAGATCAATCCCCTCTTCGTCCGGTGTTGGCAAACATACGGAGTCATGATGTATCTAAGGATACTAGAACGGATATTATTAGGCAAAGGGGACTAATCTGAAGCTATCTCTGTCATATGGCGGGCAGTGATCTGCTCTGCGACCCCACGGCCCGAGGATTCGGCAAGATGTTTGAGTATTGAATCGTGAGATGCAGTGTGTAGAAACCAAACCTCATAGTACTCCCTTTCTTAGCCGAGTTTGAAAGCAGCAAAATGAACAATGCAAATTAGAGGAGAGACCAGATTGTATTATCGTGTGCTTGCTTGGTGATGTTCATGTGCGTTACAGAAGTGCCAGTAGTAACAACTGGACAGAGATCTCTTTGTGAGTCCTCAGTTGTACCATCCCCCAAACAAATTGCCAGATCTATGCCTATTTAGAAGAAAGGGGTATCATGTAAATCAAGAGTCATGGTCCGCCATGCCGGAGCAGCCCCAGTTCGAATCTCTTCCATACCGGGCGGCGAACAGAGGGTGCACCTTCGGATGACAGGGCCGCCGATCATCACCAGTGCCGTTGTTGAGTATCGTGAAACCTTCATCCGACTCGCCTGACGCCTCAGAACATGCGTAGTCGGCCCAGTTCACCTCGTCCCAGCCGTTGCGTATGTCGGTCTCATCCATCTCGACATCTCGGGTCTGCGCCCGCTTAACGCTGCTCGATCGGATCCGAACCCAGTCGCCGTGAGCCAAGAGACTGGACGGCACGCTTGGGTTGCGCGTGTCGTTGTAGGAAGCTGCAGGATGCGTATGCTCGCAAGGTGGAAATCCTCGAGCTCCCTGTTGGCTGACGGGGTGCTCAGAAGCTGACAATCCAGTGCCACCAGAGCTGTGGTGCTGCGGCATAACTTGGCATGGGTGATTGTTGCCGCCGTCGCCGCTGTGCGAGATCTGGCGTCCGTCTTGGTGATGGGAGAGGGAGCCGCTCGGTGTACTCCATGTAGGGAGAAAGCCGGCAGGGGAGAGGAGAGGCACGCGAAAGGACTGCGCGGGCGAGCCCTGCGCGGCGCTGGGTTGGCAAGCAGAGCAGGTCTTGTCTTTGGGGGCCGATGGGTCGGATCGTCGTGACTTGCCCTTGAGGCGAGAGCAAAGATGAGCTTGGCTCGAAGTTGATGGTCCTATGTAATGATTTTAACAAAAGACCACATGTTAACGGGGCTTCGTATATTTACCTCCTTCCATCGAGTCGCCAGGGGTTGGGGGATTCCGATGTGGGATTGCAATGCGCGTGGCTGAGGATCTTTCGGAGTCCGACATATGACTGAGTACAGCTTCTGCCAGCTAGACACCAGATAAGTAGTGGTGTCGAATGAAAATAAATGTGTTGACCATTGATGCAGAAAAATATTGCGGCGCAGATTGATGTGAAAGAGATAAATTCAGGGGTAGGAGTTGTTGTAGTAGGAAGGGCAATGTTCAGTCTGGCCCAGTCTTCGAAATTTCCTACGAGGAGAAAGTAAATGGAGGGATTGGTTGGAAGTGGAAGTGGAAGAAGTGGAAGAAGTAGAAGTCCATCACTGCAAAGTAATTGTTTTTCTGTTCTGTTCATTATATCCACTGCCAGAAACAGAATGCTCGCGGCGAGCCTACTTACGATAGTCACAGACAAACTACGAGTTAGCATACTGTAGCATATCAGCACCGTATACATACACTCGACGATAACCACCCCCGACAACTTGAGGAACCAAGATTCTCCAGTCACTTACTGACATATATCAACCTCGACTCATAAGTGAACTGAGCCGCCAGTTTTTCCCCGGCGTCACTCACTTATTTCATTCGTTAACGTGCCAGCCCTGTGCCAACTTTTCCCAGTGTACCAGATGGCCCCTCCGTTGGCGAACCCAACCAGCGTACATTATCCAGCTGATCACTACCGTCACAAGACTCACGGAAGCAAGCCACTTGTATTGTTCTGTGCGGGGAAAAGTAATGGCAGCACCTGCGCCGAGGAGCTCAAATATGTTCACGATCGAGTTCTCGGTGCCGGCAAAGCTCGAGCGCTGGTGCCCCGGGACCAAAGTTTGCGTCAGCTGCTGGGTTGTGAGGTCGAATACCCATACACCGAGACGCGAGAATGCGAGGAACGAAAACAGGACGACGCTCCAGCCTACGTTGGGAGAGACTTGCTCGGCGAGAACCCTTTGGGTAAAGGAAGATCGGCTCTTTGCATCGCCCTCTGGTGCCGAGATTGCCCACAAAGCCAGGACGATGGGCACCTGTGTGTTCTGTCAGTGACTGGACGTGGTGCTCGAGCCCGTGGGTGAGTCTAGTGATATGCCGTACCGTATTTACAATCTGCCAGGTGATACCCCAGAGTCCGAATCTTTGAAGACCGGTGAGGGTTTTGGCATCTCGGTTTCCCTCCTGGCTGTCGGCGATCAGACCGACTCTCGACTCGTCGTTTTCCCCGGCTGGAGAAGAAGCCTGGTGGCGGCGATGTGTTTTCCCCAGGTACTCGATCCCGCGGGGTGTTATGACTGTGCTGCTGATCTCAAATACGGAGCCGATGGTTCTGGTAACGGTAATGGTATTCAGTGAGTAACCCACGTTCATCAGGTAAGTGATGAACGTAGCCCTCCAAGTCAGCATGTTGAAATGCAGGAGAGCCAATGCAGCTGACGGGATCCAGACGGAGGTTTTGAAATACATCTCAAAACCATGTAGGTACTGCCGACCCCTGGCTAAGCAAGACCTGGAAACAGTTTCTGGTGTGTCCTCGAGCCGTTCCGGAGGGGCGGCTCGCGGTGCCTGTAACAAGGTGCTGTTATTCCACACTCTCCTCGCAGAGAATATCTCGATCGGGATACTCAGAAGGCTCGTCAGTCCGGTGAATATGACGCCTAAGCGGACGGAGCCGAGGGCCGAGATGACAACCGATATTAGGATGGGCGAAGCCAGCTTGCACACAAGGTCAATCCTCCTCATAACCGCGTTCAGATGGGTTAGGTCATAAGGGTTACCAGCGGGAGCAGCGACGGTGACGACCCAATCTCGTTCCATCGAGATGAGGTTCCCGGAAGAGCTCAAGCGTTCGATGATACCAAAGGCAACGGCGATGGCGAAGCCAATGCCCTTAAGGATAGGGTTCTTGGGTAGGACGAAGACGGAGCTGTCTCCTACTAGATCGTCCTGGCTCAATATCAGAATCCAGAAGAAGGAGCCCAGAATGACGGAACCGCGGTTGCAAATGATAGTGGAGAGCAAAGTACGAAGCCGATTGGGAGAGTGCTCAACCCAGTACCCGACGGAGCTGGAAAATAGGATCATGGCAAAATAAACAATGATCATGCTGCAAGCCTTTGTTAACAAACTGTTCCTCGAAGCACAACGATGGAGGGAGTGTAAGCTTGCCGGAGTGCAGCCACTGCGAGAGTACCCGGGTACGCGGCGGCGGTAAAGAGAACCTAGGCTGTCGGTAAGCTCGCTGACAGGATTTTGACCAGCTTTAACCAGCTTTACTTCCTTGAGCGACATACTGCAGCGAATTCGTACCCACGAGCGTTCCAGGTCGAGAAGCCATGGCTGACATAGAGGTTCAGGGCCTGTGATCTAGTAAGACCACTGTGGTTGTCACCAACATCGTTGTCGTCCCTGGATAATTCGAAGCTTTGCTCGCTACTACTTTCCATTATAGAGGAGGGCATGGTATGGAGTGAAACTTCAACAAAGGATGCGAGTCGACCACGGCTTGCCTACCTATCATTCTGTTGTATTTATTATATACATTATACATATCTAGATTTATATCGCTGCGAACGATTGTCCAATGAGCGAATGAGTCAAGCCGAGCGAGAGCAAAAGAGAAGAGCTCGATAGAGCTTCGGGTAACTTACCCTGCCTAACCTAGTACTAGTACATACCTAGGTAGCTTGGATGGCGTTATATCATTGGCGGATGTTATCACCTTAGTGGGAGTTAGCCGGGGATAAAGGGGTCGGGACTCGGGACAGAGCCGGTCACCGGAACTCACTCTACTACATATGTAGGTACACAAGTACTGCTGTAACTCGAGAGTCGAAACACCCATCATTGATCATTGATCTAGAAAGCTACCTAAGCCTGCTCTCTAAGAACAAGCCGTCTCTCAATTGTGCTCTCGCAAATACCTGGGCATCTCCAGATAGTAGATACTAACCCAGGCAAAACTGCTGACCGTAGAACAACAGTCCCAGTTCTGAATAAGCACACCTAAACCAAGCGCCATTAAAAACCTGTCCCTAGCCTCCCTCTTTGTGTGCCGCCATTGTGATATCTCTAGTTCTGTCATGTCCCATCGTCGGATACGTCCTCAATCAATAAGTCCCGTCCCAACACGTTGTGATCTCTCGGTCATCAGCGAAACTCCTCCAGGGGGCCCCAATACAATCATGATTAAGCACGGCTGTCATCCAGCCACCAAGCTTCTCAGCAATAGTCCATATAAAGCATAGGTAAATTGTGCGTGTGTGTGCGAAAGACTCTTCGGTCCGCATCATTCTCCGTTGGGCGTGCTGCTCAACGGCCTCACACATGGGCCTAGAAATTCAAAGAGCCCATTCGCTCTTCGACGCCACCCCAGTAGACGATGGGCCTGGGCTCTAGTAGACTCAGCTCAGGGCCCGAACACCGCTTCTCCTCTTCCAGGTCGGCGATGGATGGTTGTCTGAACAGCACCGCATTGATGGTGCCAACTGGAGACGAGGAGGTCGAACTGCAGGAGTGGTAGGAACTCGTCGAGGTGGTGGAAGCCGACGACGAGCGGCGGAACGAGGTGCGAATGCCGCTAGGGGAAAAGCGCGACCTGATCGTCTGGAAACGAGACGACTGCATCTTGCTAGGTATTTGCTTCGACGAAGTGGATCCGAGGATGGGAAGGGTCTGAATTGGGATCGGATAGCCGACTGCGTGATAGGAAGAAGTGTACGCAAAAATAGGCTCAACCTGTTGAGTTTGGAAGAATATGAGAAGCGAATGATTGGCTCGAGGCTGGCTATGATTAAAAAAGATTGGACGATCTATCCAGCAGGAATCACGAATAGAACAAGAAACAAGCGGCTACACCTGTTGGGCGACTAGGTCCTGGCGAGGGAGAGGTCGAAGAGGGCAGACACCAGAAAAGAGTCTGGAGAAGAAGAAACGCAGAGGATGAGTGGTTCGGCCAGTTTTAAGTAGTAGGAATCCCAGAGGGTTTGGACCATCCCGAGTTGAGGCTGGACCTGGGACAGTGAGGGCACGATGGTAGATACATCGGTCATCGGCTGCTAGGAATGCAGGGAGTCGATAAACATTTGCTCCACTTCGTCATGGGTTTGAGGTTTGAGAGAGGCAGAACAGGGAGATATAACTAGGGTCAATAAGTGATGGATGCTACTTGGTTAAAACACACAGATCTCCAGCTCAGGGGCTGAAGATCAACAAGGCTCGTGTTTATGCGACACCGACTCTTACCGTGGCTTGCATAGGTAGCCTAGGATTGCCAGTGTTACAACTTACATACCGTAGTAGGCTTCAGCAGTACGAGATTTTCTTTGTTGACGTACTATGTAGTAGTGTAGCAGCACCACTAGGTTACTAGAAAAGGAAGACGAATTATCACATGGTGTCAGTGAGGTGTATGTATGTACTATGTAAGGAGAAGCGAGAATGTAGGTATACCCGGAGCAAATAGTAATGAAACAGGCTGACAGGTGATCCCCTTTGACACCTACTGTTACATAGACTATAGTATCTGGCCGCGTGCTCGCTCTGCATAATGACAGGTCTTGCCGTCTCGTGAAGCCCTCGACAGCCATGGATCATTGTACTACACAGTATGTAGTATTATCGTCAGCGGCCCTGTTCGAACTAGGCAAGGAAAATGTTGAAGCGGGTGTTCCAGTCTTGGGCCGAAACGGTAAATACTGGGTACCCTTTTTTCCCCCTCTGCTCTCCGTCGGGTGTAGCCCTGTACACAAGAGGTATGATCGTCACCCGGGGGCAGGGGTTGCTACGAATCACGATGGGTCGCTCAATGATTCAGCTTCGTTTCATGGCACAGGTATGCGAGAATCCATCTTTCAGAGACAACATTCATCATCACACATGTGTCATGGTTGGATGATTTCCTATAATGAAATATCCAGTTGAAATGGCGCTGGAATTGTCAAGGCGATACAGCGGGAGACATTGATTGTAAAATATGACGGATTGAAAAAAAAAAGGAAAAAAAAAGTTGCAATCAATTTATTTCCAAGGGAAATTACAAGGAGAAGAAGGGTCGGCCTACCATGCAGACTTGTAGTTACTGTTACATGCATTCACTACATTAGTACTTCGTATGTTGCATAATATTGATCTGTGGCTTTGACGTTCGAGTCTGGTGATACGATGGTACCCTGATACTTGATATGTTTCTATTACTCACATGGATAAAAACGTTGAAGGTACGATGTAGCGAAAGAATTATAGCAGACCTGCTTGGCACCGCCGCACCATCGGTTCAGAGCCCATCACCGACATTCATGCTGCTTGAATCACTCCAAAGCCTGGAACTTGATATAATAGACTTTCAACAAGAAGTTTTTCAAAACGACCTGATCTACTTGGATCGGCGTATTTATTTGGTGATTATTCGAGACCGTAGCCTCCTGTCCACACGGATTTTTTCTATCCTTCTGTGCTTATGAACTCTTCGTTATGAACACGAAGAGTTAACTCGTATAATGCCATAAACTGGTATCTCAGCCTTTCTAATGCTCCGGGACATTGGATCCAACCAGCCTCGCTCGGTGGGGATACCTCATGATGTGGAACCGCAGTCTCTAATTCATCGTATAGACGACAAGCCCGTCCAATGCAAACCCCCCAAAACGCCTATTGCCCTCATCCAAGTCATATCCCCCCCTCGTTACGTAGATTCCTTGGAGACCTAAACACCACACCCCCTACCCTAGCCCGTACCGTTACATTCCCGGAGGGGGTGTATGAATTCGTTGACCTCACCGCGGTGCGCCCCAGTCAGATCGCCGTACCGATTTCCGTATTGTCGCGCTCCGCCTGATACTTTCAACCCAAACAGAATCGTCGAGCAGCTCCCTTACCTGCGCCGGGCTCACCGAGCTGCCGCGTCTGCTGTTTTCGCCCGAGGCTGTTCCAGGGTCCTGCAGTTCGAAGCTGAAAGCCGAGGCTTGAGACCGGTGTCCGGGCATGGATGGGCTCGCTCGTGGTAAGCTTAGTGGATGCGTCTGAGAAGAGTCATACGTCGATATGTCGGTGCTTGAGGACCAGCTTCTATGTTGCGGCCGCGAGGCGTCAGATACGGCGAGGAAATCCGAAGACGTAGCCCTTGTCGGCGGAGCTGCCATCGTCGTGCGCTGTGCTGCTCGCTCACGATCATCCTCGTCATCTACAAAGATGTCGGGCACATCCAGTTGGGGGATCGCTGTCATCCGTGCTGATCGTTTCTTCTCCATATGCCTCTTGAATTTGCGAGACCAGTAGCTAGCCTAGTGTCAGCGCCATGAAAGATGATCAGCTCTCAAACAAAGATGAACTTACACCGTGTCGAAGAAACTGACTACGACCCTTCGACGAACCTCTTCTTCGACTCTTTGAAGGCGCGCCCGCCGCCGCAGAAATTCCTCAAGCCTAAACCCCTGTTAGATAGAAGTTCGTGATGCTTCAGCCAGGTGAAGGCTCACCTTAAGCTCTTGCTATCGCTGATGATCTTGTAATGCGCCATTATCATCAGCACTGTTGTGAATGAGATACCTTGAACGGGATCCGCCGAGACCATCACTTCCTCGTAAAAGATGTTGAATCGACGGCGCCGTTCTTGGACTTTCCGAACATCAATCTGGGCGAGCCTCTCGTTCAACCTTTGAATGTTCACACCACCGAGGTTGCTTGCAGTAGCAATCGATGAATGCCTCATTGGCGTCTCGTCGCTTCGGATGTCTTCCAAAATTTGACGAACGGAGTCTTCCGAGTCATAGATCCGCATTTCAAAGATGCCCGATAGCTCTCCCAGCAGTCGTGGAAATGCTTCCTTGCTGATAAACCCGGAGCCAGCAGGATCAACGCTGCGCCAGGCTTCCTTGAACCTCCGAATTTCGTCCCGGTCAATGTGTGCCATCCCGCTCGAGCGCTGGTACACGTAACTGAAACTTTCGTAGATGAGCGAGATGAAAAGATTGACGAAGATATACATGCTGATGAGGTTCCAGGCGATGAACAGACACCTGGCCCAGTTGAGACTGCCACAGTCGCTATTGAAGAAATCCTCGACGTCGTTGACGCAGAGCGGCGACTCGATACCTGCGTAATCTTCCATGATCTGATTCCAGCCTTCACCCACACTCATTCGGAAGAGGAGGATGAGGGCATTTGGGACTGTCCGGAAGTTGATGTTGACGTCCTCATTCTCACCGAAACGAGTTAAGCTGAAGGTTTGAGTCAACGCTATAGCAAATACAAAGAAGAATACAAGCCAAGTGGCAAGTAGGTTGACGATTGTTGTTAGGCTGGCCGCCGCTGTCTTGAAGAGTTGGTCCAGCGCATCGTTCCGAGGAATCAGAAGGAGGACGATGCTGACGAGGAAATACTTGTGAAGCTGGATGAACGTTTGATTATCGTGCTTCGTAAATAACAGCACAGAAGTCACGAAGGCACCAAGGACGGAAATGAGGGAGAAGACGTCCCAAGAGCTCCTCCTAAATCGCTTCCAGCCAAGACCAACGACGCGGATCACAATGTTGGCAATGTAGATCAGCGTGAAGGCCATGAAGACGATTTCTCTCGTGAGGGCCCACTGCGCCGGCTCAGGGTAGTACTCCAGCATTAGCAGAATCAGATGGAGGACGAGCACAGCCGTGATCCCCGTGTACCACTTGCCTCTTTTCTCAATCGCTCGCTTGTGACACCATTTTTTCCACCTGTTCTCCGACTCGTCGTAGGCGCTCCTTGACGGCGAGATCTGCCGTAGGAGCTTCCGTAACTCAAGCCACGACCTCTGCTCGGCTGTCAAGAACGCGACCCCGGTCTGTTCAGTGTAATTTCGCATGAAGACGGAGATGAACAGGGTCAGTACGAACACGGTGCCAAGCAGATTGAATACCACAAAGAACATGCCATTGCCTTGCGCCGCCATAGGTTGAGGCTGCTGGCCACGACGGGTAATCGCTTGAGCAGCAAATGACACGTCAACCCAGCCTTCCTGGGAGACAATCTGAAAGAGGATAAACAGGGAGGAAGCAAAATCATCGAAACTAAAGTATGGATTGTCTGCAACGCGGGGAGCTAATAACGGCCAATCTGGGTTGGAAGGCGAACTTTCGTATTCACCGAAGCAGTCGATAAGACTTGTAAGGTTGTCGTCGTTGCATTCCAGGAGTTGTCCGTGAAACAGGTTCACCGCGTAGATGGCAAACGGAATCAACAGTGACAAGGAGACCAGCGCAGCCTGGGACATCGAATTAGCGACCGTTTTTCAGATACGGTGAGCATTGGTATGAAATCAACTTACGCTAATGATCTTCCATCCTGCTACTATTATTAGTGAATGAAATGTGTCCCTTGCGCTGTTGCTAATGTTGAGTAGACGGAGAGCCCTGAGGGCTTTGAAGGCACCAATAACCCTGGAGACGGCCCCGTCACTGGCGAGAAGGGCAAGTACGTTGATCCATAGGGTGATGAGAACGACGCCGTCTATAATACCCCACGAGCTTCTGTAGTATGCGTTGGGAGTGAAGAACCAGCCGTCAGCAATTATCTTGATCATGGCTTCAACTGTGAAGATTATCGCGAAGCCCAGGTCGACCCAAACAAACCAGCTTTTGAACCGGTTCTCCATCTGGTGGTATTGGAGATATTCCCTCTGATACAACGGAGTAGTCAAGCAAGCAAGAATCACCATGGCGATAATGGCCGCGTAGATAAAAACCGTGAACGCATACCAGGCGATTTTATTTGGCTCGACACCGTCAAACCGCTCATTACCTCTTCCCGGCCCGACGAGGCGCTGACAGAGGCGTCGGATAGGGTTTGTAGGTGTGAAGATGTAGAGCGAATTATTGTACGTGGGATGATGGACAAGATAGTCCCGTTGGGCCTTGCGACGTTCTGCAGTGGCAGACACGGCCTGGCGAGCCATCTGCCGCGGGTCCAGGGTATCATTAGGTCCATTAAATCGGATGTTGGAATAGAACGGATTTGGTTCCCGGCTGATAAATGTGTTTCGGACTCTGCCCCATATGGTAGACAGCAAGCCAGGCCGAACTCCGCCGCCAGTAGCTCCCTCTCGAGGCGAAGGACTGTTGGTGGATTCCTGGTGCAACGGATCCATCGTGTCGTCAAGAAATTCTCGGACAACGGCATCTTTCAGCAACATCTCCATCGTGGCCGGGCCGTAATCCAGTGGGTCTCTTGTCTTAGACTTGCCGAAGGAGAAGATATCAGAGAGTGTGATATTGTGGCTGGCATTGCTGCCCAGTTCCTTGCGCTGCAGGAATGCTTTAACCTGCTCCAGCCGTTTCTCATCCTCTGACACGTCGAAGTTTTCCTGGATGACAGCAATGAACATGTTGACGAGAATGAAGAAGGCCAAGATAAACCAGCCGATGAGGAACATTGCACCAATCCAAGATGTGCTCTGGGCCGTAGTATAAGACGTCACATCGTAAAGGATGCTTGTCCAATTTTCACTGGATAGAATCTGATACATGCCGAGGAAGGAATTGAAGATGTTGTAAAACGATATCCTGACCAGCTCGCCGTTGTCATCGTACAAGGGGATTTCGCCCCGAAACAGCTGGACGGCGAAAATGGCCATGATGAAAGTGATCAGAAACACAAAGACAATGAGGTTCCCAATACCGGTAGCATTTCCAAGAACCAATACGATCAACTTTCTCGTAATTGGGATGGCCAATACCACACGATAAGACCGCAGAATTTGAAAAAGCGTCAGCCATGCGTAGGTCTGGTCACTATTGTAGACCGGGGGCAAGATTATTATCGTGTTTGCCAACGCTAGGAACAAGTCGAATAGGTTTCGAGTGTTCCGATGGAAGGCCCTCCAATTAGCGGCAAACCTGATGGCAATCTCGATGTCCAGTAAGATCGTGACTACAATGCTATTGATGTTAATGAAGCGTGCCCGCGACTCATCCATTTTGGAACTTCGAAGAGCTTGGCAGACGAGTTCGTACGCGATGAGCAACACCCAGAATAGCCAGGTTTTGTCGTATATCTTCTGGAGCGTTGAGACTCTACGCAGACGGTCTTCTTGCATATCAGGGACTACAAAGTCCTCATCTGCCGTGAAGGCGCTAGCCTTGCTCTCCTCTCGGATGACTTGAAACGACGAAGTGATGACAGCAATCAACAAGTTGGTCAACCACAGCATCATAATCATGATGCCAGCACCGAAGAAGAGCGCTGCTGGGAGGAACTCCGAGTACGTGGTGTAATACATGAGGTCGGACCACGTATTAGCACTCATTATCACAAACACAAGCTCTAGGGAGTGGATGATGTTGTCGAAATTGACCGTGCTGTTATACGGACTGGACTGCTCGAGGCAGATGGAATTTCGAGGGCAAATGTAGCCTTTAGGAGAATCGAATGGCGTCTCGAGGTCGAGCAAAGAGCCTGGTATCGAGCTCCTCACCCACGGTACTGGTTGGCCACTTTCATTGAGGTGTCCACCGCAGAAGGTCATGCTATTTGTGTATGTAGCAGCGAAATTGTCAGGCTGAGAGGGATCTCGCCAGACACACTGTCGGCTCAGACTTGCTTTGAAGCTCTGCACACCGATGATTGCAAATAAGAGCCAGAAAAACCCGATGAGAAAGGAAACCCGAACAAGGAGAGGAGCCGCCTTCTTCAGACTTCGCAAGATGATCTAGCAGATGTATTAGAATGAAATACCAAGGCGAATAAATCTTCGAGGTTCACAACTCACCGCTGTTCCATTCGTAAGGGCAAGCAGTCGAACAATCCGAAGACAGCTGAGCATTCGAAAGATGAACACGTGGTGCTCCACTTCAATGCCAGTTATGCTAAGAACGAAGGCTATCCAGAATGATACGACCGCTATAAAGTCCAGTCTGTTGAAACCGTGGCGCATGAAGGCTCGACGTGCTAGCTGCATCCTCTGTTGCTCCTCGACTGTCTCGGGCATACTGCCGTGCATCATAGTAAAAGACCGAGCAAAGGTAGAAGGCCCATAAGCCTGTTCTCGAGGCGCTTTCACCGATTTTTGACGCTGGGGCCGGAAAACGGCATTGTATTGATCAGATATGGCGGCACGTATCCCTTTCTTTCGATCGATTGTACTGTATTCTGCAGCGTTCAATACGAAGCCCGATACAATGATCCGAGCACCCGTTTCAAGCGTAAATATGATGAAGAGGATGAGCAGTGCCCAGTTTATCCCCGAATAAGGATCCCAGAGCGGGGGTCGTTGATTTCCGGGATCGTAGACATTGTTTGCGGCTTCCACGGCTAGCAAGATAGCTTGGAGCACAATTAATAGGAGGAGTAAGGGTTCCATATAAGGATTGACAAGCACGTCACAAAGCTTCCTCCTAATAACGTTTTCAGGTCCAAATATACCGAGTGAACGGCCTTTCAATGGGTTCGGCATCGGTCCCCTCCGCAGAGGAGGCTGGGCGGCTTCAGACAGAGTCCATTCCGGGTCGCTCTTCTTCTCGGTATTGGAGGGGTATACTTGAGAAGGATACGATGTGTCAATACCTGTATGAGCAGGGACATGGCTTTGAGAGACACGTCCATCAACGCTCGGTGATCTCGATCTCTGGCGTCTTTGCTGCTGCTGCTCAAAAGTCTCGCCTTCGCCACTGATATTGACAACGCGCTGGGACATGGCCCTAACAATTGACCCAGCTCTATACAGAGCGCCAGCAGTACTGGGCGCCCGCGAAGTCCTATTGTCGTTTGGCGTGAGAGAATTTCCATAACTGTGGTGCTTGGCCGACCCATAACCAGTTTCCAGATCGAACCCAAGCATTTGAGCAGATCTTTCGCGGGGCCGGGAAGAGCTGTCCAAATCCGAAACTGTCTGAAAACTGTCTCTCGGTTGCGACTCGGGTTGCGGAGTGGCCAGGGCGCCAGAGATGGGCTGCGCAGCAGACGTCAGTGGCGAGCTGTCCGATTCAAAGTAGTCGACGTGCGCCGTCTCGTCGTCGTAATAGGGCGTTTCGGGGGCGTATGAATTCGTTGTTGGCGAAGTAGCTCTAGGCACAGCCGGAGGTGGGGGATGGATTTCCGGAGGAAGAGCGAACTGTAAGGCGGCAGCATCGATCGGTGAGGTAGGACTCAACTCGGCACCGTCATGGTGTTGGTGGTTCTGGTGGTGGTGGAACCCTTCCCAATAGGTTGAGACGCCTGGTAGGTTACGATCCGCAAGTGAACCCGATCCCCTTTGGTCGCTGCCTTGCGATTGAACATCGTACTGATGTTGCTGTCTCGCGAGGTCCTGGAGGGGGATAGACTGGGGCGAAGGTGCGGAAGGGGTCTGTTGGGAGTGTCGAGGCGAAGAGGTAGGCCTAGTCATGGTAATGGAAGTGTCATCCAGATGACACTTTACAAATTAGATATGTAGACAGAGGTTGGTATGAGAGGTAGACACCGAGCACAATACGCAAGCAGTAAGCAAGCGCACTGGCAAGAAGGTTGCTACGGCGATGACAAATGGCATGACATAGGGAGATAGGTCGATGTTAAGGTAAATCGTTTCGAATATTGTATCGAGAGTTGAGAGCAGATCTGAGCGAGAGACGGAGAAAGGCGACTATGAAACACATTAATCGGGACGCGCGTGGGTCGCAGGCTGCGGATTGGATAATAAGAGAGACAGGCAGTTGATAGAGGTAAATCGTCCAACGTTTCTTCTATCAATTCAGTACTAACCCTCACAATTATATCTTCTCTCTTCTCTCGACGTTGTGAGATGTCAATACAGAAACTAAAAATGTAGATACAATAGAGTATGGGCAAAAAGAGAGTCGAGAAGGTGAATGAGGCCCCCAACCTAAACGACTTCGAAAGTTCATTCGTTCATTCCCTGGTGCAGAGAGAATCAATCTCAAGCTCGACCTGACATGGGCTGCATTGGTTGACGAAAGCTCAGCCTCTTTCCCGAAGCGGGTCTCGATGGGAGAAATAGCCAACCACATGCAATTGAAGAAGTTTGGTCTTGACTCTATGTCAATCTATAGGAGGTGTTTCTGTGAAGTGCGTGCATACCTGCCTACCTGGTCGAAGATAAGAATGTTTCAAAGATCCGTGCCTGAAGTATATGATATATGTAGGTAGTCTTGCTTCTAGACCTGGAGCAGTTATCTCATAGAACATTGCATCTACTTACAATGCACATTGTGCTTGTTGGGATCATAATCCTCTTAACAGCCGAAGGTTCTGTGAATGAATAACCTCAACTAGAACGGTGCGAATAGGTTAGCTCCACCTGGGCAGATTGGGGTGTAGAGTGGGTGCTCTCTTGGTGGGCTGCGGCGCCTAGTCGCGTTAGTACCTGGTTACATCTATGTACTTCGTATGTATATATGTAGTTATTAGTAGGTACTACATACGGAATCCAAGATAGTATTAATTAAAGTGGGAATCCACATGCCATTTGAACAGAGAGGGTTGCGTCGCGTAAAAAGTCCAAACGTCAAGCGCAAACGCCGGAATCGCGCCCTCATATTATTCCTTCTCCAAAAGCGCCTACCCTACTACTACCTCTTACACAGTAACGTACCTACGCCGACAACCATCGCAATACCTACGCTCCTAAGACTAAGGTACCTATCTATCACTTGATGGGCACTCTCGTTAGGTATTTGATGAACTGCCGAATGTAGTCGTGCGCTTATTCCAAAAAGTCAAACAGCTGCAGAGGAAAAAGCTCAAGTGCATCCTTGAGCCAGAAACCAGAAACTCTACCCTCCTCTCCATCCTCACCTTACTTTACTTATTTACATCCATTAACCGAATCTACCTAATCCAAACCCTTATCGCAATGAGATATCTCGTTCCATTTGCGCCCACGTTAAGCTTCCCTTAACCGCAATCCTGTCGACGACTTTCCCTCTCGCCTTTGTACCATCCGTCAGCTCCGTCGACCTACCTACCTATCAACTGACTTCCAACTAACCTCCACAAACTCTCTTTCCCGTCGTATTTTCTTCCCCATATCCAGAGCACTCCTGTCACCATGGTCTCGTCCAGGAAGCGCGCGTTGCGCGATGTCGATCCCGAACCAGACAACCAAGAACCTTCTAAGGAATTATCCTTACTTCGCCGCATCAGGAACACCTGGCAATTTGCCAATCTTTTTCAGTGGATCTACTTATTCGGCAAGGTGGTGAAGATCGACGATAATCTTGACATAGAAGTAAGTGCTCCTCTCGTTACGCTTGCTCGGGTTCGACTCCCTTACAGCTCGGCATCGCTAATGCACTCTCGTCGTGGCAGGATCTGGAAGCTGAATGCTTGAAGCCTCGATCAGTTGTTCTTGTCAATATCGGCCTTTCCCTGCTCAAATTCGTGTCGTCCCACCGTGGCTTAACGTATGTTCCACCTTAACATACACACACAAAACTCTAATAAATGAATATTTGTATTAACAACTTTCCCAAGCCTCGACCTGTTCGACGAGTACACGCGCCGACAGTATGATGCTAAGGCACCTGATCGAAACCCCTTCGGCACCGCCGAGACACCCGCCAAGTTCGACGACTTTGATGTCTTCACGAAGGTATGTTGTCCACACACCTAATATGTCGCGTATACCGTACTGAAAAACCTGGATCATAGATTAAGATACTACAACAACTCACACAATGGGTCATGTTGCATCCTGAACGTATCCGAGAGAAAATGGACGAACAGAAACCCAGCGATCAAACTGAATGGGTGCGAATAACTCTCCTTGCACTTGCTAGTCAAAAAAGACTAACAACACAACAGAGAATTGAACCCTCGGGCTGGGATAGCGATGATCGCACTTACTATATCCTAGATGACAATCGGATATACCGTATGACAGACGCTCCACCTACACATATGCTGTGGAAACCTAAGAAGAATACCAAAAAGGCCAAAGCAGCCGCGAGGGCTGCCAAACGCCGCCGCGTATCGAGGTCTACTGCCGCACAAGAAGGCGAGGATGCTGACGATGGCCTTGCCTCAGACGCCGATCAGCCCGCCGAACCCGATGATGATGATGGCTTCGGAGGTGCAAGATGGGAGTGTATTGCAGCTAACCTCGCCGAATTGCAAGAGTTCCTCGGAACGATCCGGAAAACTCGTGACGAGAACGAGAAAATCTTGAGGAATACCATCGAGAACCATCTTCTACCCATTCTCGAGAAGCAAGAGGAGTCTCGAAAGCGCAAGGCTTTACAAAGAGAAAAGGAGCTTCTCAATCTTGAAAAGATGGCCCACGCTAAAAGATCCAGCCGCCTTGCCAACAAGGCTGAGCAGCAGCGACAAGAACAGCAGGCTAAAGAAGATGAGCAGAAGCGCCGCGTGGAGGAGACCGCGGCTCGGAAAGACGAACAGAAACGTCTGAAGATGGAGAAAGAACGCAACACCCGCATGCTGTCTCGAGAGCAGCGACTTAAAGAACGAGAAGTCCGGCGCCTCCAGCACGAAGAGGAGCTGGCCCAGCTGTCCGAGGATAGCAAGAATCTTAGCACTGGAACTGGTCGCTTATCCGAGAGGCGGTTGAAGGCAGAGATTGAGAAGAACAAGCAAGCCCTACAGGAGATTGAAGACGAAGAGGACGACTGGATATTTGATTGCGTCTGCGGTGTCTACGGTCAAGTGGACGACGGCACGCATAGCGTCGCGTGCGAGACGTGCAACGTCTGGCAACATAGCAAATGCGTTGGCATCAGCGAGGAAGAAGCTGATCGCGATGATTTCCATTTCATTTGCAAGAACTGCAGCCAGAAGGGTCCCTCACGCACAGCAACGTCCAAGTCACCTGTTATCAAATTCAAAGTGAATCAACCCGGCACCTCATCGGCGGCCCGCACCAAGAAGAAGAATGGCTCGCCTACCCCAGAGCAATCCCGACCAACACAGCTCTCCGGCATTGTTGTTGAGATTCCTGCAAAGTCCGTCAATACCACCCAGCCTTCAAATTCAGCCAACGCTCCAGGTTCACTTCAGCAATCGACCACAAGCAATGGCTCACGACTTGTATCAACTGCCCAACCCATAATTCCTGTCAAGCCAGCAGGTCAGCCAGGCGCTCTTTCACCGTCTTCGCCATTTGCCAACGGCGATGGACATCATGCATTCTCTTCGCCGCACCCGACCTTATCACCTCCGGAGCAGTCGCCCAATAAGACTAGGGCCTATTCGACTATGTTCAACCCATCATCGCCGGCCTCTGGAATTCACTCGGGAGAGATTAAAGCACCACAGAAAGGCATCTTCCGTCTTTCGCCAAGGGCCAATGGTGCAGCACAACTAGCACCGTCGAATAATCTGCCTCCCCACGCAGACGCCTACGTGCCTTCTGTCGCTGCCAGGTCTGATTCGCCTTTGAAGCAGCCTCTCGATGCCGCAAGTAACAGCTTGCCGGTTCTTTCACCCCCCTCCGTCTCGTTTTCTACCTCGGCAAGGCCGCCGAGCAGCGACATTAATGCCCAACACGCAGCACTCGCCACTCCGCATTTGAATAAGCTAGACCAGGCAAGGGTCAGACTCGACGCAACGCCATCGCTTCCACCAACCCAGAACGGGATTTCGCCGCAAAAGCGATCACCGCCACCGAATCAGCACTCAGGAAGCAGCCTATCGTCGACGCCCGCAGCTGCTATACTTCCGCCAGCGACAGCCTTATCCCCATCACCCTCGCAGCAAATTCTGGCGCCACCAGTCAAGCCTGTTGATCCCGCTCGACCAGCGTCACCACAGAGAAATAGCGTTGCGGGAGATGGATAATCTGAAATGCCCGAGCAGCAATTGTGCCGTTCTATAATCCACCAGACAGGTTGCATGCAGGCTAGCAAAAAGAGACTGATCTGTCAGGTAGCATGAAAGGCACTCGTCATATTGACGGTATGATAGGATCATAGGGGCATATTGTCAGTTCATCGAATCGAGGCCAGGCAATCACATTTTTTAGCATGTCAGTGTCAGATGAATGCAGTGTAGTGCTCTGATAATACTGAACTGGATGTCTCTCTATTTCCCGTGATGCACAGTGGACACGCGATGCAGTCTTTTCTTATTAAGATTGCCACATCCAGCGCCTACTTAAATTGGAGGATTTGTATCTACCAACGGCTCTGGACAGTTGCATGGTAGATATGATGCATCTAGTGGCACATAAAATGTTGCAGACCTGTACTTGTGGATTGGAGTGGAGGAGAACCATCATACCTCGTACGCATATCACAACACACTTACTGAACAGACCTGGGCTGCCTGGGTCCTGAGGCGTTCCTAGTTGGGTAACCAATCAATCATTCTTAGCTACTGTATGTAGTAGGTATCTAGATCCGTACCTAACTTAGGTACCTACCTACATAAGAATATCCCCAGACTTGACACGCGTCCGATCAGATAGCCGAGTGCATCTTCTATGTAAAATGAGGTACTAGTAGTAAGCTCCCTGGGGGAGGGGGTAGTTGAGGCAAACTGCGCTGCGCTGATTTTAAGTATAATATGAAGCTTCTCAGCCAATCAAAACATCTCATCACAAGCTCTGTCAACACACCGACTCCATGTTTTCTCGTCGGCCGGCGGCATACATGGACGCACAGGAGTTCGCAGCTGAGTCGGGTAAGGGCGTCTCTCTATTCTGAATCTATCACCCCGGTCAGTCCCAGACCTAAGACCGCTACGATTGGGCGGATGGGTCGAATTTGAGCTGTCACATAAGTCCCGACCGTTCGCACGAACTGTTGGTCAGAGCGCCGAGACAGGACAGGCGCAGATCAGTGTGGGTGGGGACTCCATAAGCACGAGCGACGTAGAAGGAAGATGCATATTTGCTCTGCTTTCTGTGCTACTGCTTGTTGCTCGATCAGCTAGGCAGGCAGGCAGGCAGGCAGGCAAGCTAACGAACGAGCGACTGAGCGAACGGCGTGATACGGAAGAATCAGATTTGTTTTTTATGCTACCTACCCAGGCATTCTACGCAGGAGGAAGAGACCAAGGTTTACTATAGAATACAATGGTCGGGTCGTTTTGGAGATTTCATTGTTACAGCTCTACATATATCCGGTCTACGAACACGCGAGACAGATTATTGCAAGGGAGATAGAAAGAAGCCGTAGGATTGATTTAGGTAGGTGACATTGTCAAAGGCAGGTGACCGAGTCTAGAAAGACGAAAGAAAAGACGAGAACGCCGACCAGCCTTTCAACAAATGACTGGTATATATATATACGAGTGCGTAGGAGATGCTGCGCGTCCGAGCAACACTTCTGCTTCATTACTGTGCTCATCAACAGCTCCGCAAGATGAACGCTCCTAGCGAGAGCTAGGAAGCCACACCACGAGAGCTAGGAAAGCCACACCACCCTTAGGCTCCCTACTACAGATAAGGATGCTTCCTCTCAACAGCTCCCGCACCTGCCTCTGAATCTATAAGCATGGATGTACGTCAACTTCCACTAGTTAGGCTTTCCCCCTTTTGGCACTTGTAGGACTGACGTTCAAACAGCCAGCGAAGCTAATGCAGCCATCCGCCGTTCGCACAGGGATCCAGCTGCAAACAAATGCCCGAAATGCCCGTCATGCTCAACTAACCATATTGATATCTTCACCATCAGAAAGGGTCGTTTCGGTACCTAGCGAGCACTGTATCTGACATGAATGATGCAGATTGACAGAGCCGATCAACAACCAGTCAGATCTCTCCTCCCACGGACGGAGCTGCTGCCCGGAGTGTCCACTCCCTCCCTTGCGATGGCGTCTATCTAGTAGTGACACGAACATGCTGCATGGAGGGACCTCGGATGCAATTCTTCTCTGCTGTTGCTACTTCTGCTCCCCGGGCCAACCCGGTGGCTAACTAGTAACAGCGACGTGCGCCACACAGCCAGGCGGCACGTGGGTCACAATCTCGATACAAGGGAGATAAGCGGAGAGGGAGAGAAAGAATCCGCGGCTAGGATTCTGCATCTGGGCGATTTCTTCGGCGGGGAATCAAAGGAATGCTAGATACGTGACCTGTGCACGCCACTGGAGAAACTAGGTAGCTATGGGAGGTATGTTTTCGGGTCCTACTCAGGAACCAACATTCCAGTTACCGCTCACCAGCCAACACTAGCCAACCAGCAGCACACCATGAAGGCGAAACGCCAGAAACCCGCATAAGCCGGCTCCAGGGAGAACTCATCATAGAGAATCTGAGAGGTCACCATCTCTGGGTAGGTATATTAGATGTGGCAAAGGTCCAGGCTGGCGGGGAATCACGTCTTCCCAACTCCCCGATCCCTTGTGCTGCGTCTCTCATGCGATTTCCCTCCCATGTTACCTGCAGATCCTAGGCATGGTGTGGGGACCTTTTCTCGTTTTCTTGTCAATGTCTTGCCTTAGCGGGCAATAGTTGATTGGTAGACTAACCCACGAGCAACGAGCAAGAAGAGCGTGAGAGGGAGGGAGAAGGAGAAATACAGCGAGGTATCCGCATGCTGGTACGCCCACCGAGGAGGGAAGACTGCACTTACAGCACCGGCACTCTGCTCCGTTATCCTCTGGCCGAGCCGGAATGCTCTGCGCCCAGTACAGAACTATGCTCGCCTAGATATTTCCCTCTCTCGCCCCCCGAACACGGCTAAGGATGATTCCGTAAGTGATCTAGAGCGCTTTCTAGGTTAGAACACCCCCATCGTAGCACTATGCGTTTTCTCTTTACTTTCCGAAAGCGGTAATGTGTAACCTAGTGGCCGCATTCTGCTCTCCAAAAGGGAACAGTCGAATTCTGAGAAGAAAGCCACCATACAAATAACTATGGCTTCAAGCATACTTCTTTCTCGTGGGAGGCCGGGAGAAGATATCCTTTTGTTCCTGCTGCTGCTACAGTTCCCTTCCGTTCCTCTTGTTGTAACAACAAAGACAACACCTAGCAGTAGTAGTTCACGCTCTCTGCCTCCTTTCACTCACCTATCTACCTTGCATCTTCTGGTCATTTTATACGATCTGTTGGATAGTGAAGAGTGCCTATACAACCACTCGACAGCCATTGACAGCCGCAATTCAGATGCTCGCCGTCGGCGTATACGTATAAGCAACAAGCAACCAGTTTGAAAGATCGGTCGTATCAATAATCAACTCCTCAACCAATATTGCCTTCTTGTTGCTGCTATAGCACATGGGTGGCTGAAGTTCCTTTGGAAAGAAGAAAGAACAAAGAAGGGGGCAAAGAAAGAAAGCTCGTGCGGACTGTAGGTCGGGGAGGCTGCATCAATCAGCATCTCGCTGTGCCTGCTACCCACCCGCACTAAGAAATGGGTGTGAGTTCATCAATCACTTACATGCTTCACCCCTCAGGAGAATATCCTACGCACACCTCCCAGATCCCAAGACCCTGGCTCGGCTTCTGGTACCGGTCTTCCAGGTCTAATCATCGGTCAGAGTGAGGAAGCACGCATAGAACGCATATTACGCGCGCACACATACGCAAGGAGAGAAAAGAGAGACTACATTGCTCAGGACATCACCATCGCAGGAGTGGTGCAGGCATCTACCGTCCCACTGCAGGCAGATCTTTCATTATAGGTTCGTTCCATTCGGCCTTTTTATCCTTTCCTCCTTTTCCTGTTCACATGACCGAACGTTGCTGCACGCCCCCCCTTCCTGTGCAGTGTTGCGGTCAGAGACAAACCCAGTTTCTGATAGACCAATGCCTGCGGCGGTGGGATACGCTGGCAGCAAGGCGGCGAGCATATTGTGTCTAGCCAGGCATATTGGCTCCCTTATAGAAAGATACTACAGTCACGAAGAGGGCAGAGAGTCTAACAGTGAAATTGATATTGAAGAGTCGCTCACCCACTCACAGACTGATGGGCTATAGATGAGAATCCTGTCACTTATTGCATCCTGCCAACGTCTCAAAATCAGTGCGCCCTACCAGTTCCTTGGCACGCCTTCGATATATTTCCAGAAGTCCTGAATCATTCAGATACTGATTCTCGTTCTGGGTCACGTTTTCGCCTGCCTCCTTTTTGCGTGTGTCTTGCTCTCGATCTCACTGGTACAATTTCGTCCCATTCGCGGCCGTACTGCGTACACCGTCCCTCTGGGTAAGGAGTTCTTCCCTGATCTCAAGGAAGAAACCAATTACCCACAGGTAGTCATCAGAGACAAGGCTGGACAGACAAGCTAAAGACGAACTTGCCAGCCCGCATCACGTCACTGCTGGCGGCAAGCATCATACACAATTACAGAGACACTGTGTATTGGCATTTCAGTGCACGTACAGTCCTTCTTCTCACTCTTGATATCCACTGGCTCGGGCTCCAGAGCACAACCGTCATATTGCGAGCATATCATCTGATTTTTGGGTCTCTGCGTCTCAGAAGATTATTATTACCAACCAGACGCTGCTTGTCGGCAGGTTCATTCGAGTGCTATTCGTAGGGGATCCTATCATACCGTTAATTAGCAAGAGAGGAGAAAAAGGAGAGAAAATTAGCGAGCAACCTCTAACCGAAGAGAAGCCCGATTCCTCTTAACCGTCCATCTCTCTTAGTTAGTCTATCAACGTGGACAGAGAGAAAGGAGTGCCCCTTCCAAAGGACCTGCTTTTGATACCCTTTAAAGACCAGGCCTACTCCTCCTTAAATCTCTACAACGATCCGCCCACATCCTGTCCTTGGACTCCTCTTACGATACTCTTTCTATCTGAAAGCCGCTTCCGACTCTCTGCTCCTGGCCGCCACTCTCCATCCTTCCTAGAAAGAGAACCGATGAGATGGAGAAGGCCGATCCACCATCTCCAACCCCCTCTCACAGCAACAGCAACAAGCCGTCCGCCAGCGCCGATGATGTTCTCCATAGCCAACTTCAGCAGCTCATCCAGCATAATACGTCAGCGCCGCCCGCCGATGTGCACAGCCAGATCAGCTCAAATCCGCACTCGCGGTACTCAAGCCCAGCACCGACGCAGCAGCAGATGGCCATGCCCATGTACGAGCACGGCTCCCCGTACACCTCTGCCCTTCCCGCTCCTACATATAGTGCTGGATACCAGCAGCAGGGTTACCAGATGGAGCCAAGTCCATATCCGCAATTGCCCGACACGGGCACGACAATGGTATGTTATTATTAGAATAAAGGGTTTGAATGAATGGGATGAACAATTGGCTTGATCTTTCCTTTTGTTCCTCTCTTCTCCTTTTTCCTCCTTTATCATAAGGGGAGAGCAGGCTTTAGCTGACGAACATTTATTATATAAAGACACCGCACAATGCATACAGTACTCCAGCAACATCACCTCCTACCCCATTACATACAGACGGGATGACGACCAGAAGTGGACGCGCTATCAGAACGCACGGTGGCAGCACACCGGGGCTCGGCCCTCAATCGTCACGAGTAGAGAAGGCATCTCCAAAACCAAGATCACCAAAATCAAGGGGGGCAGCAGGAGGCGCAGGCGCCAAGAAGACCAAGAAGAGGAAAGGCAGGGGAGCGGGAGACGAGAACCCGGTGGTATTGGAGGCGCCGCTTAGCGTGTTGGTCAAGCATCTCACGACAGTGCAGGACACTAACATCGAAGAGTATGTGAACCGATCGCCGGAAACACGCCAGCAAGAGGTGCGAGACTCGAAGGAGGGGAAGATCAAACGTCCCATGAACGCCTTCATGCTGTACCGGAAAGCCTACCAGAACCGTACCAAGGAGTGGAAGAAACACGACAACCACCAGGTCATCTCGCAGGTCTGCGGTACGAGCTGGAACATGGAGGGCCAGGAGCTGCGCGATCAGTACGACACGTGGGCTAAGATCGAGCGAGCCAACCATAAACTCGCCTTCCCCGACTACAAGTTCGCGCCCGCTAAGACGACCAAGAATAGAAAGGTTGGCGCTGGTAGCAGGAGCACCGGTGTCAACTCGGAAGAGGACGGCTCGGACCTCGAGGGTTACGAGTGGGACATCAGCGCGCCGACATCCAGGGCCGCGTCAAGAGCCGCGAGACCCATATACGACCCAGACGCCGAGTATCGCCCGCCGGGGTTGCGATCAACATACGGGCAGTACCCACACCAGCCGCAAGCTGTGCACCACACGCGGCTCCCTTACCCGACGCACCCGTCTTCTTTTCACTACTCGAACCCGGGCAAGCCGCGGCCGGCTGAGTACGGAGCAGGCCTCGGCCACAACCAGTACTACCAACAGACGAGCGAGTACGCGCGGCCCAGTTACCAGCAACACCATATGTCGTACGGCGCGCCCATGGGGTCGAGCCGGGTCCCGTCGTTCGTCGAAAACGTCTACATGAACAAGGCGAACTCGCCGGCGAATTCGTTCCACAGCTCACCCGTCGACCACTATGGCGAGATGATGGGGTCGGCGTACGCGCCGCCACCGCCGCAGCAGCCACAGGTTGCCATGCCGCACCAGCGCGTCAGCGACCACCACCATCACCACCACCAGATCGACCCATCGCTCATGGGCCCGCAAGGAGGCAATCAATTCGACACACTGGGTATCATGGGGCTGGGGGATCACAATGATGGGATGGCGCACTACTCGCTGGACCAGGGGGCGCTCGGCGGTCACATCGCCGGCGACGACCGCCACGGCAACAGCGCCAGCCACGCGGGCCACCCGCAGTTTGAACAGGCGTTTCACAACCCTCCGACTGAGGGCGGCGGCGCGGAGCACCCGTGGCACGACGATCCCATGGCGGCGCTGCACGACGCGTCGAAGCTGGACGGCGAGTGGGAGGCGCTCGCTCCGCCCGGGGACTTCCAAATCGAGAACATCGACGAGCTCTTGGGCACGACTGAGAGTCCAGGGGGATAGAAGATGGAGACAAAATGAGGAAGCAGGAGAGAAGGGGAGAGACACGAACGAAACACGCGAGACTTGTTTTTTTGATATTAGAGGCAGTGCGAGTTAAGGGGATTAGACACACCTTTTTGTACTTAAAATTGTTGACTTATTTCTTTTATTTCCCTCCCTCCCCCCTACCTAACCTAACCTACGTACCCCTTCATCTTTTCGCCACTGGCTATTGGGCGCCTTGACTTGTATGTTTTAAGTGTTTTTTGTGTCTGCGAACGTGCGTGTGTGGCAGTCATTCATGCCGAAGCCTGACGCAGCAACAACGACATAATTCATGAACATAGACTTTTGTTTGGGCAGGGTAGGGCTGGATACTTTGTTTGGCTGGTGGCTGAGAGTGATTAGATACCCCCGTTCTCGTTGGCTGATCAAGAAGGGAATCAAATCAATTAATGAAAATTCAAGTATCCAGCTGCCAGCTTCTGTCGTTGGGGATAGAGGATAAGGAGATTGCAGAGTATTTAAAAAGCTGGGTGAGATAGAAGAAAAAAAACAGAGAGCGCCAGCACCCCCAAAAGAACGAAATTGAATATTATATATATCCTTGATGAAAATCAAAAAGAATTGAATTTGACAACTTATCTTACGTGTCCCGGGTGATTTTGCCCTTCTCTTTCAGGCTGTCGTTACTCAGGTATAAATAATGAGAAGAGTGTGCTCGAGCGCTTCTCGTCCAAGGGACAAAGAAGTATCCAGCTTACACGAGCTATCGCAGCTGAATGTTGAAAGGGAGTTGGCTCGGTGGGAACTTTAAGGGGCCAGGCTAAAATTTGTCGAAACAGACAGAAACTACACCGTCACTATTTGATATATCCGTGATAAAGAAATAGTAGAGCGGCATAATGGCAGAACGGCAGAATAAGAATAAGGTCTTGATTTTCTGATCTCACAACTCATCCCTGACTCTTTCACCCCCTTGCCGAGTGCCAGTATCCTCTTCCATCATCCTTTTCTTTGGATTGCGTGGTTCATCGTCATCGCGCTCTCTTAGCACCGTTTCTTCCTTTTGATCTGGCTGTTCTGTCTCTGTCTCTGTCGATGTGTTGTTGGTGATTCTGCCAACTTCCTCCACGATGGAGTTGGAAGATTCCCGCGGCGTCTCTGACTGAGAGCTGATCCGAGCTGTTTGGACTTCTTCATTGTTCATCCGGACCTGCGCCGACATAGGAAGCGTCGTAGCTGAGCCCGAACTGGTGCTCTCCACCCGTGAGTTGCGCCATGCAACCGTGCTTGACAGGCCCACGGCACTCCGGTAAATGAGCTTGAGGGGAAACCAGACAAGCCACCATGTAGGTCCCCAGAGGAGGCGTCTGAATATCAACCAGACGATCGTGACTACTAATATGTAGAAGGCCGACTGAAGATACCAGGTATCAGTTTTCTGACTCTTTAATAAGGTGCCGAGGAGGGCGCGAGAGTTGGACAGCATCGTGTCTAGACTTGAGTAATTTTCAGACAGCTGGGACAGAGCGGCGGTGGACTCCTTAAGAGTGTTATGGGCGAAGTCGCTTTTGGAGAGCTCTGCCGCCATTAGGTCGTGGGTCCTCCTTAGCGACTCAGTCACGTCGTTGCTGGCACTGATCATCTGCTCCTCTTTGGTCATCTCGGAACGGACTTTCGGTTTGCGTCGACTGTGTGGCAAAGCAGCAGTTTCGGAAACAGCCGGAGAAGAGGCACCGGATCGCGGGTTAGAGAATGAGGCGTAAAGAAGCTCTCGTTCTTGGCGCTGGGCCAGCTGTAGGTTGCGCTTCGCTGAGATCTGGGCTCTCCTAAAGGCCCTTCGACAGCTGGTATAAATGTTAGACAATTTTATATATTATACATTTGTACATATCCTACTTCTGCAGTTCATGCTCAAGACGAGTTGCGCCGTCTTTTAACCTATTCTTGTCGTGGTGCAGCTCGGTCACGGGTTTGCCAGGACGAATGTCTGTAATTTCCTCCTGCAGTAACTCGAGCTCCTCCTCCTGATCTCGTAAGATCTGATTGATCTCGGCACCCAGTTCTGTGCCGACGTTCTCGTCATCGTTGGCGCCGAGCGGTACGGATCCGGGTTGAAAATCGAAGTTGGCCAAACGATCGATCAAGTCCTTGAGTTGGTCTGTTGCGTCTTGCAAAACGGTGAGACGTTCTTGCAAATCGGCAAACCGCCTTTCTAGGGTCTCCGTAGACATGGTCGTCGAATGTCGTGCCGCATTTACCTCGTTCGACATGTCGCTCTGTATAGGGCACGATTATTGAGACTTGCAGATACGCAGTCTCACGCGGTGACGTTGCAGGTTCCCGAAGAAGTGGAAGTCGTTTGCGCATTGGCCACTTATTGAGGCTTGGTACATACATACATACCTATGTATGTACATACCTACGAAGTACCTACTGTAGCTACACTTATTAGTACTAGTCCAGGACAATGCACCGCCGGGTTTCCCGTTTCCAAGCCACACTTCCAAACTCCAATCCCCCACCAGCGGCTTGTCCAGAAAATCTCGAAGTCACTCTTGAGCTTGTCCGCGCAACTCAAGGAAAAAGGACAAAAGCAAACAGAGAGCGTTATAGCATGTAAGTCAGGGACTTCCCTTCAGAGCATACGCGATAGCTTCTATCAGTATACTAATATAATCAAATGTATATAGAGAAAACCAGCACAATATGATTACACGATTCATTACTGAGGTGAACGCAAAGTTCAACCCATTCTCCATGCGCTCTCGAGCCACGAGACTATTTCTCAGTTACCTTCCCCCAGGTGCGAGACAAGCTGGCGTACAGATCAATACGAGTCTCCTGCCGAGAACCTCGACTGCTCCCGCTACTCTTCATGTCAAGTTTAGTGCGTACGGCCCAATAGACACCTAAATATACAGTTTCTTGGACTAACTCGACGTATTGAAGAGGATGGGAAGGAGATGAGTCTGGATGGCGATAAATTAGGCATAAAGGGAATCATCGAAGAAGTTGATAGGCATTCGCGAGCATTGCAAAAGCAAGCAGACTTGACGGATGGCTGACCCTGTTATTTGGTCGAATTATCCCTGTACTTATACAAGCATTGGCCGGCGCTGTATGGGCTCGTAGCAGACAGATGACGCTTCCTTACGATTTACGGAGGCGCACCATGACACATAGGTATATTCTCACAAATCGAATTTTCAATTTAGTTGCGGCTCAATTGAGAAGGGGGGAAAGGGGCTAGTCTCCCATCATACATCAAACCAGACATACATCCCGTACCAGGCCCAACGCCTGCGGTCGAGGCATCGTGTGGTTCTTTGCTATCAAACAGAGAGCTAGTTCTTCGAAGGATAGGCTCATGGACTTTATCAACTTTTCTCTACCGGACCCAGAAATACCCAGTTTATGCGGCGGCACCACTGATGAAGAACCACTTGTCGATCGAGCTGTCGATCTTCTCCGGTGGAAGATCTTCATTGGGTGGCAGTGGAGGGAGTTGCTCAGGTCCGACGCGGCTTGGAGAGTGGTGCACAGTCAGGTTAGTTGTGGAGATGCCACCAGGCTGAGTCTTGCCGGTGATCAATCTCTCCCAGGCTTCACCGCATTCGCGAATGACGTCCATGGCGTAGCTATACCGTTATTTAGCGGCTAACCAGGGAAATCAACGGCGAAAGTAACTCACGTCTTGTTCTTGCATTCGCCAGTGAATGCGAACTGGTTCTCGGGCTTTCCGTCCGGGATCTTGTAGATACGGAACCACTCGTTGGTAGCACGGAGCAGACCAGGGAGGTGCCGCTCGACATCCTCGACATCGTTGAGCTTGGGAGCCAAGGGGTCGTTCACGTCAACGACGATGACCTTCCAGTCAGTCTCCTCCTCGTCAAGCAGCGCCATAACGCCGAGTACCTTGACTTGCTTAATCTGGCCGGGGTGACCGACCAGCTCGCCAATCTCGCACACATCGAGAGGGTCATTATCTCCCTTGGCTTTGGTCTCGGGGTGGATAGAGTTGGGATCCTCCCAGGTCTGCGCGATGGAAACAGTGTCTCTTAGTAGGTATAGCGGACAAACACGGGATCGTGGATACGACGACAACAAGGATGTGTTACCTGAGGGAATGCACCATAGTTCCACAAGTAGCCCTTGTGGGGGAAGCAGTTGCGGACATATCGAAGCTTGCCCTTCTTGATGTCTTGCTTGATGGGGTTGAGAAGCTCATCCTTGGAGATCTTGGAGGGGGGTTAGCGAAATGAGCTGCACCAGTACGTCAAAGCTAAGTTGGCCAAGGTAAATACCTCGAGCTTGGCATTGGTCCATCGGGGGATCTCGACAATCATATTCAGGACGGTCTGCTCCTGGTTGGCAAAGAGAGGAACATCGTGGAAAGGAGAGACGGGGACGCCATCCTTCTCGATGTAAACTCGGTGCTCCAAAGTATTGGGGGCAGCGACCTTGCGGACGCCATATGACGAAGCCATTGTAGATTCGGACTCCGACTCGTGGGTTTCTTTATTGAGGGACGGTAAGGGAGAGCTCGAGAGGTGTCGAGCAAGCTGGGCAGTACGACTAGACGCTATGTTGGAGTTGATGAAAGAGGGAGATAAGGAGGAGGATAAAAGAGAAGAAGAAGAATTGGAAAAGGAGTTCGTAGGTGAGAGTCGATGGCGAAAATTAGATTTGGCTGAGGACGAGTGAGGGGGAGGGGTTGTGGTGGTGCTGTTGCTGCGGTGGCCCGCCAGCTTGCTCGAGCAGATGACGTGATTGGTCTGACAATCCCGCCGTATTACTAGCCGTCTACGTGGATAAGGATAAGAATAAGAGAGAAGTCGTAGTAAAAAAGTCTGCTGGCCTCCAATGCGTGTACAAACCCCAAGCCTAGGCGCTGCACAAGAAACGTTGATGCATATGATGGAGGTAGGATGGCTTATCAAAGGTAGGCTCAATAAAAGAAGGGGATGAAACTCTGAACCGGATGAAAGTTGTCTTACAATGAAGCCAAGAAGCTGTGTAGGCATCAAATACCTTTTTCTTTCTACCGCTTATTTTTTTTTTACCGTGGTTAGACAAGTTCAGTTTGCGTTCGGATTTGATTAACCAAGGTTCAAAGGTTTCAAAATAGGGTGTTTGCTCTGATCCGTACCATCTTCGGAGAAATTTAATAGCCGCCATGGGGATTCATCATTAGTGAGGTGGACAGGTGGACAGGTGGACCTATTGCCACAGACATCCCCAAATGTGGCTTAAGCTCTAGGTTCGTCAAGCCACGGCACAACACCCTTAGAGGCATCGCCCAGTCCATTGAAATGGTCAATTGGTCCAAAGGTCCAATGCCGCCATGATTGATGATGAGCAGTCGCGCTTACGTCAACTTCAATTCAGCAGCATCGAGTTATCAATGATGAACGCCGTTGCTCGTGCTCGACCTTGTCCTCGTGGAATATGGGTATCGATATTTATTGGGAGCCTTCGCAATGATTATTTCAGTCCATGATTGCATCACTTACCTAGCCGTGTCGCAGATACGACACCAAAGCCGCGGGGTTCCTTTCCAGCACACTGATTATCATCAGCCAGCGCTCTTGTCCTTCCAGTTGATCCACCGCTCACTCACACCCAGAAAGATCCCCGACAGTACTGCTGCTCCGGCTCCGGCTCCGGCTCCGACACCATTCTGAATTTGACATCAGAATGATGACTGGCGAAACTTCATCATTCGGATTGTTTTGCCGCGTGACAAGTCACAGCTAGGAGCCATAGGTGACGACTCAGCTTGACCTCTTCAATAAAGGATGCAGGTCTCAAACCGAAACCCGTAAAACCAACCACATATAGGTAGGGACCATGGAGTTTCCGCGCTGTTCGAAGTGCATGGTCAGCCAGATTGTGTCTGGAGCGTAGTCGGATGCAGCATTGACGAAGCTACTGTACATACTATCAAGAAGGCTCTTGACTTTCTTGTCCGGCATAATCCGCCATTACCTACTACGTTTCTCTTTCGCAATGTTTTAATGACTTGTCTAGGACAGGTCGTCTTCGGCCGGTCTCGTTGGTGACCCTGAGCCTATCCTAGTGATACTTTTGGTGTCAGTATCGATGGTATTAGAGTATCATGGGGGTGCTTACTTCATGTGACGCTTCCTAGCTCGTATCTTAACGACATTAGTAGACTCGTACTATCTGGAGCAGTCAGTTGAGCATGTCGCAGGCATCTTTCTTCAGGATCAGCTATACCAGTGGTTTTCGAGGGCAGGTCTAATCCAGAGCACGACGCCGTAAACATATAATCACTTCGAACTCGCTGGGCTACGTCAGGCAACCCTTCGCGAGGGAAGACCGCTTACCGCTGCAGAGCTTGTCGCGGAGCTCTCGCAGAGCTCTCGCAGGGTCTGCCTTCAAGGTCGTTGGCGATGCCTATTTCTCATGGGAAACGGCTCACTTACACGACCGACAAAGTCACTTGGAAACGCCCTCTTCGTGCATACGTCTATGGCCAGAAGCGCAGGAGATGACACGGCATTTGTAGAGAAGAAGGGGGAAGTGAAAGCAAACAGCTGGATCAAGGGGCCCTGCTACGCAGTTATTACCAGTGCTTTCCCATCATCCCATGTTATCTCGGTCAAGTGGTCGCGTGGGGGCTACCGTGAGCGAGGCGATATGATTATGCAACCATTTGTGCAGTTTCGGTGAGAGTGTGGAGCCTCGACATAGGATCGAGAAAGGATCATGGGTCATGGATCATGGATCAGGGAATAAGAAACCCTAGAACGACAAGGAGGGATCAGGCAACCAACATTTCATACCTATTGGTACATTACTACCTACCGTACGTAGGCACTCAAGAGGACGGGGAGGTATCCAACGTCCAACACCCAATACATTCTCTTAGTATTCTTGTACGTATGACAAGATACTCAAAAAGCAACTACAACAATGCGAGTAACTCGGTTACTACCCAGCAAATCATGCACGGTTCCTCCATGGACCCAGCGGTTACCGTATCCGCTAGTACCTCTATCGAACAGCTACAGTATGTATGTACGTATGTACATACATGCAATGCTTTGAGTCTTTTCCGCTCGATTTTTAGTATCTTCTCTACGTCAAGACTGTAGACTGTTTCCCAGAACTCTCTAAATTGTATCAAAGTCGCGATCCTCGGACTCTACACTCATGGTCCTGAGATAATTTGGATGGCCCCCAAAATGGATTTTCGTAAAAGTCGAAGTCGGTGCTCGAAATCAGTGAACTCCGTTATGGGCTGCCGTCTGTCACATGATTCAATGACCCAGTGCCTTGGGTGCGACACAATCATCCGCAGCTGTAAGACTACCAGTTCGGTATGAACAGGGGTTTCTATAGGTCAATGGAGTGGCTTGGCCGTGGAGGATAGCCAATGAGGGCGGAGAGCTACAATGCGCACCCTCAGAGGTACTCGCAGATGCGGACTTGGGGTTGTCAAGGCCTCGACATGAGACGATGTCTTAGCAGGAATTCATGACAGTTCATCACTCGTGCCCCTTGGTCCTCAACAACACTTATCGTCGTTTTCCCCCACTTCAGGTACCGAAGCGACCCGCTGGTGTGTGCTGATTTGTCTCGTGCACGGTCTGACAAAGGGACGTACCTACATATACAGGCGACTTACACGAGCCACGCAACCGCCAACATGAGCAACAGCGACCTATCCCAGATCACTTCCGAGATCCCTGACTTTATTGGAGGGCTACCCAAGAGGAGACAACCCAAGGTTCCTGCCCCACCGGATGAATTCGACCAGTACTTTGATTATAAACGTTTCTATGAGGGAACTGCAGCCGCCGATGCCGACTCGCGGAGCCGGTCTGACGCCTCTTCCATCCCGGGGCTAACGTCCGGCCCGTCCGAGGAAGATGGCGCATCCTCCCCCAGGTCTACCGAGGATGCTTTCCACTTCAAAGAAGCCGTTGAGAAGATCAAACAACACGATGATCGCTTCACCGTACCGGCGCGGGAGATCAGGCCCAACGGAGTCGAGTCTTATCCATGGCATATGGAAATAGACAACACGCTAGGCCCGAACGGAGCAGACGTCCAAGGTCTCGGTAGTAATACCTCACTGTCCCCAGCTTCGTCCCACGGGACAACCTCGTCGGCATATCATTCTTCCACCTCGGTCGACTCCCCACTCAGCCGTGGCAAGCGGAACCGCCCCCTCGATAATCCAGAAAAGGTCGCCCAAATGCGTAAGATTGGCGCCTGCTTCCGGTGCAAGATGCGCAAGGTTACGGTAAGTCGCCATGGCTGTTTGTTGGTCGCGTGTCCCTGACACACTACAAGTGTGACCAGCAGATGCCTTGCTCGCGCTGCAAGGATGATGCAGCTAGGTACTGCAGCGATGACGGCGAACTAGCCGAACATATGTGTATTCGACGTCCTTTGCCTAGCAGCGACATCGTCTTTGGCGTCATCTGGAGTAAGTAGATGAATCTCATTGCCATCCTCGCCCCCTCGAGCGCAGGCCTGGACGAGCTTTCTAGATAGGTAGCTGACTTTCGTAGGAACGCGAGCAAACTTCCCAAACGTGTTGCAGAGGGGAAACCCGCTGAGATGGGACATATATTTCAACCCAAGTTTCGCAGCCGAGCTACCCCTGAACATTTCGGTGTCACGCGACGAGAGCAACAATCTCGTCGGCGGTCAGCAGTGGCCAAGGCGGCACAATAACCCGGGACAGACCGCTCACCACTACGTTTTGGATCCACATTGCGTTCCCGAAGACGCGGTACTCATTCAGTGGGCATCCTGGCAGATACTCAAAGATGAGAGCACCGCTTTCCAATCAGCTCTAGACGGGCTGGTGAGCAGATATGCTCAGGATGGACAATCCTTACCATATGTTAGCTTTTTGCTGGTTATCCTCGTCCTCCCGCATGCTTGCTGACACATCAGTAGCACAGCTTGGTCCTTAATGTCTACCGTATGAGGTGCATGTATAGAATTTGGCGGCATGATAAGTTCTTCTGCGAAAGATCCCCGGGTTCCGGCCTGGAGGAGCTCCCGAGCCAGATCTGCCAAGATTTGAAGCGAATTATAACTTTCCGGATCAAGGCTCTGGAGTGCGACATCCTGTCGCAGTTCTGGAAAATCCAGGATGTAGGGATGAAACCGCAGGAGCGGCGTTTACCACTGTGGGCTTGCATGATGCAAGTCATCCTCATGTACCGCGACATATTTGCTCTTAACCGGCTAGAAGGTAATGATGAAGCCGAATCAACTTGGCTGCAAAATGAGGATACGGCTAACCATTTCGCTAGACCTCTGCGGAGATCCGCACCAGATACAAAACGTAACGACGAGCCTGTTCAGCAACCTGGTTGTAATGTGCGAGATCTGCTTCGGCAAAAAGAAACCCGAAGCGTTGCCCGATGACGGAAACCCGGTCACGAGCGTCGTGAAGAGGCAACTGAATGCCGATTTCAGGAGGGTGGAAACTCACAGAGACGAATTCTGTAAGTACACGGTAACTCCTAGAAGATGAAGAACCCGGCAACCTGACCACCTTTCCTAGACCAGATTATTCAAGAGCGCGTCGCAGCCGGCTATCCGCATTCTTCCACGCTCGACCGCCTTTTCTGTGTGCTGTTGATTGGGTCCCAGAGAAGCAGCACGCGGGCTGGGGGGCGAGCGTCCAAGCGAGCCAAACGATAGAGATGCCGCTGTAACACAAGGATTTTCAAGACTTCTGTTTCTTGCTATGTCGTTTATCTTAGGCTGATTCCAAGGTTGTCGTGAAGTTCTAGTAAGTTCGTTTATGGCCTAACGGAGGTCAATGGTTTAGCGAAGGAGTTTGGCGGCAGGCTGATACCACTCACCGTATTTGAGCTTGCAGCATGCCTCGCAATGAAAGAATGAGGGGATATTTCAGAGGCATGCGACTTGTTCATCGACACTCGCTGCCGGGATCAGCTTCCTGTGAAAGGGGCGGATGGGGACTCATTATGTTCCCTACACATTGCAAGAGTTGTCGTTTCGGCATTATCATGTATAGCGTTACGTTTTTGTATGTCTAAGAAGTTGTTGGCAATTCTCTTGGAACAGCTATAGCAAAGGTGTGGAAGTCATGGCGAGAGCGTTTGCTGTGTCCAGAGAATTGGCAACAAATTCAGATAATGATTAACGTTTTAGAATCATGAATCCATTTCCTGCACAACGAGCTCGACTTGTCTTTCGGTCGTGTCTGCGCTCTCCGTAAGCTTCCCAAGTTTCTTGAAATGGCTCACCAGGTCTTGAGTATCTAGACATTGGTAGATCGATGGACATAACGAGAGGGTTAGTTGAAGTTTTTGTCTTGCCTTGCCATTCTTCAGGCTAGAATCGAATCTGGAACGCCATTAGCGGCATACAAACGACGATGTCAATGTTATAGGGACATGCAGGTTACTCACTTGACCACTTGCTTCAGTCCCTCTGCCTTATCCGGCTCCGCTGGACAGAGCGTGGCAAGAAGGCTGGCAACTACGCCGATATATTCCGCCCAGAAATTGGCCTCGGGATTAGATTGGCTGACAATTTTCTGCAAATTTAAGTGGAGTGGTCTGTCAATGGGACCGAAGTCTGCTCCCCATCTAAAAGCAAGACTCAGACCCAAGACTGCCCGTGCTAGATGAGTCAAACCAGGTGCACCAGGGTCACGGATGATGGCTTGGTGTAGTTCAAATGCCGCATTGGCATCGCTTGGCTCTCCGATGCGCGTCCATATGCTGCTAACGAAAAGAGGGCCGAGCCCTAGATTAAAAACAGTCGGGATGTCGGAGAAATCAAAGTTGGTAGGCAAAGCTGATTGCACGGTAGTCATTACCGATTGGAAAGCCTTGACCTTGATGTCGTTACTGGGTCGACAGAGAAGCGGCAGCGGATGTCCTTCTCTCAGGTATTCGGGGAGCTTCATAAATAAAGCTCCCTCTCGGCTGCCACCACTGCAAAATGTCGCTGAGCGGATTCGAGGGACAGCACCGATGAGCGCCTCCACGACTGTCGCGATAGCAGGAAATTGCTGACGTCGTCGCTTCGACATGCCGAAGACTTTACCTTCGTATTCGGTATTGACTTTGCGCATGTCCTTAGTTCGACCAAAGAATGATCCTCTAACAGTATAGGCCCCAACGGCTGGTATTGGGTATGGCTGAGTGGGATCAGCATGCATTAGCATGCTCCCATAGCCTCTAAAGCCGCCTCCGCAGAGGTAAAGATCGATACCGCTGCTCCTCGGATCTGTCTGTGTTTCTCTCAGCGACGGGAACTGCTGCTGGAGCTTGGCAAACGCAGTTCGCATGCCCTCTTGCAAGGTGCTGACCGCAGTATCCCGGGCCCCTACCTCTCCACGCTCGAGAACATTGATTAGTTTTGCGGCCCCAAAGGGCAGGCTCTTCCCGGTCTGCGCGGCCTTTATCTCGTAGCCGTCCATCGACGAATCCAAATAGGTCATTTGAACTGAACCGCCGCCCAAATCTAAGAAGAGCCCGTTTACTACAGTAAACCCACTTCGAGCGCCCATGGAGCCGAACAGCGTCTCGACCTCCGGAGAGAGAATGCGGACACCTAGTCCAGAGGTCTGAAAGATGGCCTCCAGCATCACAGCCGCATTTTCAGCCCTCCGCATAGCTTCCGTGGCAAATACAGACATGTTCTCTTTTGGTACTCCATAGGCGTCAGCAATTGATTTGAATCGTGACACGGTCTTGGAAACTTGGGTGATGACGTCTGATGGAAAGGCCAGAGGCCCACTTGGGGGTGACTTATTTAGAGCGTCAAAAAGGGAGATAGCGGCACGTTCGCGATACAGACATCTCAAAAGGCGAGTTCGTGGAGGCGATAGGTCCGAGATAGAGAACCGTATGCCATTGCTGCTAGAAGTTACTAAAGATGAAAGACAAGAGAACAGGCGCTAGAAGGGTCGATGGAATGAGAAAATTAGAAGCCGGGATTAGCCTTGTAATTCTCCGGGTGAGAGGGTGTGGTATTGTGACAAACCTTCCGATGTCGACGAGACCATAGAGGTGGTTAGAGAGGCTGGAATCCCAAGGTGGCATCTGGGATGCGAAGTTATCAAGAGTAGTAATATCCATAACGGAGGCCATGCTGAACTGAAATGGTAGGAATGGCCTCCTATTCTGTTGTACCAGGGTCGGTCACAGAACTATACATGAAATAGATAGTTTATCAGAGAGGAACCAATCCAGGAATTCTCCATTGCTGTGACGAAGTCATCCCCGAACTCCTCTTCTGCCAGCTGCCTGGCAGTTGCAGTCCGGACATCCGCAGATATATTACGTAAGTTACAAAACTCCCTCCCTATGTGCAACCTGCAAACCATGTTAAGGAACTTACCGCCATTTCTCGAATATTTCATCGCCGGCTAGGCCCACTTTCTTGAATATTCTTGCTTTAGGATTAGTTCACAGCTTTTAAGCTTTCCGGGGAAGAAGATCATTTCGTGTTTGAACCAATTATATAGCAGTGATCTGCAGGAGAGTGGGCTTAGCCGGCGATGAAATATTCGAGAAATGGCGGTATTGCCAAGGATTGATTTGGACTGGCCCATGAATAATAGAAGGTTGTTAGAAAACGACTGAAGCCTGAAGGAGATGTCGACCAGTGACACACTCACTGGGATTTAAACCAAATCGCTTAAAATCCCTACACTTAGGTCCTGCTATCCAGGGACTTTACCAACCTACCTTATAGGTAACGACGCTGTCTGTGATGGCTTTCAAACTACGAACAGTGAAAGCCTTAAGTCTCCGAGCCATGAACACCGTCTCCTAGCATTTGGTATAACTAAATGACCTAAGCCTCAGAAAATCCGAAAAAGGGCCTGACCGTGAAGTGGCTCATTGATGTGGAATTCTTAGTATCTAGATACTTAGTAGATGCATATTAACATACATCAATACTTCGAAGTTCGTAGTATGGACGTTGAAATCTAAGCAAGATCGCCGCAGGGGAAACGGCACCCAAGCTGAGTGGCGTATAGTACGCTATGGCTGTTTCTGGTCAGGTACGTATGTACGCGTGTCAATCTTCACGTACGTACATACATACATGAAGGCATTCACTTGTACCTACCGATTGAAGACATGGAGGTGGGTAACTACTGTACCTACATAAGTAATACTGACTTCTACATACCTACATAGTACCTACCTAGGCAGTATCAATATCAATATATCCTTCATTAGTAGCATACTACCTCTTGAAATACTGCAGCTGAAGAAAGTACTGTAAGTGTAGATAAAAGTAAGACAACATAAGATGCGATGCTACCCGAACGTTTAGTCTCTCTATGCATTTGTTCGCAACAGTCTCGCTACCTTTCAAGTTAGGTCTGTATTAAGAGGCATTGATGCGCTGCCTAATTACCTACAATATCCCATATATAAAAGGCAATAAAGTTGTCAGTATAAAGTTTTGTCTTGCCGCCTTTATACTAGTAATTATCCACATGTATACTTCGTATTATGTACGGATACGAAGTAGGTAGGCAACATTCGTATTAATGTTTGGAAAGGTACTATGTATTCCATATTGATGCTTATAAAACGCGAAACTGACGCGGCTTAACGCGTATAAAAGCCGGTGGCCAATTTCCCATCTACTAGGTACGTACCTATGTACATACTGTTATACGAAGTACCCCACGTTTATATGTACATGCGAAGTAGGACTTTGAAAATTGAGGGAACTGTTCCTTGCCTTAAACATGGATCCTATAAAAGGTACTAAGGTAATTCTTTGCACAATCAATTCTGATCTTGGACTTACATACACGATACAATGTGAATTACATGAGTAAGGCCCATGCTATCTCCTAGGTTAGTTAAAACGCCCAATCTCCATTTTGTAGCGGACCTGATGTGTTGTTCGCATGTGGGATGCGATACCGCCGTCAGACGTATGCACTGCAGAATCCAACGAACAGAAGGGTCGAATGAGACAAGCCAGACACTTTTAAGAGCGTGAACTCACGCGTTGCATCAAGTATTCTCGTCCACTCAATTTTGCACTCCTCTTCAAACGCGTACAGTTGGATTTTTCTAATTCACACGTACTATCCTCTTACCCAACTGGAACGACATCCAGATTTGCGCTTGGGGCGGTCCTCCCTCAGCCTGTGCTCTCTCCGCCTATCAGTATCGTCCCACTTGGCGATCACTGCATATGCACTCCTGTCGTGTCCCTTCGCTGGCCATATGTAGCTGCATCTGGAGTGCATGAGCAGTTTCGCCGTCGCAAACAGGAGCGCATCGAGCCAGCTCACTAGCCTTGGACATTCCACTATTAGGAACCTACCTACATTATTAGGTAGGTACATAGTTACTGCTTTAATACCTGCCTCGATATAGTTATGTTCCTTTTCTCAACGTCTTTCGCTCCACAGATTTGTAGACATGTTGGAACATCCGCGACTTCTAGGTTGTCCCGCAGAGTTTCTTTCGTTCTACAAAATTAATACATGTGCTGTAGGATTGCATCAAAGGTTTATCTTTCTCACTTTTCTGTAAAGTAGCATTTCTAAAGGCCTACCTACATAACTATATTTTCTGTATAGGTATATATACTAAAGAGTCTACTTCTGTATGTATGTATGTGTATACAAATATTACAAGTACTTAGTACTCGCTTTCGGCAAGGAACCCCAACTGACCGCTTCAAGTTCCCATCTCGCAAGTGGGGCCAGCTAAACTCTCGATTCTCAAAGAGCCTAGCGTGGCATTTCGTACCGCTAGAATTGCCATAAGCAGTACTATGTACGCAGGGTTCGCGCCAGTCCCGTCCGGCTGCAAGTTACATTGAGAAAATGTACATACATATACATGTAGCTAACGGTGCTTATGGTAATGTATGTACATACATACATAGGTACATACATATGAACATATGGAAGTCTTCCTCTATTCGTCGTCCCCTGCACTGCAGCGCAACGTGATTCTATTGCCCATCTCCATCTGTTTCCCAGGTGCCTCCTTTGTCCCGTACCTTAAACTACCTAACCTATTCTCTCATTCGGAACCTCTTCAACCAACCTCTTCACCTCCTATTTCCTTTCTACATCCAAATTGTCATTCATTTCCCCAAACCTCCCAACCATCGACGGTGGAGGGTGGCTACAGGTCTTCTTTGTGGTAGCCACTTATCTATACGCGCGCAAAGCATAGACGCAACTCGTTACAATCAGTATACCTCACCCACTTGACGACCTGACCCATTCCCTTAATGCGAAGCCTACGAACGCCCACCAACGAGTTCCCGTCTCATATCCGTTGAATCTAGTTATGAGCACTGTCGCAGTCAATCGGCCAGGCAACATTATTAGTTACGATCGATCACGCGAGATACCAGATACTTGATTTACCTTACTCTCCGAATTCTACAGCGAACCAGACCTACCTAGGCTGTGCTTTGAAACATTGAGGCTCTGCTCAATTATCTGACATGCTCTTGTAGTCGCCTGGTCGAATCAGTTCTTGGGGTGGAATTCCATATCCACAACGGTCATGAACGTACTCACCTGACTGGCTTTTCTTTTCTTTTGGAATACTGCGACGGGATCAAGAAGGAATGCTTAACCTTAGATTGCATTGGAATTGTCGAGGCGCCACACACTTCTCAAAATGCTCACGTTCAACTCCAACGATTGTGGCACTGGCCCAAACCCAAAGACGCCTGAACCATCAGCTCCGGGAGATGAGCTGCAGCTACCATCTCCCCCACGGCCTCGATTGAAACTGAAGAGACGCCATGTATCTCATCACCTGAACGCGCCCACACAACAATTTCTTGCGTCGGTTGCGGCGGCAGATGTACCTGTTCCAAGTATCGAATTAGATGACCCAGACAGCATGGACATCTATGACCAACTGCATATGCGGACCTTTTCACCACCCAAGACACCCGCCATTGAGCTTGCGCCGCCTTCTGACATCAAGTTTCCTGACTGGTCTGTTGGATCGGAGTGGAGCTGCTCAGATCTCGATTCGAGCCCAGAGTATGAGTCTAGTAGACCATCGACAGCCTTCTCCACCCAGACGAGCGCCTCGCTGTTTAGTCAGTTTTCGCAAGCCTCAGAGGATGGCGAGTTCATAAGCCCAGACCTGAAGAGCCCTGGTTCTCCCAAGTTGAAGCCGTATACTTACGCAGACATACAACGCAGAGAAAGGCCAAGAAAAGCACCCTGGACCAAGGCCATGGACTCGCATTTGTGGTCAACTTACATGCTATATTTGCAAGACCCGCGAGTAACTCCAATCCGCCTAGGTAGGAGCCGCATTCCTCCTAATGGAGTCTGCATGCGCGTGGCACGAGAAGCCAAGAGAAGTTGGAAAGGCTCGAAGGGGTTCTTGACGACAGACACAAAAAGTGGGAGCAGTACCCCCACTGCGGAATCTTCCAAGCCTTATATCGAATGGCCCCATACTTATGCTGCCACCCGAGCTCATCTACGAGAGCTATGCAAGATCAAGGCCACAGGTAGCCCGGGACGGTACAAGTCCCCGAGCCCAGCGCCGTTCCACAAGGCAGCTCAACGCCGTTGGAACCGAAGGTCTGCGCCACTTAGATCACCATCAGTCTTCTCTGCTCATGACATGGCGTTGTCTTTGGCGGTGAGCACTTCGGATGCGATGCAACCGGACGGTCCCCTAGCCCAGCTCACGAGCTCAGAGGCCGAGCCTTTCCCGGAGCTTCCCGAAGATATAGAGCTGGATACAGCAATTGGACAGGAACCATCTCCTGCCAACCCTCCCTACATTCGATCACCAGTTATGGCTAAAAGCTACGGGCCCAGCTCATCATCATCACTCGCTGCCAGTGTCAACTTGCCGCGACAGTCAAGTACTCTGGGTTCTCGAAAGCTCCTCAAGTCCCCTGTTCGGCTTAATAGGTCGCGCTCTGGCACGCAAAAACGGAGGTCGGTTAAGAGCCTTGAAGACGTACCACGGAAGCGACCAAGTCTGGCAGCCGCTTTTTGGAGAGAATCGCCTGAAGATTCAGGCAACCCAGCTCAGGGCCAACCCTCAGAGCTGCCGCGCGAATCAGATTTGAAAGCGCCCAGTCATCAAGTCGATATGTTTGCTGCTCCGGGACTTTCCGGAGCTGGGGAAGCTTGTGCTCTGCGGGCTGAAGACTCCAGGCCCTTTGTCGTGTCGGCGGCATCATCTCTGACACCATCCATGCAACCGCGTCGCCTAGGATCCCCATTCTCTGGTGCGTCGAGTGCAGGCGCAAGCCACAGCTTCCCTAACCGGTTATCAACACCAATCAGCTTCAACTTGAGTGCTTTGCGCCGGCCTTTTGCGACTGTGCAGCAGCCGACCCAAGAACGTGCAGAAGCGCAATCTCCTCCTAGGCCCACGTTAGCGTCTCGTCTAGCCTATCTCGATCAACGATTAAGGGAGCTACGAAATCGTGGCGGAGAACGTAGGCGTTCTCAGTCACCACTGTGATAATCTTTGCTGTCGCATTTTCCCTGCTTTTTCACCCTTGATACCTTCACGTCGCTTCTTTTTTTTTTGTATACGACTATACCAAACATGATGATTTCCTTACGATTTGAACGATATCCTCACGCCGCCTGGACTCATGCATTTATTTTAAGGGGCAGATTCTACCATTTGTTACCTGCACCAGGCTGAAGCTATCCAAACTCTTGCAGATAGAAGAGTGAGGGGACGCAAGCTCGCAACCGATTTCACAAGCTCCACGCACCAGCCATGCTTTTTGGGGAGGGCAGCAGTTTGAAGACCAATTTGTTTAAAGCTACTACTAAGATGTTGCTCGCAGCGAGAGGAGCCTCCTCCGTGCAGACTGTTTCTTTTTGTTTCCTTTTCTTATGATTATTACGAAAGATATGAACGGTTATGAGACAACAAGAGAGTGCCTTCTTGTTCGGATCACGGTTACGACTCGATACACTTCTTGTCCAACCAAAGCAATGTGAGATGAACAGCCATGGCTAGGGTTAGAACTCGGTATCCTGGCTCTGACTGAAAAGAACTGGCAATATGACGATGGTCACATGTTGCAATTCCCAGTTTTGAAGGAGGTCATGGCAACCTCTGATAAGTACTCAGGTAGATAATGCTGATAGGGAATCGTCATGATCTATTCCAAATATATTCCCATGGCGCTATGACTCGGAAAATATTTCTTAGCCAACAGGATCTTGTACGTATACGTACCTGATTCTCGCGACTCTTGCGACTCTCGCTCGGAAGGACATGTCTTTCTTGGAAGACAACGTTCAGAACCAGGGTCAAATTAAGGCCTCTGATACTGGGTAAGCTTAAGATGTAAGGTTACGAATACATAGGTGATATATAGTATATTGTAATTATAGATTATGGTCCATTGCAGAACTATGTCAATGTTTTCAACGTCCATACTGTCCCATAGACCCAGTATATAGGAAGTATGGCTGCCTCGTCCAGTTCTGATAAGGCCTGCTGGCTCCAAGACGGGGATTTATCCTGCGACCTTTTGAACTGCAAAGTACCTAGTCAAGAGATCACTGATGGGTCCTCAAACTCACTTACCAAACAAACATTACCGCAAGATCCAAGAATAGCACCACAAGTGTCTTAAATAAACAGACATAGCAGGCAGCGCTCCCATAATAGTCGCGTCTTTCATCACCAACCGTAGTTTCAGCTCATTGGTGTCATAGGCGCAGGTCTCCATCAGTGTTGGGGTTAATCGCCCATAGAACCCCACTCAAGCGGCCTGCGTGTCGATGACACAAAGTTGTGGGCCATGGGGATATAATAAAAGACCGTCCTCCCAAGATAGAACCGGTCAAAAACGACGTCCGGTACCTCTCACAATGTCTCTAGATCAGACTCGGGAATGGTATCGCTGCTTGGAGAAACCATCTGCGACCCAAATCTCGACTCGCCACGGTCCGAATCCGACTCAACGAAACCATCTGTAAACGGAGACGGGACGACAGGTGAGAGTGAGGTGGCGTGCGGACATTTGCCTTGCCCGACAGTGGACCGGTGTGTGTGGAATGAGCATTGGCGGAAGCCGAACTGGCGCTCTTCGTTTCGTAGGTTGTTGGATGGCAGTCTGAGCTGAGGGTTCTTGAAGTTCCCCTCAAGCCCAGTCTTGGCCATCTTGCGCGTGTGGCTGTGGTATTCAGCCCAGAAGTCTGGACACTTGTCAAAAAGGTGCTGGATGCTGTTGGATATTTCGGTCGTGACCACGCCACCGAGTGTCCAGGCCGTCATAGCGACAATCCACTTCCGCAGTCGACAGCCCTCCTGCGGGTCGCATGATGTGTAGACGTAGTTGATGAGTTTCGGGCTAATGTCCCAATTACACCGCAGGTGTATGTCTTGAATAGCATCCATGGCACAGTCTTGCAGGGCAGGTAGATCAACCTGCGCAGCGAACAGATGGAGGTTGACTAGGTCCCAGCGGAGCTCCTTACAGGAGCGGTCGGCCTCGGCGGCGTCGATAAATCTGTCGAAGTTCCTCCGTTCGTTGATCCAGTACACAAATAGCTCAAACATGTCCGGACACTGGTCCTCCAGGAACATGACGAGGTGAGGCTGGCCCTTTTCGAATTCGATGCGCGCTGTGTCCATGCGCTGGTGGAAGTATTGACAAGATGCCAGAAGCTTTCTTGGGATCAGGAATTCCCGATTGTCAGGCCCAACCAGCACTCTGACGGTGGCTGGACCAGCCAGCTTAGGGGAGCTTCACAACCCAATTAGCGATTTAGGTCTCCGAGCAGCTGCCCAGCAAACTTACGAGTTCATCGGACTTATCGAGGCTCTCCTCTCGGGAAATCTTCCTCTCGACATTTTTTTGTTTTCTTATATAAATCAACTCCGCTAATGTGTGCGAGGTTTAAAAGTGAGCAAGCAAGTTCAGTAGACACGGCGGAAAGAGCCGGTCTTTCCATATAAGATAGGTCAAAATCGAGGAGAGACGGGCATATTACAGTAGTGAATGAAGGGGTCTCCGTCCAGCAACATGCTTGACAAGGCTCCGAGAAGTTGGAAGCTTCCGTACAGTAGAGAGTGTCATGGGCGGTGGAGCTTCAGTCCTCGCTCAAACAACCTGACCCCTCTACATGGTAGCGACAAAAGGCATCCCGCGTTTTTTTCACCTCAACCGAGCTAACGGTGTCTGAACTGGTTACATCATGGCAAGGTACGGTCGTCGGTATCACGGTTCGAAACGCAAAGATTCGCTTTTCGTCCCATGTCGAGGCCCTAGAAAGATGAGGGTCATGGGGGTCATGGGAGGGCCCGGGAGGGAAATGTCAGGGGGGGCTAAAGAGATTTGCGAGGATGGCTGGTGGGCTCGCAGTCAGCGGATCCAAGTGGCTGCTTCAGATTCAGCCCCTGATCCGTGATGCGGGATAATGAACCGGGATTATTGCGTAGTACTTACCACTCACTCCATACTCAATTCGGCTCGAACGAGGTCACTACCTAATGCGTTCTGATCGCGTTCTTGAGACAATCTGTGATAAACTACGAATTTCTGTCTGTACAAGTGATATTTCGTACATACAAGCTAAGATCATGTACGAAGCAGCAGGTTCAGTTGTTCTCCTGTATTGATTGATAAGGATTCATGACAAATCAAGGCAATGCTTTCTTCTCCTCTAAATGCATTCCACCTCTGTGAGACTCGAAGTCGTACGTATGTAATTATGTTAGGAGACAATCCGTAAGCCAGACGCAACCAAAGGTGTTTAACGCCGACGGTGTTAAGGATTATTCTTCCTGGGAATCGAGAAAATGTCATGGTTCAACCGCCAAGTAATCAGACTCCCTGTAAAGCATGTAGGCCGTATTTTTTTTTCCCTCGCCATCGCGAGTAGTATCACATAAATATCAATATGTATGGTATGGTAGACCACGTCCAGCAACTATTGGTGAGACATAAGATCCTCTTTAAGCCCTGTCTCGCAGACCGACTTGATTAACTGCAGGGCAAGCTCCTTTCCGCGGTCGAGAGACTCCTGGTCGGAATGTAAGGGGACGTGGAGGAAGATTACCTTTTTGTGCCTCTTTTGTTTGTACAGATGGGCTAAGCTGGAGAAGTAGATGAAATCGCACATATAATGCCCAGCATCATCAGAAATCTGCAACCGGAGGCCGTCCTTTGTGCCTGTAGATCAGTGACCGAGTTTTTCAGATGATAATAGAGGTCGATGCTCCTACCGGACTTCGTTCAACCCATCGCTTGTGGATCTTTTCAATATCTAGACCGGTTAGGAGTTGCTCGGGGACACCACTGCTGCAGTTAGAGTCCACAATTGCAATCCGTATGAAGCCTTTAGGAATTACTGTACTTACTGCCATATCCACTTATCTCCTTCCCGCTGCCGCCTCGGGCCATCCCTAAGTAGTTGGCCGTCGACATCAGGCTTTTCGTATCCGTCACGATGACCTCGCCTCTCGATGGAGTAGACGAGGTCTGGACCGGCCATACCTATGTGTATGGCATAGTCGATCGTCTGCTCGGGACTGTCCCAGATCTTGGGCACCATGTTTCGCACAACTTGATAGTTTACGCGGACCGGCCCTTGTTTCAAGATGCGTACTGCGGGTAAGGGGACTGCTGCGTGGTGGGTGGAAGCCTTGGCCCTATCAGGCGGCAGGTAATCCGGCAACGAAGCAGTTATTTCCCAAGCTGGATTTACGGGGTGCTGCTCCTCGAATGGCTAGGGGAAATTCAGCAAATATGTGGAGGGAGACCCGGAGCGCAACCTACCGCGAACCCGGTGACTAACACAGTCAGCTCATCTTTGGGAGCGTTGAGCGAATCCATCGAGGCTGCACCGACAACGAAGGCAACGAAGTACGCAAAGCAGGTACGTAGTAGATATAGATAGATCTATCGAGCTGCGGGGTTTGCAAATTGCGCCGCACGTTCGGAGGGGTAAGACTTTAATACGTAAAGTAAGTAGGTCGCTGGTGGTGCCCTCTTCGAAGTTGGAGACGACAGGTTTCCCTGATCTTTCGATACCAGAAACCCCTATAAAACACAAAACCGACTTGACCTGACGTGAGAAGCTGTCCGCTTTCGGCCGCGACGAAGGAGACTGAATTATCTGCTACAAGAACGAGCGTGGTATTAATTCATACCCCTTTTTTATTTTGTTTTCTTATCCGTGAGCAAAACACAGGTCAGATAGCTGTACGTCATTCCCGGGCGAATTATTAGGTGCCTTGGGTTCTCACGTAGGTTATGTACCTAGGTATGGTCGTGGCCACGATCTACTGGTATGGAGGATGTTGGTGTGCTGACAGTGGCTGGTGCAAAAAGGTCGAGTTGCAACTTGCCGCGGACAAAACGGTATTTTTAGCTATCAGGATTTTTGATATGTACATAAAGTGCAGCATATACATACATACATACCTACCTACCTACCTACATACATACATCTACGTACAACATATACCTGGTAATTGAACTCATAGAACCAGACCAGCTTCAAGACATACTCCCGCCAAGAGAAAGACAAATCAACCAAATCTATACTGCACGAGGTAATCGCATCTTCGGACATGGTAAAAACGCCCCAATCTCGACACGTTCTAAAAAGACCAGCGCTGATGTGTTGATCAAGGTCGACTACGAAGTGAGCGCTGCGAATAGCATCGGTACCCATGTTAGTCAGCTTCTAAGGACGATTGGAAACTGGAGCAGACCTAGGTAACCCCCCACAAAGAAATTATTAAGAGATACGTAAGAGGTTCATAGGGGATGGTTGTTGTAACATTGTTGTAAATATCTATCACATGAACTGACACGATGCCTCCGAACAACACAACAGCGGTCACGGCCTCTACATGTTCCGCTCCATGTTCGTAGCATCTTCAACTGCCGTACGCCTCCCCCTTTTCCACCATTTCCCCGAGGAAGTAACTTAACCTATTGACCGTACCTCTCTCTACGCAGGCCCTCGTCGGACTAGCTGCTGCTGCTGCTGCTGGGATTACCACTGGTAGCGGGAGCCTGGGCTTTCTTCTCGGGTCCTGCATAGGCTTCGTCGGCGCCTCGGTCCACTTCTATCGCATGTGTCTCGCTCAGGCGCTGGCTGCCATGGACGAGCACCCGCGCCTCATGCAGCTGCACCTGGCCTACAACTTCCCCTGGCTAGGCTACCAGCACCTGCGCATCAATCAGCTTCGCTCTGAGCACTGGGGCAGAACCTCATACGCACGCCAGGGCAACCTGGTTGCTGCCTGGCATAGCGCGTCAGCTGCCCTCGACGAGATCCACGATCGCAAGACAGGCTTAATCCTCGAGGCCATAATCAAGGACGAGGCTGCGAGAGGCTTGATCCAGGACAAAGAGAACTGACCCGGCCAAGGTTCCTATCTGATGTAAAGAGATTGGGGGGAGTGAGTATATGAGTCATTAGATACACGGCGCGGTAGACTGTCATCAACATTTATAGATGCTCGTTTCTTGGACTTCTGAAAGTCCAAGTAAGCTACTCGGGGGTACCTATGTATGTTATACATATTCGCGACCTGTTGCGTGAATAGATTTGCCACGAGTATTCTTTGCGGAGACGGGGGTGGTTGGAGGCGCCATCACCGTGAATGCGAAGCATTCAAAAAAATGGTCGTATAGGCTTGTGTACACCTACCACTCTGGCTAGGTACCTACCTATGCTACATCTGGAGAAATCGTATCCCTAAAGGGAACCTCCTATCCAAGTATCTTTAGCTCGCCAGCATCATCATACGTGACTCTACCCTCCTCGACCGCTTTACGCAGGTCTTCTGACAGGACATCCCTCTCGCCAGTTCTCGGATCCCATGCCCATCCTTCCTGCATCCACAACCATCTGAGGCACGCGCGAAGCTCCTTATCCTCGGGATGTACACGCATCCATTCAGGTTGGAATTCTCCTTCACGCCCTCTGCCCCTCCAGTCTTCCGCACGACCGAGCAGGACATCTCGACAGAAAATCCTCCAGCTATCGATGGCATAACGACCCTGTGTCATATGGCCAATTTCCCACTCGGACGGTCTTGGGTTCTCCATACCCAAGGCTTCTCCCCCCCGGATCTCGATTCCGTCGCTCGCTTTAGGATAGTTCTTCACGCTGTGTCGCACGCCAGCTCGAGGCGGTGTTTTTATCCATATGCGTGCGTACGTCTGAATAGCAGTAGCCCGGACGACGGCGAGACCAAGGTGCTTGATCATCGCCACTATATCATTCGTGTCCGCTTCTGCTAAATCTCTTGGGGTTGGATATTTACTCATGAGTTTGTAAAAAACTGGTATTGCTTGCTTCCCCTTCACACGTCTTAGGAAAGTCACGGCTATGAGTAGGCGAAAGGGGTCAGCAGCGAGGTCCTCTTGGATTAACCCAAACTTTGGCGCGTTTAGACATGGAAAGGGTATACACGGAACGGTGCCTCGAAGAGGTCGTGGGCTCTTTGCCTCGAGCGGGCTGGGCGGGTCTATAACAAAGTAGGGAGACTTCGCTTTCCGTTTGGGCGTCAGGGCGTGTGCTGGTGCCTGTGACGGAGAAGACTTGTCATCTCTCCTCAGCAATGCTGTTGTATGCTTCTCCGACGTGTCCCAGCATAACTTTGCTTGTGAATCCTTTAATGACTCTTTGGCCTCGATATCGGTATCGGTAACGGCATGAGGCGGTGGTCTACTGCGCAGGATATCGCTACCACTCACAGATTCCTGGTCATCTGCAAGCGGTGTCCTTTTAAAGATGGATTGGGAGCCTTGTAATGACCAGCGAGATCCGGTCCATGACCGTCATCTGGGATCTGTTTGGACATAAATGTGATATGATCACGTCGGTTAATCACATTTGCTTCACGAAGAACTGGGCCCTGAGCCGGAGCAAGGACTGCATGATATCCAACATCATGCGCTTCTTCGGGGATCCTGCCCCACTCCTCTTTTCTCCTCGCCTCCCCCCTTGCCTTCCTCAGTCGCTCGCCATCATGCACCGACTGCTCTAATGGCTGTGAAGCAGGTGCAGGCCAAAATGGCGATTCAGCTCCTTTTCTGTGCTTCTTGGTAGTCTGTTCCGGGATCGCCTTTCCGTTCATTTCTACCTTCTTCCTCTTCTTACTGGCTTGTTCTATCGTACCCGAATGAACAGGATGTACTGTTTCCGTGGCGTCCTTGACCTTTTCGCGAAGCTTCGAGGTCTGTTTCTTGGAAGATTCATGCGAAAAAACTACGGGTGGGTAGAGGATTTCAGTAAGAAAGGTAAGGATATCTTGTCCGTCGAGCGGGTTATCGAATGACGCCTTCTCTCTCATGCTGTTTGCACAGCACAGCATCTGTTCCCATTGCTCGAAACCACGTAGCAAGCTAAGGCGGGTAAAGTATTTGATGTCCTCCCGAGGAGCCCAACCATTCACAATGGTGGTTCCCAAATACCATTGGTGAAAATCGTCTCCAACGTCGAAACCGAATGTATAGTCATTGGCTAGCTTGTTGCTGTGAGATGGGTTCCCCATCTCAGCTAGATAAAGTCGCCGCATCCAGTCCATGATATTGGCGAGGACATCTACAAACTGAAATGATATAGATGAGATTTACAACTGAAGATTGGAAAAGTGAAGTAAGTGGCTGGTTAAGAGTTAAGAGAAAGGAAAAGAAATGAAAAGTCAGAATAGCGAATGATTTGGCTAACCCCTCCTACATCATATATGTACCTAGGTACGTACTAAGGTAGGTCGTGCCACGACCAACTTTGCAATAGGTATCGACATTCTGAAGTTCCAACTCCCATACTCAACCTACTCAAAGCTCAAAGCTGATAGCATACTCTAAATTATGGACTTATGTACTGCGTGAAATCTAGCCAAAGTACCTAGGACCTGGGGGTTTCAGAACACTCGCTTCCCGTCCTATTCCGTACCTTGCCGTATCTTTCCACGGGGCTGCGTCTTGTATTGAATCAAATGGGCAAATGTCTCATTTACTATACAGTGTACACATTTGGCATGCATACCTATCACGATAATACGTCCTGAAGTCTTCCGCGCACTTCAAGATTTTTGAGAAGGTCTAAGATTTAGGGACTTGATATACACTCTAGAGTCGCAACTCAGGATTATTCCAACCCATTGCAGCCTTGTGTCTTTTATCTTCTTCTCTCCTTGCTGTAAAGAAGGAGCGGTAGGTGACCTAGTAATACATGTAGTAGCGGGCACCTTTTACAAGCGGATCTTGTCGGCTGCCTTTGGCGGGTCGTAGGTAATCTTTCTCGCCTTGACCGTTGACCACTTGTATCGCTTGACCCAGACGCTCAGAGCAAAAAGAACAGCTGTGACAGTCAAGACTTTCATGCCCATTCGCTTTCGGTCGTCCATCTCAGGTTCGGCCGCCCAGTTGAGGAATTCTACCACGTCCTTGGCCATTTGAGAAGACGATGCCGGGGTCTCATCCTCGTACTCGACGAGACCGTCATACAGGACACGGGCCATGGCAATGCCTGTGCCTGGGAAGTAAGGGTTGAAGTTGAGACCAGCGCCGACCTGAGCACCAGCCGGAGGTTCCTCAGGATACCCAGTCAACAGGCTGAATATGTAGTCACAGCCGCCGTGCCGTCCCTTGACGATCAAGCTCAGATCGGGAGGAAGAGCACCGTTGTTGGCAGCTCGAGCAGCCTCGTCGTTCTTGTATGGGGCCGGGATATAATCGGACAGCTTTCCCGGTCGCTTTTCGATTTCGCCCTCATCGTTGGGTTCGGTGTCATATTCATTCTCTTCTGCCAATTCCTTGGCCTCGTCTACGGTCAAGATGGTCCCCACGAGGGTTCTATAAGGAACTCGGCTGAGCGAATGACAGGCTGCGCAGACTTCACGGTAAACCTGGAAACCTCGGCGAAGTCTATCGACGTGTGAGAAACATCTTAAGAGTGACAGGAGAATACTGGAGCTGGTAATGTATGTATACTAACGCTTGGTGGTCGAAGGTCTTCAGCCATTGTTGATGGACCCATGGGTATTTTGCCGCATGGAGACTGGACCGAGTGTATTTAGCATATAGACGTACGTCGTGTCGAGGCGTCAATCTTACCCTTCCTCGGCAGGCGTCATTGCGTGCGCAGTAGATCCATAGAGGTGATAGTACCAGGCGACGGAACCGATAGCAAGTGCTGTGGAAGCGGCCGCAGTCACGTTGAGTCCCATGGGAGATTCGGCAGAGGCTCCAGAGCTTGACGTGGAGATGTGTCGCTGTAGGACAGTATGGTCAGCGATTGTACAGGAAGGTATGGACAGGTGTCGTCGGAGACATTGTGATAGAATCAGTGCGTACCTTTACCAAGGCGGTCGCGCCATTTCTGGCGCCATTGAGAATGCGCGTCGAGCGCAGGCAAGACCTTGCCAACATTGAGGGCGAGATTCTACCCGTTTGCAGTACGTAGTCAATGGGAGGGGAGGAGGCGGCGATATTCGTTGGTCAGGTTGTAGAAAAGGTCGGAACAACCAAGGTTGGATAGAAGGAAAAAGTGCTCAGGCTTGAAGCAATTGGAAATTGGAAATAGACGTATCCTATTGGCTCAACGTTGGCTTCGGTACATGCTACGTACTCTCAGCCCTCAGTGCTCACTGCTCACTCTAAAATGCATTGTAGGGGGGTGTCCACCGCGCACGTGACTTTAAATTACATTCTTTGGGACGCGGTGTCATGACCGACGAAGACCATCCCTCTACTTCACAGATAACATCGAAAGTTGTCAATATAAAGACATTTCTTCGTACTTGGACATATACGAGTTTCATTCTTTTCTCCTATCCTTTTCCTTTTCCTTCACTGAAATGATATAATGATTTTCTCCAATCATTCAAATAAGTATTAACACGTGCAGAACATTTTTGGATATCTTCTAGAACTTCAGATTTCTCTTCTTCCTAAATCCCACTTTCCCTCAATCTTTCTTTAATGAGAAACATGTTGTTTGTAACTTGTCATGTCAGGTAATTCTTTCAATGATGGCCATTCATACCGTTGACCTTTCTCCGTTCCTTGACGGCATCGGCAAGGTTGGCGAGAACTGGAACTGTGTCTTCCCAGCCAATACAGGCATCTGTAATGCTTACGCCGTACTCGAGACCTGCCTTTCCTTCTTTCGGTACTTTCTGATTGCCTTAACCGAGAAGCCAGTCAGTACGACAAGACGGGCCATGGATTTATGTCTCGGAGAATGCTTACCCTCGCTAATGTGACTCTCGATCATGACACCCATGATACTTTTCTCTCCTTTGGAGATCTGCTCTGCCAGATCAGCAGCAACCTTTGGTTGGTTCTTGTGGTTCTTCAACGAGTTCCCATGACTGCAGTCGACCATGAGCCTCTGCCGTAAACCCGACTTCGCCAGAGCTGCCTTGGCTTCTGCGATGCTTTTCGCATCGTAATTGGTACCACGACTCCCACCTCGTAGGATCACGTAGCAGTCCTCATTGCCAACTGTTCCAACAATGGCCACAACTCCGGGTTTGGTGACCGAGAGGAAGTGGTGAGGGTGCCTGACGGCGCCGATTGCATCAATGGCGACACTCAGCGTCCCATCTGTACCATTCTTGAACCCTACCGGAAACGACAGGCCGCTCGCCAACTCCCGATGCAACTGACTTTCGGTGGTCCTGGCACCGACCGCTCCCGCCGAGAGGACGTCTGCTAAGAACTGGGGCGAGATGGTATCTAACATCTCGCTAGCGATGGGCATGCCCTTGTCGGTGAGGTCGACGAAGAGCTGCCTCGACATGCGCAAGCCCTTGTTGATGTTGAAGCTGTTGTCAATATCGGGGTCGTTGATCAGACCTTTCCAGCCTACGGTCGTTCTCGGTTTCTCAAGGTAAGCCCGCATGACAATGAGCAACTCGTTCTTGTGCTTCTCCTTCTCCTTCAGTAACATGTCGCAGTATTCGAGGGCCGACTTGGGGTCGTGGATGGAACACGGCCCGATGATGACTAAGAGTCGTTGCTTCTCGTCGGTGCCATTGACCACGGCCACCACCTCTTCGCGACTCTCGAGCACCGTTTTTTTCGACTTGGTTGTCTGGGGGATCTCGTGTTGGAGGAGATCCGGGGGTGTCAAAGGGTTGTACCCGCGTACTAGAATACCAATCAGTTTTGTGGTCCTCTGCCTCGCAGAAACCGATGCGTACTTCTCCAATCTTCGCTATCGGCTTTGTTGCCTACATTCTTGTTCTCGATATAGAAGCTCTTGCAATTGAGGGTCAGCTACCTAGGTACCTATGCGAGTCTAGCTTTGGCAACACTAGATTACTAGGTGCGCTTACAGTCATGATAGGCTAATACTAAGCGACTTCAGTCACTTGTGTAGTGATAGATAGGCAAAGCAGTAGCTTGTTTCCGGGCTGTCTTCTGTTTGCGAAGAGGCGAGTCTCTCTTCCTCTTACACTCGACCTCAGGAATCTAGAAAAATAGCAGTTATTAGCCAGCGCAAAAAAAAAAGATGGTGGGGAGTGGGTGGTGCTGCAGGTGGTGCAACTCTATGAAATTTTAGTGGATACTCCAAGTGTATGTAGTAATGTACTACCTCCGATGGCGGGGTATAAATATCAACTACATAACTATTGGACGTCATACCCACATGTATGTAGATTACCTAGTAATAGGTCAGGTACCTACCACAGACCATCAGCTGGGTACACCGTACAACCATAGATTGGTGAATAGTATGCAGCTGCGTTAAGTAGGTCGGTAAAGTCAAGATCGAGATATACACCTTACACGTGGCTGGATATCCTCCTGTTTATAAATATCATACATCATCAAAGGGGCTTTTGTCAACTCCAGAGAACCTTAGTAGTAGTATCCCCATTCACCATCCTTGATTCCTTTGAAATCACCTCGGTCACCCCGATATCATTATCTAACTGTACAGGTACCCCTTGAAAGCCTACCACTAAAGGAAAGGGTACATTTACAGTCCATATCGTCTGTAAGATTTTGCTTCATTCACTTTTCCCTCGGATTCCCGCCGGGTCAGCCACGGCTTCCTTCTCGAATTTCTCAATGCCGTTGACCCTCCCATACGTCCACTTCAATATCATGGTGCTCCCAGTCATTAGTGACGCAGAGAATGTAAAAAGTAACGCACGCTGCCATGTGTTCAGGATGCCAAATATGGGATAGGGGTACCTTTTGGAAAGGTTAGAGATGATCGAAAACCTTTGACGCTAGATGTGGGATATCGACAAAGCAGCTTACCAGCCGTTGTGGGAGAAACAATACTCTACCCAGAACCAGTATAGGAATGCCAAGAATTCACTCAAGGCCAAGGCCGAGTAACCATGTATGGTCCACGGAGGGCTTAGGAAGAGGAGGTCAATCGCTAGAAACAAAGCCGGCGCTGCGTGAAACCCGAAATCCGGGAGAAACTCGAGCTGGAAGTCGGGAGGAAAGACGAGGCTCTTATCAATGGCGCAGAGCCCCCAGTATAGAATGCTGATCAGGACCTCTAAAGGTGCCGAGCATACGGAGAGTATGTTTTTGAGCTCAAACAGCCGGGGAGAGAGAGTAACATCGGCGAGGAGACCAACGACGAAAGTGCACGATGCGAGAGTCAGCCCGATAATGGTAAGAAACTGATAATGTCCACCAAAAGCAGCTGACATTGGAGTGTCCCATGTGGCGAGAAAATTGAATGAAGCTGTGAAGGACGCAATTCCTGCTGAGTGAAGCAGCATGGAAACTTGTCTCGACGGAGAGGTGAACCTCTGAAGAGGATGACGACGAGCCATTCTTCAGCCACACACAAAGTGAGCGGAATGAAATCTGGACTGATTCTAGCAAATATATCTCGGGACCTCACGGGAACAGATAGCTCGGCTCAAACGCGATCCAGAAACACGCCTCTATATGACCACAAATGATAATCAGTTAAAAGGAGAGGCAAGGCGAGAGAGGTACAAGGTACGGACATACATGTTGAGGACGTGGGGGTGGAGTTTAGTACGCCACATGAAACATTTCAATATCTACATAAGTCGTGTACTAAGGTATTCAAATAACAAAGCTGCATTTGAAAGCATGTACGAAGTACGAAGTAGATGTATCGCATTGCTCGAACATCTCGTCTTCCCGTATCAAGATTAAACCAATCAATTTGTTTTCGAAGAGTCTGAAAAGTCTACAACGACCAAACTGCCTTTACAGTTTACTTTAGGTAGGTAATGCATCCGTACCTACTTCGTAGACATCCATATTTTGAAGCAAAGTGCAAACTGCTGGAGCAAGGATTAGAGCGGGAGGAAGAACATCACGTGATATCCACTAACGCAACCTCTTTGTACTTTTTTCAAATCTGTCGCATATCTTGAAACAATGCTCAATACGGACGAGGCTTGTATCAGTGAATTGCCTCAAAGAAGCGTCATAAAGCCGAATGAATCCTGGTATATGAAGATGCACCACTACCGTAGCACCTAGGAAAGCTTTATCAGAAACGACACTGCTCCCCCTATTCAGTACCGCTCCTACGATACCGGCAATCCGGGGGTAGGCAGCTACATGGAGACAAGGTGGTAAGCTGTCTGACTCAAATTCAAACACGTAAGGACCTTGCAGCATGCTCTAGCATCTGAATTTTGCAGTACTACAGGTACGTACGGGTCCCAGGCCTACAAAGTACTAATTCAATACTTCACCTAGATGCATGCATGTATCATATAGTCGCATCAGTATAATCCTTTTGCTTGGCCAATCCTACGACCAAGCAGTATCGCAGAGCTGCCTAAGTGACTACCTAGACTATATCAATGTTGAGGATCTTAATATCCTCCTCCGGCTTCTCTTTATAAGTCCGCGCATTCTCAATCTTGTGAACCACATCAAGTCCCTGCACTACCCTCCCAAATATCGTATGCTTGTTGTCCAGCCACGGCGTCTTCTCGGTGGTGATGAAGAATTGACTGCCGTTGGTATTCGGGCCGGCATTTGCCATACTCACTGTGTAGGGCTTATCGTGCTTGAGCGTGCTGAATTCGTCCTCAAACTCCTTGGCCCAGATACTCTCGCCACCAGTCCCGTCACCAAGAGGGTCGCCTCCTTGGATCATGAACTTTCGTATCACTCTGTGGAAGATTGTGTTGTTATAATACCCATGTTTTGAATGAGTGACAAAGTTCTCCACGGCCTTTGGTGCCGCGTCCGGAAAGAGTCGGATATGAATGTCCCCATACGTTGTGTGGAGAATGGCTGCCGTGCCAGTTTCCCCAGTCTTCTTCTGCGCTGCCTTCTTAGAACTGGACGCGGTCGGCTTTTCATTCAGTATGTCCCTTTCAGATTTGGAGATGTCATCATCGTTGGTGAACATATAAAATCGAACCTTCCCTACAGCTGTTGCAAAGAGCATTGGGTCTCTCGCCTCCGACTCTTGTAAGAGTGGATTGCTCGAAGCTGCCATAGCTACGGTTGTGACGCCTTTTTTCTGTGGCTGCCCTTGATAGACAGCTAGGTTGACCGGACGAAGTTGTTCGTCTTTTCCATATACCTTCACGACCTGATTGGTGAAGGTATTAAGTACCTTGATACCAAAGATAGAGCCATATAAGATAAAATGACCTGACTCGTCAAAGATGACATTCGCCTTGTTTCGAAGCGAGGCGGATTCGATTTCCCGTTCCGCGGCGAGCCTTCTCCCGAAGTCGACGTCGCCCAACTTCTGCATGGCTGTCCCCGCTCGCTGCATCTCCTCGATAACCTGTAGCGACTCATCATAAGTCCTGTATAGCTTAGCCGACCCAAAATCGAAGACGCGAATCTTACGGTCGGGCACGGAGAAAGTGACAAACTGGTGGCCTGAGGGCGATACTGTGATAGAGACAGGCGTCGACTTTGCTTTCTTGAATTCGAAAAGGTTTGTAGAGCTTTTGTACTGGAACACGTTCTCCGGTTGCTCATAATTGGCACTGGGCGACCAGTACTCGAGCATCCCGCCATCATCCGCAGACACGACGCAGTCGTAGGAGTCGTTAAAGGCCATTATCGACACGACACTCCTATGCAGACCCCTGACGGAATGTATAGGCGTTGGATCTTCTCCACGTCCATCGTAAATATAGATGAGGGGTTTCGAGTCGTCCGAGACGGCCAGGAGTGGCAACGAAGCACCACGTTTGTGCACCCAGCAGACGCATCTTGGGGTATAGTCGAGGGGGAGCATAGCGAGGAGGTCGAAGGTGACAACATCGAAAATCTTTATGGTCTGGTCGGCACCAGCAGTCGCAAAGCTTCGGCCGTCCTGGCTGACGGAGACGGATCGCACATCACCTTGGTGAGCCTTGAACTCCTTGATGAATTCAATTCCCTGTGCAACTTTCTTCCAGAACTTGACCACACCATCGACGGAAGTTGTGATGAGAAAGTCGGACTGTGTTACATTGACAAAGGATACTTGTTCCTTGTGCATTAGAGATTTAGAGTAGCGCGCTGATTTCGGGAGTGCTTCGACATAGAGCTTTTCGTGAGGTAGCACTCGTCGTTTCTTCCTGGGCGCCGCTGTCATAGAGGGCAGTTGTGGTCCCATGTCATCCTCGTCTGAGGAGCTGTCTAAGCCTGGTCAGCCTACTCACCGGCGAGAGGGTCAGGGTATCGTACCATGGTCATTATCGCTTGCGAAATCCGAATGACTTCTCTTTTTAAGCATTTCCGCCATTTCAAGGGGTCTGCGAGATGATGGGTACGACGCGGTTCGTGACGCGGTTCGTGACGTGGTTCGCGACGCGGTTCGTGAAGGCGTAACAGTTTATAGAGGTTGTTTCTAGGCAATTGGGGAATCTCAGCTATTTGATACCTACAGTAGGTGTCACAGCATTTGCTGGAGACTTTGATGCGATGTACATTCAAGTTAACGAAGAGCTTGTCAATCTCAAATTTGCCATACATCCAACTTGAGCTATGGATCTGGGCTTTTGTAATCGATAAAGATGTATCTCCTATCTTATCAGCTGGTATGAAACATCTCCACTTTCATACCTGTCCATGGTACTTCGGAATTCGTACTATTATGTACCTAACTTCGGTTCCTACTAATTGTTTAATTTGTGGCCATATGATTTGAAGAGTGACAAGTGAGTGTCAGAGTCCGTTTGTTCTACGCAGACGTATATACGCGAAAATTATCCTGCGGTGACTGAATTACTATTAGTGTAGTAATACTTCGTACACTATGTGTACAATCCATACAATCCATGAAAGAACTTCGGCTGTTGATCGGATATAACCCCATACTGCCCGAGGGCTTGAATAAATTGTAGCCAGTCAAGGCCGTCAGCCTGCGAGAGAGCACATTCTAACATAAAGAGGTATACATGTACGAAGTACATGCAGTATACATGTATACATAGTACCTAGAACGGAAAGCGGGGTAGCACGTGTACCTACTATTGATAGGTAGGAGTGGCATGTAGTGTGTACAGTGCGTACTCGTTTCCTCATCTCGCCGGCCGAACCGTCCGGGGGACCAGTCACCATCCCCCGGTTCCAATGCAGAGAAATCTGACCAATTCCAGGCGTCATATGAGATTCCGAGTCTCGCATTCCCCGGGGTCTTGCAGATTGTGCTGCTTACCATCTCCCCTTCGATCAATCATCCCCCGCCATTCCGCCGGGTTTGACTACTGTCCCTGGTCTTGGCCTTATCTCTGCACCTTGCGCACCTTGCTAGGCCAAAGATAGATAGTCTAATGCCTCTTGTTAAACTCCTCACGTCTGGGAAGTAGGGTTAAGGCGCAGAGCTATATATCAATCACAATCCCAATCCCCGACCAGCGCCAGCCGCCCTCCCACCCATAAAGTGTTCTCGCAACCGACTCTTCGGAACTGTAACTGTGCCATCTCATCCTTCCCGTCTTCTTGTCCTGCATTGGTCAGCGAACCGTGTAACAACCCATCCCAGAAAAAAGTACAGTCGCCTCTCCAGCCGAGAGTCCTGCATGTCGAATATGCGCCACAGTCGCCGCTGGAACGAGGGATATTGTGCTCGTGCAATTTCCCACACCTAGGCTACTCATTGTCTATCAGAGTCGCCGGCGTATAATGCCACGTCCGAAAAGACCCGGCGCACCAGAACCGAAACGACGAAGTCGAAATGGATGCTGGCATGTAGCCCTGCCTCTCCTTCTTTCCGTCTCACCCGCTATTGCTCACCCGTCTCTCCGGTCTGCAGTACCGCTGACTTATATCCAGGCCGTGTAAAAATCGTAAAATCAAATGCGGCGAGGAGCGTCCCAATTGTCTCAAGTATGACTACCGTCTTCATTACCTATGCTTCAATTTCTTCCTCATCTCGCCTTGTCTTTTGCTCGCTACCCCTCCCCATTTCCCCCGTCTCTCTTTAGTTCCCCTCTAGGAGTCCCGTTGTAACTAACAGCCGGCCGTTGAAGTTGTCAAAGAACGGGGGAAACATGTGACTATAGCATCCGTTTAAACTGGGAAGGTCGAAGAGGGAAGCGGCCGGAGCCTGGTCTTGTCGACTTCGGCCAAGAAGTCCTATCACCCCCCTTACCCGCTAGGGGGTTCAAGTTGGTTCATCAGTATCCCCTTTCTGATGCTCCAGGACAACGAAGACTTGAGCCTCTAACCAGCCCACCAAATCAGCCAAAGGCTGAACGCCACAGAGTCTTCACTCCGGCCGTACCTCTGCTAGAAAACCCATTGTCCACGAGTGTCGACGAGACGGACCCCTCCTTGACCTTGCCTGCCAATAAACGGGCAAAGTTGACATCAGATCTCCAGTCGCCCGATCCCCCGCCAGCACACCTGATTGAGCCAAGGCACAATTCTGCAGCCAGTTCGACTCTGGACTCTAGCGTAGCGTCCTTTCGGTTTACGGTTGGTTCTGGCCTGTCAGCTGGCTCTCCGCTGACACCTACGACGTCGTCCACGTACAGCGACGACGATCAACGTCACACAAGCCGGAGACTTTCCGTAAACTCTCTCCTATCAGCACCCCCCGGTCCCCAGGCCTTACAAGACGAGAATATCACTCGCGCAAAGTGCGGCTTACCACCGATAGACACTCGCACGCGTATGTCGACTGAAGCAACCTATTACGGCATTGACCGAGGCTTTCCGGATCGTGATCTGGGGAAGAATGACGACGTCACTGCTATCAGTGGGTCGTCGCCATTGCTGCAGCGCGAGTTTATGGACGCACCATTCGGCGAATCAAGCGATGAATTTGCCTGGAACGAATTTGGATTTGGAGTCGAGACCAATGAGTTCAATGAGGAGGAGGGTGGATATTATTCAAAAGCAGTGCCGATATATATTCCTCACAACCTCGAACCCCTCCCGCCAAAGTAAGTGCAGCTGGTGCAGGGCAAGACCGTCTACTGCCTGGTGTTTTGCTGACATTCCCCTAGGCTTATAGACAACCCAATGAACCTTCTCGTGAGTCGCCCTCTCTCATCTTGAAACGTTCATGTCATATCTAACAGTTGATAGTATTTTGTAGGTCACGCGGTGAAATTAAATAGGTGGAGTATAGCTTACATTTTGACAACCAGCACCATTTCCTGAACCACACCGCTCGAGGTAGTTTGTCCTAGTGATTTTGAGCACAGGTCTCTGCTAACACTTAGGCAAGTACTCGTCCCATATGATGATCCACATGCGAATCCATTTCGAACAATCCTCCCGCACATGGCTGTCAAGAATGACAACCTCTTAGCACTTCTCCTTGCGTATTCAGGTAAGAATTCCGACTGCCCTTCTGCCTGTATGTCGCTCAACACCTAGCGGGTAGCTTCCCATAGAGCACGAGTCCTGAATCACCCCGAACCTACATTCAGGATCGCCTTCTGGGTGGACGACATATTTCCCGCTCTCCGACAGGCTCTGAATGACCCAGACAGGAACTTCTCAAATGCCAACCTTGCGACGGCCATCATGCTGGCTTCGCTTGAGATCATCTCTCCGAAGGTGTTCGGGTACGACATCCCATGGCAAAAGCACCTAAGCCTTGCAAGAGAGCTTATAACTGCCCGCCCAGGCGGTCTTCGCGGACTGCAGTCTAACTTCCGCCATGATCCTGTCTGCTCTTTCCTCTGGAGCTGGGCTGCTTATCTCGATGTCATAGGAAGTCTCAGCGGGGGACCCAAAGATTCCTCGTCAGCATGGATATTCGACTACGAGGTTGATGACATTGTCGACGGCTACGACGAGATAGATTGCATCATGGGTTTCACCACGCGATGTATCTATCTTCTTGCTAAAATCGCTGACCTTGCCAGGAGATGCGATGCTGAGCGCATCCGAGACAAATTCAATCTGCAATACAGTTGGGAGCCAAGTGATGATGTCTTCGAGCAGGCGGCGAGGATTGAAGCAGCTGTAACCGAGAGCATGGTCCAGTCACCGGTGCCTTGTAAGCATATACACAAGAAAGGAGATGTTGAGAAATGGGATAGGCGCGAGATGGAGGCTACTAATGAAGCCTTTCACTGGGCCGGGCTGGTTCATCTGTACCGTCGGATCATGGGGAAGCCATCCGAAGATAGCACAGTCCAAACAGCCGTGCGGAAGATTATTGAATGTTTTGGCCGCATTCGACCTGGTGGAACAGCAGAATCCTGCCTTCTGTTTCCCTTGTTCACTGCGGGTTGCGATGCCAGGGACGAGGGACACAGGAACCTCATCTTGAAAAGGTTCATGACAGCAGAAAATCACGGGATGACTCAGGCAAGTTTGATGAGCTTATCCTCTCCCAAGGTGACTATTCTTCCTAACAGAACACTGTAGGTCCACAATGCCCGTCGACTGATGCAAAAGGTATGGGAGACTCAAAGGCCTTGGGAAACTCTGGTCAGCACGGAGTTTATCGGATGAATATTTATAACGAAACGACTGGTTGGCAAGGGATATATACTCTGTCTATCAGATAGTACTTATAGCATGGCTGGCTTCAAGTAGCCTTCAGCCAGGTGGTATAATCAAGACGGACATGGGGACATAGGACGTTGCATGACACCGACCACATCAATGTGTGGTTATTATACGTTAAAGGAGGGATTTGATGGAAACGGATGACGCGAGGATTCCCCCAGACAATGACAAGTTGCCCTAGCGATACAAAATGGATGGGGACCAACATGTTAGCTTCGGATCGAATTTGATATCACACTTCATAGGTTGGCTAGAACTGGACATGTAGGAAATGGAATTCTTCCTTATTACGTGTAATGTCAAAGTACATAGGTGGGTATGCACCTAAATCACATGCCTACATAAAAGACAGTAAAGGTCTAAATTGTGGCTGCCTTGGCGGTCGGGTACGTGCATATGTCAGTCGTCCGTATGTACTAATAGAGTATTAAGTACACATACATTACATACATGTATTCACGTCTGTAGAGGTTATGTACTAAGTATGTATACTAAGTATGTATGTACATAGTAATCCGTAGGTATGAAAGATGCTAAGTATCAATCGCGTCACCAATACTACCAGATGGATCTTACACTTCCCACAAGAATTGCACTCTGCTGAACTGCCTAGATCGGGAGTACCACGGTAATGATGGATATTGATGACATCCTAAGAGATGTCGATCCTGCGTTCGACTCCATACCGCAGGAGACGCGTGATTTACAGACGTTGACGCGTGCTTGGATGGCCGAGAGATCTTCGCCTGAACTCCTTGAGTACGTGGCAGCATAATATTGTATATTGTCTATGATGGAATGCTGATAGGTTCTTTTTCCATGCTATAGTTGGCCGGCTGATGGTCTGTTTGAGCGCATAACCGATCGCATCAAAGCGCAGATCGAAAAGATCGAAGATATGACTGGTGATATGGATCCGAAGACAAACTTTGCCTTGATTGTCATACAAACCGAGCTTGAACGGTATAAGTATCTAGTACGAAGCTTCTTAAGGGCTCGAATAGCTAAAGTATGGCTAACATGTTGCTCCTTTCACCACTTCCTTTGAGATTCCAGTGCTGATCTTGCCCACCAGATTGACAAGCACACTCTACACTACCTCTCCAGTCCTGTACTCCGAGGACGTCTCTCACCAACGGAACTTGCATATGCGACGCGACATCAAGCTTTGCTCCATAATCACTATCTATCATCCTTCTTATCGTCCTTCCCACCGCCCCTGCAAAATCTTAACGACACTGTTGGAAACATCAGTATGATTGACACACCAGACTTGGATACGGCCGTATTTATCCGGTTGCTCAGGGACACGCTTGTCGAGGGCCGCGGAACCGACGCCGACGGCCAGATGAATGGTAAGAATGGCGATATTGTCATCCTCAGATGGTCTGATGCGAGAAGGCTGGTCGATCCGGGCTTGGCGGAAATTGTTTGACGAGTTTATATTTGACTTGTCTCAAGGGAAACCGGTTCTTGTATTTCGTACATTGTGCCGAATAATACAGTCAAATATTCTATTATGTCTTTCCTTGAGTCAGTTTGCCTCTTCTTTTTCTTCTCTTTCTTCGCGAAAGGTGTAGACTATGTGATACCTTGCCTAGGTTCCTCATAAAATACTAACTACACGGGCATGTAGGTACTGGAGGTGTCTGCCATGGATAGGTATGTATGCATGTATTGGGTATATGTACCTAACCCACTAACCCAAGTACTGAGCAGACGGTCCCGCATTATTAGATCAACCTCACTTCCATCTTTCACTTTGGGTGGATTGTGTGATTTGTAGCATCTATGCGTTCGCCGGCTCTTCATTCTTGCTTTATGGAAAAGGGGGGATTTCATCTAATCGTCGCCTAGGTACCAAGTTCTGGTTCCTTTTATTCATGTGATAGAACTTAAGGCAGCCAAGTACTACCTACGTTCTATTTATAAGCTGTCTACATTATAATGAGTGACCTTCAGAAGGCATGGGCCAAGAATCGCCTAAGTGCTATACCTGCCGAGAGCTTCGACGAGCGGGAAGAAGACGAGGTTGACCACATCCCCGAGATTCTGGATCATCCTGACGATGACTCGTCTTCGGCATCATCAGCTTCTTCTACGGGAACTGTCATCCCGTCCCCAAGCCACAACCTATTTGCCAGGCCACTGGGGTAGCTCCCCTCAACCCAAACTCGCTCATTTCCACGGCAGCTGATTTTTTTCCTTGATCATAGCGCGCCGAGAGGACGTTCTCTCCAACAGATCCCCTGGACAACCTATTTCCAGAGGGAGCTGTTCCTACACGATCCAAGCATCGCTGGCAGTCCAACTATCCATGCGTACCTGACTTGCCCTGTCGAGAAGGGCCCTTTGTTCGTCATGCATCATGGTGCTGGCTCGTCTGGCCTATCCTTTGCCGTTGTCGGCGATGAAATCCGGAAACGACTCCCGTCTGCCGGCATTCTCTCGCTTGATGCGCGGGGCCATGGCTCTACCACCACGCGCAACAACCAAGCGAACGGCCTTGGCCTGGAGACGCTCGCCTCGGACCTCCTCTCGGTCATCCTACTGACCCAGAGAGAGATGAAGTGGCCCGAATTGCCCCCTATCATTCTAGTTGGGCACTCCTTGGGGGGTGCCGTTGTCACTGAGCTTGCCAAAACGGGAGGGCTTGGCAGTGCGCTTCTGGGGTATGCCGTACTCGATGTGGTCGAAGGTTCGGCGATTGACGCCTTGCAGAGCATGCAAACTTATCTCTCAAGCCGACCCGCAGGTTTTCCTACCTTGGAGGCTGGGATCGATTGGCACATCAGGTCCAGGACGATTCGTAACTCTCTTTCGGCGCGCACCAGCGTCCCGGCTCTGCTCACGCTCAGCAACGAAGCAGGTGACCCAAGGCCCTGGAAGTGGCGGACGGATCTCGGCGCGACGCAGCCGTTCTGGGAGAACTGGTTCGTCGGACTGAGCAAGAAATTTCTGAACGCAAGAGGCGGGAAGCTGCTGCTGCTGGCCGGGACAGACAGGCTGGACACAGAATTGACAATTGGTCAGATGCAAGGTTCGTGCTGTCTCTTTGCTACCTCTGTCTGCCTGGTTCCAATGTACTGACATACTTGCCGTTGCGATAGGGAAATACGCCCTGCAGGTATTTCCGGAAGCGGGACATTTCATACACGAGGACTTGCCCGAAAAAACGGCGATATCTCTGGTGGATTTTCACAAGCGCAATGATAGAAGTGCTTTAGTACTACCGCCTAAAGTGTCTGACCTCCTCAAGCAGGGTAAGAAGGTCTAAAACTCGGGTTTCGAGGAACTAGAAGTCGGACAGAATAGACATCCCAGACGTTCAATTGACTCGAAGATTTCTTGATCACTTCAAATGGCCGAGTACATATTCGCACGCCTGATCTGAACTATGAGATGTCTATCTTACCTACCTACCTAGGTATATGCCTCGCACTAATCGGGATTGACACCTGAAAGTGGATATATATATCCTTACACAACGCCGTCCAAATGCTATACTCCGCAAATTTCCATGATGCAATCGCAGCTCATCTATAGATAGATATTGCTCCGGCCTCGGCCGGCTGCCCTTCCGTCTGCAAGCTGGCCCAGCGATCCGATAAACCCTTCTTGGCCTGTGGTATCAAGGCTCGCGACTCTCTGATGAGGCCTCCTGCGGCGAGTGCACTGTGGTTTGTCTTCTTATTCTTCCTTCCCGAGTTGTCCGGATCGATGTCGAGGCTTCTGTCGACATCTCGAGCTCGCTCTATCAGGTGATAGAAACCAAGCATCTCGCAGACTTTCGTATAGCTCTTGCAGCCACTGATGGAGCGGTAGGCTGGCTGCTTTCCCGGGATGAGTTGGCATAGAAGAAACTTTGTGTTTCCGAACTTATTTTCGACCTCCATCGCGTAGCTGATATACTGCTCCACGACTTTAGTCCACGGCAATGAACCGCCATCGGCCTTAGCCATGAAACAGCTCGGGTTCTTCTCCGCCTGGGTTGCTATCATAGCTCCATCCACCCCATACTCTCGGATCAGCTCGAGTGCTTGATCTCTATCGCCCACATCGCCGTTCATTAAACACGCAACTCCAGCTTCCCGACATATGCCAGCGATCATACGTAGCTGGCTGCGAATGGCTCGTTCTCTTGGCCGCATGGGAGTCGTTCGACAGTGGACTGTCAGGCCAGTGATTCCTGTTGCCACAAGCCTCCTGACTAGGGCTTCCGTCTTCTCCGGAGTCTCGAGGATCCTAATCTTCACGCTGATTCCGATCTCGAATTCGGGCGTGATGTTTTGGACCAAGGCTTCCAGGATGGAGCAAAGCTTATCCGGAGCACGAAGCAGAGCAGCTCCCATGCCATCGTGAGTGCTAAATGGTTTGGGGCAACCGGCGTTTACATCGATCCCTGCAACGTCGGCAGCCACCAGTCTGGCTGCCTGTACTGCAAGATCGGGATTAGAGGTGCCGATCTGGAATATGAGTTTCCCTCCTTCTTTCTCGGGGTGCATACGGTATATTACACTGTCCTTCACATCAACAGGCGGGTTCTTAGCGCCTTGCGACGGTTTTCTTGTCCAGTCGATAGTCTTGGTATCGGGGTTAGCTCTTCTGGTCGATCCAATCAGGGATCTATCAACAGTCTCAGGTCCTATCCAACAATGAGTCGAGAGATCTTTCCTCTTTTTTTCCACTTTTGATCGGAGAAAGAAAACGTACCCCAAACGAGGTCAGCGCCGTAGTGAAGGGCTAAGAGTCTTGACGGTAGTTCTCCCGAACGAACCATAGGCGCTAGAACGACTTTACCTCTAAAGTCGACGCCTTTGTGAGGAATCGCTACCTTCTTCAAATCGGACGCCATGATGCCTCTGAATGCTCGTAGGAACCATGACATGTCAAGTGGTCAAGTTGAAGGTCATATGGATCAATTCTAAGCCAGGCGCCCAATCTATGTATGTAGGTATGGGTATGTACCAATGGGAAGGAGAATTAGGAAAAAGGCAAGGAGGGGACACAATCTAGATAGATAAGGTATGCATGTAATGTGCATATATACTGGATACATACATAGAGTATCTCATCTAATCCCAATTAGGTAGTACTTTTTTACGGAGTACATCGTACCTACATACAATCTTATACGAATTCATGATTCATACAAATCATCAAGCTGTCTGCTGTCACAGCCCGTAAACTCGTAAACCCGAGCAAATGACAGCATTGAGGCGTAGGCTTGGTATTGCTTACCATTTAGGACTACATACGTAGAGTATTTTGAACTCGAGTATTCGTACTTCGTACTGCGAATGGATACTATGAATAGACTTCTTGAGTTTCGTTCCGGTCCGAAACTATACGCAAGTGCAAATCGTATTGCAGAATACACTGTATCACAGATTATATGCAGCTTGATGGGAAAACATGTACTACCTCTACCGTTCACCCTTTCATTTTTTTGGTTCTACTTTATCTACTTTATATTGTTTTGCTTCTTCAGAAAATAGGGCGACAGGGCGAGTAGGGGAGGAAGGACGTTGTACAAGGCAATCTCCAAGCCAAAATGAATATTATCCAATCTGTCGTTACCCCTTTCATTCATCCTCACGAGTTAAAAAGCTATCCAAAACAGTACCTTTACGTACATACACATTATACCAGGTTACAACCTTATACTTCTTACATCAGCTTGCGACGTTAATTGCTGGGTTTGATCACCCCCCTGCGGCTCTTCTGCCGGGTGTACGTCATCAAGCATTTGGTAAGAATATATTTAGAGATCTATGTACACTACTACTGTTAGACCTTGTCGGCAACTGTCATCAGTAGAGCACAATTGAGGGCCTGTTCAACATGACTTATTTATATTTGCGTTGAGAGAAAAGATTGATGCTCGTACAGTACAAGTAATAATATGCTGAGCCTCTTGAGGCTTATGTAGTTCCTTTCGGTGCTCCCACGTCTCTAGGTACTAGTTCCTCTGCAAAGTTAGTATCTCACATAGGTACACACATAACGTACACGTAAGTGATTTGATATACCTACGTACCTACCTACTTATCTTATATCTGTTGTCTCTTATTCTTTCAGATAGTTATATAAAGTGTACCTACATTCTGGAAATACTTCTCGCTTTTCTTACAGTCAAGTTCCTGTTGACCCCTGTAGGCATACACTTGAGCTCCACAAACAGCCGACGTCACCGCTCCTAGGGTAACCTTAGTACTCAGGTACTGTATGGGTGTACTCAGTACTTAAGTTTGCCCAGGTACTCCGTACCTAGGACCTGATATTGATTCCTGCGGCTCAAACTGCGCAAGTCCCCGGAAGTTGTTGCACCAAATTTATACATATATTCCGAGCATTTTGTCATTTTCTCCTCCTATTCCTTTCATTGTCTTGGATTTGTGTTGATAAGATTCCCTTGCTTTTAAATCAGTCCGAGTCGGTTACCCACCAAGGCGTTTCGCACTATCGAGTCCACAGTCCACGCATCCGGGGCTTGACTCTGAGAGTCACTACACCCACCTCCCTAAATCTTCGAGGTCTACTATTGTTTTCGTTCAACTGACACCCTTATTAATATTGACTAGTGGAGAGCCATCCTCTTATCCATTCGTGCATGCGCCAGGCCAACTGAGACATCGTTCAATTTCATCGCATCTACGGATAGTACCCAGGTACTTTGGCCACCTGAACGGGGGAAAAGGGCTGTGTTTGCTTGCTCGCACGCTGACCCTAAGACCAAAACATGGCTTCTTCAAGTGAGTCGGCGAACAAAATCTCCATTTTTATACTTCCCTTCCTTCCTTTCGAAGTACCAGTCCTTCCCGAGCCAGCGGTGGAGAGGAAACGGCACTCGACAAGAACAACACCCCCCGGCTGTGAAGTCAAAGCAAATACGACTTATCCAAATCTCTCCGCGAGAACCGGAGCAACAGCGTTCATGTTCTCGTCAAAATCCCGATTCGACCGTTGGTCATCTTTCTTCCCCTCACTAATCAGTGCTCAACCTACAGGCCATAATACAGGTGCTCTCCACCGTAAACCGCTACCCGATCAACCTTCCATTCGAGACACGCTGCCAAACCTACCACCGGAGTCCTCTACACAGACAGAAGGGCTTCGAACTCCGAGCGAAAATGAGTCTTACGATAGCTCCACTGCCATCCGGTCCGTCACGACCCACGGCAGAAATATAACAGAAAGCAATGCGGCAAACCCAAGTACAGGGAAGTTACAGAAAAGCGCCCCAATGACAGAGATGCTGGCCCAAATCGACACCCCAACCGCACCTCCGCGAGGATCTACGTTTCACTTCGCCGAGGCCAAGTCATCTCCCCGACTCAAGAAGGAACAAAGGCGACGAAGTAGCTCCGTTAACAGTAGTTCTCGCAAGCCATCACATTCCCAGACAGGCCTAGCACCTCGTCAGACCTCGCCTGCCCCTGAGTCGAGAGTTCGAAGCGTGTCTGCACAACCACCCGCCAGTCGATCGACTCCTCCCTCAGGAAACCTAGCTGTGTCGACGGTCACGGCAGCCGTGCCGCGTCCGGGATCCAGCAATGGTAGCCAAAGCCCAACCCGGGACGGGGAACGACGTGGACGCCTGAGAAGAAGCTGGCTCCCGGGAGGGAGATCAAGGTCCCAGTCACAGGGTCATCCCAAGACCACCGGAGAAGGGGCCTGGATCCTCGGTCAAAATGTAGATTATAACACGTCCTTCCTTGCCGACGGAGAGAAAGTACCAGAACTCTGGAATGAGAGTGGAAATGTACTCATCTATTTGGATCCTAAGGGGAGTGGCGCAGGGCCGTCTTTCAAGGTCCCCTCCTTTGCCGTAGACTATTCGCTGGTCTTCGCCGAACTAATCGAGGCCGAGATGGCGTCGCCTACAAGTTCGAGAAGGAGTCGCACCCTTAGTTTCACTGGCCGGGACAGCCTGTCTGTTGAAGATGCAACAAGAAGGGTCCAATCGCCCCCCTTACCCGAAACCCAGGACGGCGGAGAGTCACGCCTCTATCTTCCCGTTTCCATGTCCACTCCAGGTCATAGATCGCAGGCTGATATGGAGCGATTGATATCAATCCGGAATATGTTTGCGTTCTTAACAGGTCAACCTTTGGTCTGTACCCAGGAGCAGCCAACTCTCTTCAATGTATTCCTCCACATCTCCGCTCTACTAAAGGAATTTGAATTTACAAATGCCGACGGGTCGAACTTTGGAGACGCCGTCGACATGAGCTTCAATTTTTTCATGGGTCAGATGGCTCTCGCCGACGTGAGACACAGTAGGGAGAAGACCCTGGAGTCGCTCATATTGGGCGAACGAATGCGCTCGATGGACCTCTATAATGAAGCGTTCGCCCATGCTGTGGGCAAATATTCGGCAATTCGCGACCTGAATTCTCCTCTGTGGAATCAGGTATTCCCCGCCTCGCGCGAGCGACTAGAACGTGCGTATTTCGAGCTAGTGAACCGCCAGAATGGTGTCAATAACAGACTGGAATCGTTTGATTTTCCTGCACTGTTTTCTGGCGTCGCCAGCTCGACGTCGAATCTGGATTACAAGGACGTCAAGTTCAACACCTGGAAGAAGTCGTTCGGTCGTATGAGACAGTTTGTCCTCGGCCACTACAAATCCAACTTTGGGAGCTGGCCACCAAAGGCCCGCAGCAAGAAGAATCCGTTTACGGAAAGTGGTCTGAATAGACTGGTTTTGAAAATCTTGTACTCGGACTTCTGCGCGCTGTACGACCTGCTCGTGGACCGCGAGTCACTCACGACTCGAGTGATTGACCAGAGCGCAGAGGAGACCGCCAGTGATCACGAAAACCCCCATCTCTCGGCCTTGCGCAAAGTGCTTGGGGAATTTGACCACTCCTCCCCTCCTGTGCTCCCCCCAGTTCCCTTCGATCTCCCCAAGCTTCCCGACATGACCAGCGTGAAGGAGAACTACCACGAGCTCTCCCACAAGGAACAAGCACGACTTGATAAAAACCTGCAAGAATACCAGAGGCTTCTGATCCTGAACAAGGCGTATGACTTCGAGACGTTCAAGCTACGCATGCAAGTCCTTGACGAGTTCAAGGAATTTGAACATAAGGAAGCCAAGGGGAAAACTGCTGCGGAGATGGCAGACCAGCGCATCGGCTATTGGTTATTCCTCTACGTTGTGATTCAGTCTCTGCCCATGTTGGTGGTGGATGCCCCGGGTCTGCACTTCACAGAAGGCGTCGAATATTTCCTGTGTCAGCCGCCAAAGGGTCACCCACCGTGGATGGAGGACGTGCCGTCCGTACGCAAGAGATGGTACGAGGTCGCCGGCGGAGGCGGTTTGGTGGAGCTCTCAGCAGACGCCGTAGAATTTAGTGTGGAGGGTATTTACCATCGCAGCCACTGCTGGTTGGCAGCTAAACGCTGGGAGCTTGGAGACAGCGGCGCTCCACCGGCACTGCAGGAGAGTCTATCACCGCTTCAAGCGCCACAGTCCGTGTTCGCAGATATGGATCCCGGCGTATCGGCAGGCCCGACAGCGATTAATCGGAGCGAGTCCCCCCAATCGGGACCCCCTGGAGTGGCACTTAGACAGGGTAATGGGTCGCCCGGCAGTAGGCAGCAAGCTTACCGAAGTAGCATTGCGCTGGGACTAGAGCCGATACCGATCCCTGCAGAGGGAATGGCGATGCCGGGGCCTCGTGTTGCCAGCGCCAGGGGAGTGTCACCTGTCCAGCGACCCATAAGTGCCATGGTGGGTCGTAGTAGGTCTTCGGGCAACCTACATGGTCTTGCGGGTTCTCCGGTCCAAGCACACGCAGACTCGCGAACGAGTTCAAGGCAGGGATCTGTGGGCGGAAGCACATTCGACGATATCCTGAAAGATATGAACCAGAAGCCGAAGAAGAAGAAAGGGTTTTTCTAATACTGGGTTGACGAACTTTACGAACTTGGTACCTGTTCTCTCGGAGGAAGAAAAGGGGTGGATGGGTAAAGGTTAACTGGTTTTAGGCATGCATAATGATTAACTCGACTGAATCTAGAACATCCGGATGTGAATGATATCTAAGGGCTTGTCGTAACTTTTATATACAGTCAAGGTAGCATTGCATAGGTAATACGGTATCCTCATAATATTGGATGGTTATGGCATATGGCTTCGAATACTTAGTACTACTGCATATATTATTAGGTGACCTGGTGCTTGGGGCTTAGGTCACCTGATAAACATCAACAGAGAATGTAGGATCTTCCCTGTTGCTTCTCTCATTGAGTTGGATGTCAGGGTCACATATTAATAGATGCTACGAAGTAGTATAACTTATTATAAGAGGTGCTACTAAGTCAAGTGGTCGATCTGAGAATCCCTGCAGGGGTACCTTAACTACATGTACATGTACCTATGTACTTATGTACTTATGTACAATGTACATACATACATTAGTGTACCTCGTGGCTCGTGCAAGGTGGGTGCTGGGCAGCCGCACTTTTAGACTTTTAGTGCAATACCTACGCCGCCGCGTGCATCCCACCCGGGACTTTTAAATGCATTCACTTCCAGCAAATCAATTTATCTAAAGACTTTTACCGGGTTATTGTGATATCTAATATTTTGAAGGCTCCTCGCTTGACCTAAACCAGATACCGTCGTATTTTACATTTTTCCGTGTACATTTTCAAACTCCCTGGCCTTGTTAACGGTCCTTCAGTCCTTGATACCTCTCTGTTTTGATTCACAGTGAGCTCCTACTTCGTAACGGCGCGCCAGTGCAACCGTAACAATATTACATTCGACCTCGTCACCCAAGAATGGAACCCTAGTTCCTTTGAATGACCATCTCTCGCCGTACACAGAGGCCTTCGAGCTAGCTGCCGGGTCAGGGCTAGGAGTCGTAACGAGACAACTCCAGCCGGCTGCCTGAACGGCGTTTCTTGCAGTCGGTGTGAACGCTCCTCCCTGCAGCACCCACGGCCAGCCTTTCGTGGCTCTACGCATCCTCTCTGCCACCAATGGACCCGAGTGACGACTCGCAGGCTACTCAACAAGGTTAGCTCCCAAACGGCTGCGCAGACGCACTCATAATACTTGCTTCATACGTGTCTGCTTTCTAACAACACGGTCTGCAGCTACTCAAAATGCCCTGGATCCTAGGAGGTTTGGGAAGCAGAACTCGGGTTTCTCTGACGAGGACATCTCCGACATAGTTTGCTTGCTATACCCCAGCTCCAGCAGCGCCAGCCGCGAAGTCAGCCAAATCGCCGCCTCGCTCGAATACGCTCACCATACCGCTGGGAGGTACACTGCAGATGCCGTCGATTCTGATCTATACCTCGAGGATAGCGCCAAGGAGTTTGGTCGGCATCCAGGAATTGGTGACCATGCTCTCGTCATTAAGTTGTCGTCTACCCTTAAGGACCCCAGTCTTGGCTTCACCTTTGGTCGCAATCGAGGCAGGTGTGACCTTTGTTTTACCCACGACCCGGGCAGGAGGCTCAGCAATATCCATTTCCGCATATTCGTCAACAAGTACGGCACCGTCATGCTTGAAGATCAATCCACGAATGGAACTGTCGTGGACGATAACCTCCTGCGAAAGAGAAACAGCGCAACCAAGAGGACTCTGCAAAGCGGATCTACCATCAAGATCGTTATGCATCAGAGCACAAGTGATCTCGTTTTCCTCGTTCGCATTCCCCGTCGCGACGAAGTTCACGAGATGGAGTTTAAAAGAAACCTTGCCGCATACCTGCGACGGACTCGAGGGCGGGAGCATGAGGCCAACAGAACTATTGGTCCTGGACCAAGTGGCCATGTCAGATATTCCGCGCAGCACACTATCATACGTATCGATGCTAACTCTACATAGGTCGATCTATTCCCGCCTCCACGAGACAGGCGCATACCTGTTGATGAATCTTTGGACGTCACGCCAGAAGCCCACGAGCGACTACCACGGGAGTGGCGTGGAGGGGAGAAGTATGCGCGCGTTGGTGTGATCGGGAAAGGAGCCTTCGCCACGGTCCACAAGGTCACCTCAAAGTATGATGGGTCGCCATATGCAGCGAAAGAGCTAGACAAGCGAAGGTTCATGAAGAATGGTATCCTGGATCAGAAAGTCGAGAACGAGATGAAGATTATGCAAAGGGTTCACCACGTCAGTACCCCCTGCCCTCCTCAGCATCACCCCTATCTACCGAATTTTCCTAACTATAAGTCAAGAAAAATATTGTCCAATACATCGAACACTTCGACTGGGACGTACATCAGTTCTTCATCATCATGGAATATGTTCCCGGCGGAGACCTCGGTAAATTTGTCCAGGAGAGGGGATCTATTAAGGAAATTTATGTCAAGGTTATGGCTGGTCAGCTGCTTGATGCGCTCGGGTACCTCCACGACAATAAGATTACTCACCGCGACGTGAAGCCCGACAATATCTTAATACAGTCAGCAGATCCCATCGTGGTCAAGTTGACGGATTTTGGCTTGTCCAAGATGATTGATACCGAGCAGACCTATCTGAAAACATTCTGTGGGACGCTGTTGTACTGTGCGCCCGAAGTTTACAGCGAGTATTCGTCCTACGATGATAATGGTAGGCGAACGCAGAGGACAAACCATAGGCTTGTGGATAGAGAGAGGTATGACCATGCGGTAGATATCTGGTCGCTTGGCGGTGTTCTGTTCTACGCTCTCTCCAGCAGCCCACCATATCCTGTTAAGAATGGGGTCACATACACCGAGTTGCTAGATCGCATCATCAAAATGCCGCTCGATACGTCACCTCTGTCCCGGTCAGGCGTGTCCAGGAATGGCATTCACTTTCTCGAGAGGATGATCCACGTACGACCAGAAACCAGAGCGTCCATCTCAGAACTCCAGGCACACCCATGGTTATTAGGCGGAGCCGAGGACGATAAGGAGTTAGGCGAGAGAGCGTCACAACTCAGTCTCGACGACGGGCAACCTGCTCAATTCGCCAGTCCTGTCGGGCATTCTCTACTAGAGCCGGAGCCTGGTTTCTCTATTGATTACGAGTCAGAAAAGGAGAATTACACTTTTGGCCAACCGCAACCAAACAGGTTGTTCGGGGAGGTCAATAACTCCGCAATTGGTAGTTCTGGTGTTATCCCGGAGGACCTTTTGAATCTCCCAGTCTCGAGGGCAGGCTTCGATGAAAGTGGCATGCTCGAAACCGAGATTCTCGACAGCTTCGAAGGCTCGGAAGACCTTTCTACGCCGAGGCAGGGGGTTCAGTCCAGCCGCGGCATCCTATTGTCTGGTGGGGTGCAGCCATTACGTGACGATGCACGCGCCGCAGCATCTGGGATAGGCTCCCCAAGCCTTGGTGGTGCCTCCTCAATTCTCGGGAACTTGAACGTCAATGGCGGCCCCAGTCTTCAATCGATAACCAGCGACTTGGCCACCAGTAAGAGAAAGCCTGCTTATGACACGGGCGACGAGAGCGAGGTAGAAGCGTCACAGGCCAAGCCGTCCTTCAAAAGGCTCAAATCTCAAAATAATATCGAGGATGCTGATACCGAGAGTGACGATATTCTCTTACTTGCCAGTGTGCCGCAGGTCATGAAGAATACGTCTGGTCGCCAAATAGACTATCCCCTTCCCAAATCCACCTTCTGGGACAGTTCCAACAAGGACACATGGCACCTAAACTATCCCGAAATGACCCATCTCCAGTATAACGCATTTGAATTTGCCGCTCATAAGAGAAAGGAAGAATTCGGACCCGACAAGTCGCGTCTCTGGGACCTCGCAATGAGGCACTTTCCGCCTACACACACGCAGCACCCGCCTAACGAGAGAGCACTCGCATTGCGACCGGCTCTACCGAATCGCGATAGCTGGGTCCTCACTGAGGCGCGCGGATGTGACGCGCCGCTCGGTGCTGGTTCCGTTCCCGAAGAAACAGAGTCTATTCCAGATACGCTACCCCCAGATACCCAGCCTCGGCCACCCGTGCAAGCTATTGAGCCACCGAAACCTGTTGCGGGGTTTTACTCGGCCCAAGGGTCGCTGCTCCCCGGTATTTCGATTCCTCTGAATGACCCCCTGATCTCGTGGGGACGGGACCGTAACAACACGCTTGTTTACGAGCCAGTTGCTGACTCAATGGTCCCCAAGAACGCCTTCAGACTACTGCTCTGGAGGGATGGATACACTGCTTCTTTCAACGAATTTCGTCCGTGGGAACCTGCCCGGTCGGCGGCCGGCGGCACGATGCGGGCTTCGGCAGAGCCAGAGTCGTACGCCTTCTACATATCGACAAAGGCCACCAATGGGATACGGATCAATGGTAGCACGTTGCAGCCTAACGAGCCAAAGGACAGCACAGCAGCCTGCAAATATTGGGTGAAGTTGTACCATGGAGATACCATAGTCTTCTGGGGTACCGAGAATGTCTACAAGCAAGCAAAGTTGATATTTGAATGCCACTGGGGTGGATCCTCAAGAGCGAGGCCACTGGACGAGCCTCTAACCTGCGTGCCCGAGGCGCAGGCCCGGAAAATTGATCGCCTCTGGCCCAGAGCCGTGACGACGCTTCACTATGATAGAATCAAATCAGAGGCACAACGTGAACAGGAGTTGAGAATGCGGCACATGGAGGAGGAAATTGAACGCAGTCGACTTTTCGAGGAGAAGCGCGCCGAAGCTGCTAAAACCCTTGCCTACCGTGCTACTCAACGAAACTTGCCGATCAGTGCACCTCCTATCGCGGGCAAAGCGACGTCTCAGTTTCAGCGTGGAGCACCTTCGTCGTGGCTTCATGGTAACGTATAAGAGTTGATAGGGTAATTTCACGTTGCCGATCTCGAAATCTGATGTACCATCTTCCCGTCTCGATAGCCCAATATGCAGAAGAAGAAGAAGAAGAAGAAGAAGAAGAAGAAGAAGGATGCCTAGTATACTGTCTCATACCCAAGATGGGAGGAGTGCTGGCATATAATTTTTAGGCGGATTTTACCCCAATGCACAGATTACCTAGTTATAGCAGGAGTTGGAATGGTGGAGGAGAGGAGTATTCACATACGTGTGTATATCTACGCACATACCTACCTAAGTAGCTTTTATTTGATGTCTTTCTTAACTACATGATTGCGAGGATAAGAAGTTTGAGGAATCTGTAAGGCACTATTATCACCCAAGCTGTATGTTGCAGTCCCCTTCACATAATAAGTCCGCCTGCGTTTATAAACGGATGTCCGAAGAATTGCATCAAGCCGCCTATCTACATGATATATGAAGTACCTACCTAAAGACGCATAACAGATAGACGCCTAGGCTGGTGGCTCTGTGATATGTGTTTGTGATATGTACCCTCGTCAACTAGCTGTGGCCACTTTGGTTGTGGCATTTGAAGGGTATGAAAGGGACCTGATGTCATAAGGTAAAGGCGACGGCGACGGCGACGGCGACAGTGACAGTGGCAGTGACAGTGACGTGGACGTAGATGGTATCGATACAGGGTCGTACCTGAATCTTTTTATTGTTGGTATTCTGTACGGCTCAGGGCAAGCAGACGTGTGGGTATAAAAACTCATCCCCAGTGTGAATGACCTCTCAAGGCAGTTAGGTACTAAGGTAGTAAGTAGTAGGTAAGGTACCTGGGTAACGCGACTGCTCTGCATTTTACAATACCTGAATAATTTTTTTTTTCAAAAGAGTCACGTACGATATACCTACCTACCTAGGTACCTACCCTCCCTTTCCATCTCCTCTGGTTCTCAGATCTCCCTATCGCGCACTTCTCATTCCTCCATTCATGTCTTTCACCACCATCCTCCCTCCACAATCACCGTAAACCCTCCAACTTCTGGTTCAGCCTCTCGCATTTGTTGATGCTGAGGCTGTCTTATCAATTTTGACGCCGTGCACAGCTTGTTGATCATATCCTTTCACAGGCAAGATGGATACAACAAGCAGGATCAGTCGTCGCTCTAGGTAAGCTCTTCCTATTTGATTTGATTTCTCTTTGACGTTTGCATTCCCACGTATTTGTTACTCCCTGCTTCTCCCTGCTGTCCCCTGTCCAACACACGTAGGACGTGTCGCCGCTGCTCATTATCGCTTGACTCTCACTAACGACTAATTAGGAGCTCCGGACCCCCTTCAAAGCAATGGACGCCGCAGCGAGTGTCTGACAAGAATAATGCCGAGACTTACCTCCCTGGTACTCGAGGTATCTACATCACCAAGACGAAAAGTGGGAGACCGGCCTTAGGTCGCAAGAAGCCGGATGGACTACTGCAAGAAGGCTTTGACCTCTTAGGTCAAGCTTTCGGGCTTCCTTCTCGTATGGATATCGAGCAGCAGGCTTGTCGTCCCCAGAGCAGCAGTTCTTCCTACTCAGGCCGCACTGTATCGCCACCAGCCAGTCATCAAACACCCACACCACGAGGCAGGCTTAGCAAACCCAGCTACATTCTTGAAGGTGAAGATTCCCCTGAGGCAGTTAGCGAAAGCATCTTTCCATCTCCCCCAGCTTCAACTCCAACTCGTCTCCCCTGCCGCAAGAATATCCCGCGCGATCCCAGTGGCCAGGATAGACTGGCCGAAGAAAGTGACCCAAGTATGATGCCAGGGCAATTCAAACCACCGACGCAGCCCATGCCGATGTCGACTCCGCCTCCGCAACCCATGTGGAACACGCAACCCCTTGGCAACATGTCTCCCATGTGGAATACGCAACCCCTTGGCAACAACATGTCTCCCATGTGGAATACGCAACCCATTGGCAACAACATGTCTTCAGTGTGGAACGCGCAGCCTCTTGGCCACAGCGTGCCTCCCATGTCACCTAACCGAGTAATTCCGACCTCCCCATCGACCAACCCTCAGCTGTATGCTGTTCAGCTCACGGGGCCCTGTAGTCCCACGCATGCACAACATCCGGTTTTTCTGGCTCCTCGGTCGGTCTCGATGCCCTTACCACTCAGCCAGCATCAGTTCACAGCTCCTTATCCTGAACTGAAGTCCCCCACCTCCCCCTTGTTCACACCCGTGGCCGGTCCTATATCCCCGCTTCTACTCTCGCCCGTGTCGATAGAGGGAATGACGCCACAAGGCAACGGAGGTGGTATAGCAGCCATGAACAGCCCCCTCAGGTTCAGTCCCGACGAAGCTAAGAAGTGCGAAGAGCACTATAGCGAAAGCGTAAAGAAACAGATAAAAGAGGCCACGAGGGGAATGGTGGACAAGGCATGTCAGCACATGGGTAAGCGCATCCGTCATGTGCATATTTGCGCCGGTTGTGGGAAGAAGCGGCCCGAGGAGTATCAAAAGGCACATCCGTTGAAGAGGGGGCAGATACCGGAAAGAAACTACTGCGATAGTTGCCTCCATGATGCCTCTGCCACGGAGAGAAGTGACACCGACGATACATCCGAAGCCAATGTAAGTCATCATGAAACTGGTAAGAAGTGGCGCCTAGAGCTAACAATCGCCCACAGCATGCTGAAGAAGCCCCCGGGAATACCCCCAACGGCACGCAAAAGGGTTCGAAGAACTATTTCGACCGTAAGTTGACCAATAAGTCCAAACGTTTTGGTTTGCTGTCGAATATCCTGCCCCGCCCAGTCACATCAGAAGACCATCCTGAGCAGTCCGACTCGCCTTCTTCTGCAAACGAGTCGGAGATCAAGGTCTCCGCAACTACCCGAGTCGCAGGACGAAAGGTCAAACAGCGTCGGCGCAGACATCCACCACCCTCCGGTGAAGAAGATGCACGCATAAACGAGGGCAATGTGCCTTCGCCCGAACTTGGTGAACCTGTACATCATCAGGGGATTCATTCCAGGGACGGAAAGCAACCAACACCGAAGGATGAACTTCATACCGAGCAGTCAAGTCCCATGGCACATTCCAAGCGGGGGGTGCTAGAGGAGATTATATCGGGAACACAGCCGTACCACTCCGCAGGGAAAACTCAGGGCAAAGACACCGGAAGTGCAAGTGAAGCTGCCGCTACTCAGAAGCGCTCTGGACTTCCGCGGCTATTCTCTTCCAAAGCCGCTCCCAAGACAAAACCTGACATCTGCGCAAAGACCGTTCCAGGAACACTGGGGGCAGCTGTTTTGGTCGACGAGGCCGGCAACAACCAACCTGAAGCAGTGAATAGGGCCAATAAGTACCCTGGCCCTCGCAACGAGGTTCAATCGGCGGCTGACGCATATGATGCATACGACAGCAGCTTCTCTGCTGAGCAACCAGCTGGCGATGCACGACACACGAGACACGAGTACAAATACACTCAAGAGAGGAAGCTCAGGGATCGAGGCCATAGCCAGCTGCGAACGCGTCCACATGAAAATTCTAGGTCTGAGCAACCTGTGCGAGATACACAGGCCAGTCAGCGGGGGTGTTCTGGTTGTAGACGAGTCCAACGACCCCGAGCCGACGAGAGAGCCCAAGGGACACAAGAAGAACACCGGGGCGCTGTGAGGAGTAATGAGTCGGCCACGCCGTACAATGTTCGGCACAATACTGATGACGGCAGGGGAGGAAGCCGAGAGGAGACGGACAAAGTCGAAGAGAATACTCAGTCGTTGGACGAGTCCAACTTAGCAGCTTCTGCCGAGTTCTTCAACGACTTCACGGGTGCTGGGGGTGGCTCGGACACGACTCCATTTTCTATCCCCAGTTTTGTGACGGGCACTCAACCCTCAGAAGTGTCGCATAACTCCCACCAACGACTCGATGAAAATGTTGCGATTGCGTATGAGCAGGCTGAGGCTTTGATCACGGACCAGGTGGCTAACCAGCCACACTGCCCAGTCGAGCTGCCAGGTAAGAAATTGTGCAAATTCCCAACGCGTCTCGGGAGGTGACTTGACCGACTGACGCACTGTGCAGAATCGTCATATGAGGTTGGCGGAGGCCAGCCCGAATGTTCAGACAGAAACGTTAGAGAGGTGTATTATCCTGGCAACACAGTGACGGAGTCAAACTACGATTCTTGCACCAACTCGACTGCTGATTGGTCGACCATCGTCAACACAGGACATTCGATACATTCGATGGATTCGATAGACCACTCGCGCCGACGAGCCTCTCGTTCTTCTCGACTACTGTGAGATTCTCTCCTGAATTCATCATTGTCTGATACCCAAGCCACGCAATCAAGTCAGTTGTACACGCTGTTGCGGTGTTCGCGAACGCACAAGCAGAGACGCCGTCCATCGCCGATCGGACCACAGTAGGATGCGCGTGGTTGGCGATACATATAATATTCATGTCTACCAAGACCCTCTTCTTACCAGCCCTCTCCCCACATACATTCTCCCCCCCTAATTACGGAACTACGCAAATACGATCACTCTTGTCGCGTGTGGACGATTGGACGAGTTGTTCAGGGAACATTTGGCTCTGCCATGTTACTATCCTAATGTTGTACTTCTTAATATTTCTTTATTTGGCAGACGGCCTGAAATACGCTGCTTTGCTCTGCGGCACTGCAGGGGGATACATTATGTAGCTGCACTAATATGAAGAAGGCCTTGCCTTGTGTGTACTGGCATGGGCAATCCATAGTGATGATGATAATTCTAAAATGAGCCGAACGACAGGCTTCTCGAGTGATACATGTGTCGGTACACCCAGGTACCTCTTGTGTAAGTACCTAGGTACTGTAGGTAGGTAGGAATCGCGTGATTTTGTAAATCTTACATCCGAAATGTAGGTATCCATTGCTACCTCTAACCCGTCTACCGTATACCTATAGATGATGAAAGTGGCATTCATAACCGTTCATACACATGTAATTACCAAATCAATTTTCGCCACTTCTGCACCCCCTCCATGTGAAGGGGAATTTAAGATAGATACGTATTGCTCTTTTTGCCTATTTATTTTCCTTGCCTCGTATTTTTGTACAATTACATAGCCACCCATCATCGATGGTTGCTTTTCCCAACTCAATTGAGGGTGTATGTAAGTTCAGGTTGATAGCGCCTAGGCGGCATTCATCATCTGGTCTCCTCCTCCTCCTTTTCCTCCCCCATGGGACCCATGGGACAGGCCCGCTTGCTTCACTCAGTCTACTCTAAGGACCCTGGGTCCGCGCTTCTTCGTCGCCTTCTTCTTCTTGTGGCCTCTTTCAAACGAGGCAGCCGAGGCATGGTCTCGGCCTACGTTGTCAAGATCTTTCACCTTATAGATCCTAATGATCCAGTTCTCACTGGTGTACGCCTCTTCCAGCGTGTTCAGCACTGGACCCTGGTCGGGAAGTCGAGCACCCCGGACGCGGTCTTGGGCCTGTCCAGGCGGAAAGAGGGAGCCGTAGTTATAGTACGACATCTTGTACCTGATTTTAGGGATAGAGACTTAGCCCAACATGTACGAAACCATTTAATTGTACAACCTAGGGCTTGGAAAAGGAAAGAGGAAAGAGACAAAACTTACATCAAACTGTTCTTCATCGTCTCTGAGGCTTCCCCGTCGACCCTGTATTCGCCACGAGCTGTGAAGAAATCGCGCTCCTTAACTTCGTCAGGCCAGATGCCTTCAGCGATCCTCACCATCCAGAGGAACTTATTGATGTCGTCACCTGAGTAACCGAGAAGACCGCCGAAGACGACGAGGACGTAATCGACCTCGTGCTGGCGCATGATTGGGTAGCTTACTTCCTCCCGAGAACTCATGGCCTTGCCGACGGTGGCAATGTGGGTGTTGTTCCACGTGTTATTATCAACGAGCGTAGGGCGGTCAGCCATGCCGCCGATTTGGTAACCGTAGTCCCACCAGGACATAATCTTGGCGTCCTCCTTGGTGTTCTGCCGAAGCCATTGGTAGGCTTCGCGGTAGTCATCAATGATGTGTTGGCTGCCGTCAGGCATCCTGCTTGCCAGGACAACAGAGGGAGATGAATACGCATTCGAGGTGACCCATGTGCAGTGTTGCACGAAGATGAGCAGGTACAACGTCATACATCCAGCCACAAAGCCTTTTGATAAGAAGTTGTAAATGCCTACTACGGGCTGGGAAGTGGACCGGAGCCCGCCATGCCTCGACACTTTCTTGGCGGTCGCATCGGGGCTTTCCTCCTCCCTCGAGTCTGAGGATTCCGGCGATTTGGCGACGAGGTACGTGTCGAGAAGCTGGGAAGCGGCAATGGCGGCGGCTACGCATACCACCGGTGTCAGAGTGAGCATGAGCCGCACCATAACACCGGCGAAGTAGCTTCCAAAGAGAGCATATACGATGATGAAGACGTGCTCATCTTCGAGCCTTTGGAAACAGAGGTAGACACCGGCGGGGAAGAGCCAGATCAGCATGTTGAGATCGAAGAAGAAAGCTGGCCACGCGGTTGGCTGATGCTCCGATACGGAGGCAATGATGGGAATATGGATCTTGGCGTAGCCAGTATCCCACAGGGAGTAGAATCGGCCGGACCAGGGAGCAATGTATCCCAAAGTAGTAAGACTGACCAAGGCCAGCACGGATGCCCCGAATACACCCCCCAGGCCGGCATAGAGAAAGGTCTGGAACTGGCGGCTTGGAACAGCGGAACGGACGTACTCGAGGAACGCCACAAGCTGAAGAAAGCCGAATATGCCTGTGAGTAGTGTTACTAACAGCTCTTTGACCACTCGCGGGGAACACGCCACGTACCTAAGGCTGGCATGTGCTCGCTGGTGCGGACTGGTAAGAAGCCGACAAACGGAATCTGCATACTGGCCAAGGTACCAAGAGTGTACCAGGTAGTGTAGGAGACGTAGAGGCGCATGCTAAACCTCCCCATGCAGATGAGAACGAAAGCGTGCAGAGGAACAAGGCAGGTAATGAAGGCGTATCCGCCCCATGAAGCCACCATGTAGCCGTAGAATAGAGCGCAGAGAGCACCCCACAGCATAGAGCCAAGCTTCAAAGCTTTGATCCAGAGATAGAAGGTAAAAACCAGGAGGAAGATGGCTATGGCCTCGTTGTCATAGGAACCGGCGACCGATCTCGAGATGTAACCGGGGGCAATTCCCATGAAAGCTGCAGCGAGAAGACCAGCGGAGGGGGAGGTGGTCATCTCATTGGTGAGGAGGTAGGTGGCAAAGGCGGTGAGACCGGAGAAGGCAGGGGCGAGGAGCACACAGATATTCCGAATGTCAACAGGAACGGTCAGAGCTCGGAGGAGATGGTAGATAACACCACTGGTGACCATCAAGCCGGGGTAGAGGGTGCCACCGGTAACGCGGCCGAGGGGATGCCATGTTCGATCGTCAAACCAATCCCAAAAGTCGTAGAATCCATGAGCAACTAGATACTTGGTTGCTCGAAAGTTGAACCAGGGATCAACTAAGCAGCGTAGTAGAAGTTAGAGACCTAACGCCGTATGGAGGAGGGGATGTGCGATATGATACAGGAGAACTAACATTCGTGGATGATGCTCTCGAATCCTGTTGATAACAACGCCAATTAGTAGATCAACTTTGAAACTGGAGGGTGAGAAACGAACGAATGACGGAGAATAGTCGACTTGCCACGGCAGCGCCGGCAATGAAGCAGAGAATGATGACCCTTAATAAGGTCTTGGTGCTCTGGTTCTTACCGACGCTGACGAGCAAGTCGACAGGTGTAGTAGAACCGGCGTCGGTTGCGGCAGACATTATGGATGCTGTCGCCTTGACACAATGCAACTAGGCAGTGGACGGTGTCAACATTGGCAGAAAATTAGATATTGGAGGATGTGAAGTGAAGTCTCGTGTTAGAAATTCTGTCTTTTCTTCATACACGCAGGTATGTACTATGTATGTACATGTACGTAGGTATGAACAGTGATGAGAGAGGACAGCTGGAGCTTTCAACCGGCCGGCGCGTCGCAATCCTACTAACTTAGCCCGCAGGGGTTAGAGTACTAAAGTGCCTAGATACATTAGTATGTAAGCCTGTATGTAGTAATGTACATACTACTGCATTTAATGGATATGTATGTACATACATACATACTAACATACACCTAGTAGTAACTGGTACCTACTGTAGCTCATGTAATTGGATATTGCCAACATATTATTGCCTCAGTCACGCTTAAAGGTTTACAGTAAATATTTCCACCATTTATGAACGCATGCATATTCGTGGTGAAATTGCCAAAATCACCTTACTTGGGTAGACCACAGTCTTGTGACTTAAGAAATGTGTACATATGTGTGAAAACAGGAGGCCGAAACTCACCCAGAATTATTAACCGGCCATCGAAAGGCCGCATCACCAAGGTCATGCCTGGATAGTCTAGATACCTAAGGTAGGCCATAAATCTTAATATTGTACACATGTACAGAGTAAACCCAAAGGAAATTCTATGACTTTATCCTTTAAGACGGCATCGCAATCATACACAGAGTCGTCCGCATAGCCGTTACTCTCGCCTCGATACAACTTCACTGTCGGAGCTGTCTCCCGAACCACATACTCCTCCTTCCCTTCCTCAACTCCCCTTTATCCCTCCTGCTGGCCCAAACAGCCTTGCGAGGGGCCTCGAATTGTTAATAAATCACTATGGCTTCTGCGACATCAACGCATTGAAGTAGGCTTCCAGGTCAAACTTAGGGTCCATCGGATCTTGGTTCACTAATGTCGCCGTCAGCATACAACCGGCAGGCGAGGGAAATGAAAAGCATACAGCCACTCTTTTCAGATGCTGGGGGAGCCGGGTTCTTGGACTTGGCGTATTCGGCCCTGGCCTGCTCTATTAAATGTTGTTTGTGTTGGTATTCTTTCTGAGCGGCAGCAGTCTTTTGTGTTGCGTAAATGGATCGCTGATGCGTGAAGCCATAGAAGACGCCCAAGGCAAGAGCCGAGTACCGGAGTACCTATGAGAAACGTTATTAGTTGACTTTGTCGTGAAGCTCGGCAATATGGTGGGTTGGCGGAAACGTACGTTGACTCCTGAAGAGGTAGACATTGGGAGGCGAAGTGATAGGAGAGGAATGAGCGATCAAATAGCGATGCGCGTGTGGGTGATGCGATGCCAATTGGCCCTAATCCGGAGAAGAGAGGTTTGTCGAGGATTGTTGTGGTTCAGGATAGGAATTGGATAGATGGTGAAGGCGTCAAATGTTACGGCAGTAAGGACTAAGTGTAGATGGCATCGGAAGATCTCGCAGGCGTTTTTTTTCTTCCAGCATATCATGTACCTATGTACCTACATACCTTCAATAGTTAGTACGGTACTGCGTACAGGTAGGTACATACATTAGTAAAGTACCCTACCTATGTACATCTATCTTGTATGTAATGTTTGTACATGCATGTACTCTGTCTAGCTACATGTAAATGCTTAGATCAATATGTGCACTACATGTAATGATGTAAGAATGTACCTTAACTGGCAGGTACTTGTAGGTGCTGTCTTTGCTTGCATACATATGTACATAGATAAAGATACCTACATAAGCAGGCTGGTATGTACCTGTACAGTACCTACATGTAATGAGCCGTCAGTGTCGCAGTGTCTGTCTGTAGATATGTAGACCCTTGGACAAAGAAACGCGCATCGTGGAGTTGTCTTCTACACAATTACTTCGTACTCCCCTTAAATACAATTTACTTCTACTACACACACACAAACGTTCTCTCCCTCCTTCAACAACAATCGTCGACACCTCCTCAACAGAACTTCGGCTTGATTTAGTCAACTTGAACGCGGTATGGGTCGCGGGCGTTGTAGACGACAAGATGCAGCAGCGACGAGATGAGATTCTTGCAAAGAAGGCAAAGCTTGCCGAACTCAAGCGACAACGAGAGCTGAGAGCGAACCAGGCAGCTACTGCTGCTAGGACTAGCATAGGCGGGCCTAGCGACGTTGGTGGTCCTCGTTAACATGTCGATTTGATTGACCTACTGCTAATATTCGCCCTCCCTAGCTCATCTCCCCCACCCCTGGTCGCGACAATCGAAAGGTCATCGAGTCCCTGATCAACAGTCTGGTAGGCGACAGTAGGCCTGCCTCTTCCACTACCGGCGCGGCCTCTCCTGGCCCACGAGGAAGCCGACCCAATAGTGTTTTAAGTGCCGACGACCTGAGCGGCGAACACTCGGAATATGCTTCCCAGGCAAACGGCCAGCCTGCCTCATCCCAACCCCAAGTCCTGACCACTGTGCCTCTCCAAACCATCTACGAATGCCCCCCTTCCCCAGTCAAAGAGATATTTTCCTACAGTAAGGGGGTCCAAACTGCGGATGACTGGACGCCCCCGCCTGCCCGCCCAAGGGCCTTTTCCGACCTCGATGAGGAAGAACTCCCTGCGGCAACATCCACTCCCAGCAAGCGACTGAGCAGATGGAAACGCGACAGGGAAGAAGAACTGCGCCAGAATTTACGGTTCGAGATCGAAGAGGAGCTGAAGGCCGCTCGCGAGCTCATTACGGACGGCCCCCTGCAATCTACTTCCGTCGTCACCTCCAACTTCCCAGTTAGAGCATTGAGTAGCGAGGAACTGGCCGCCGTTGTGGCGTCCGACGACTTTGTCGAATTTGTAGACCGGTCTACCAAAGTCATCGAGCGCGCGCTTGATATCGGTAACGAATACGACATCCTGACAGATTATTCCCTCCAGGCTCACGATATCGAAGACGAGGACGAGCAAGCTGGTAACATAGGCGGCAAAGGCCGCCGCCGCGTCAAGGAACTCGTACAATTCTATGATGACCGGTGGTCCAAGAAGCGTATGATTAGCAGTATCAACTTCTCCCCAAAGTTCCCCGAGCTCCTGCTCGCTTCCTACACCAAAAACCCGTCCGCCCCTCATGACCCTGACGGCATTGTTCAAGTCTGGAATCAACACCTGCATGACCGACCCGAATTCCTCTTTCACGCCCAGTCCGATATCCTCACTGCAAAATTCTCCCCCTTCCACCCAAACCTCATAATAGGCGGCACATACTCTGGCCAGGTCCTCCTCTGGGATACGAGAGCCAAATCCGCCCCTGTACAGAAGACGCCGTTGACGGGGTCCGGCCATTCGCATCCTGTCTACTCAGTCGATATCGTCGGCACCCAGAACGCAAACAATATAATTTCGGTTTCTACCGACGGTGCCTTCTGTGTGTGGAGCGTCGACATGCTCTCTCAACCCCAGGAATCGCTCACCCTGACCACCCCCCCTCCCAACAAGTTTGAAGACCTGGCACCGACTGCCATGGCCTTCCCTCAGGCAGACCCAACCTACTTCCTCGTCGGTTCGGAAGAAGGCTCCATCTATCCATGCCATCGGTACGATCGTGCTGGTGCTAAGGCAGGTGTTGACTCGCGGGTTTCGTACAAGGGTCACGCCGCGCCCGTCATGAGTGTCGACTTCCACCCGGCGCGTGGTCCCGTGGACTTGGGCGACCTGGTACTTTCGTCCTCCCTTGATTGGTCTGTCAAGCTATGGAAAGTACGTGCCCCGGCCGCCACAAGCACTATTGTCGAGAGTGCGGGTACTGCCGTTCTACCGCTCCTTGAATTCGTGCGCGAGGACGTCATCTACGACGCAGCGTGGTCGCCCGTGCGTCCTGGCGTCTTCGCGCTCGTTGATGGAGCTGGCTCGCTCGAGCTTTGGGACGTCACCGTTGAGACTGAGATCCCGGTGGCCAAGATTAGCCCTACGCCACGCAAGGATGGCCGCCAGCTTCTCAGCCAGAGTTTAAATAAGATAGCCTGGGAGGGTACCGAGGGAAAGCGAGTGGCTACAGGCGGCATCGATGCTGTAGTCAGCGTCTTCGAAGTCGGCCCGGACTTGGGCGGCAAAGAGGCGGTTAGGAGCGAAGAGTGGACCAATGTCAAGAAACTCGTAGCAAGGCTTGAAGCTGTGGGTGGCAGCGGCGGTATTGTCAACTTCATGTAAATGGTCTGGATACTTTGTGTTCATATCCATCGTGACGATCTGGGGGGGACTTCCTACTGACTCTAAGCTTGAAGGTGATAAGGGGTAAGTGGCTAATTCGCGCGTGTGCCTGTAAATTATACCCAGCCTCGATAAGCGGCTCTTGTCGAGGGTGAGAGACCATATATGGTGTACGTGGTCTTTGACTCGGTTGGAAATTAGGATACCTCGAGGCTGCCTAACCGGACGTTGAGCTCAGATTAGCATCAGGTTAACTGTTTTATACAAGAGAAATGCGTCAAGCTTCTCAGCCCAAGCTCATTGCACCATAGAAGGTTTTATCTGGGTAGAACGTTTCTGTAAGTATTATCTATCTACATGAACATGAAAAATGCCCTGCCCATTATCGTAGACGGCTGCCAGATGCGGAGAATAGGCATTTATTCGATATCTTCCACGGCCCAAACGCCAACGCCCTTTTTCTGCAGGCTGCCCTTGAGCTTTCCAAGCACAGCCGACCTCCGCTGTCGCTTCTCTCTGACAGCCTTCTTCTCCGTGTCTCCAAATCCGCTCAGCTTTTTGCGTGGTGGTGTGTGAAACATGCCCCCGCTGATGCTCGCCACGGATCCCGACAGTGAATGACGCAAGGCGCTGCTACGGTGTGGCGTGCTCCCCCGTACTGATCGGTCCGGAGAAAAAACCGAGGACACGGGTAGCCTCTTACCATTCGGCGTCGTCGAAGGCGAGCCCTCCCGACTACTGGGTCCGTATGAGCCTACACGAAGCTTCCGCATTTGGTTCTCGAGAACATCAATGTCGCCGCTTCGCTTCTCGACCATGCTTGTCAGTTTAGTAATAGTGCGCACAACCGCCTCAATGGTTGGCGTTGGACCACCTTTCCCGGTGGCGCCACTGGCGGATACGATCTTGGCCTTGAGTAGCGCCAGGTGCTCCTCGGCCTCTGCTAGGATCTTCCTGAATCTGGCATACTCCCGCCGAAGATCGCTTTGTTGCGCGGCCTGCTCTGCGCTAAGAGGTAATGCGCGATTAGCCACCGTCTGTCCGGGATCTAGGCGCGAAGTAACGATTTTTCTTAGATCCGCCTGCTTATTTCGATCCCGTACAAGCTCTCGCTGGATATCTTCGCATTCTGCAAGCTTCCCTGCTCCGCCCGTAACCCGTGCTTTATCGAGAGCTGCGCTAAGATCTTCGTCCATAATCCGAGCTATGCTCTCGAGTCCGACCAATGCCCAGCCGTCTGGAGCAACCAGGTCTTGTCGCGTATGTTGTTCAGTGGAGAGCTCCGTGTGGCCTTTGATAAATCCCGCTAGAGATCGCGCGTTGAGTCCGAGGGTGTCGATCATCGAATTGATGTCACGATAAACAGCCTCAACTTGCGCCGGCACGCTATCTCCAGCTGGTGGTGCTACACCCGAGTGTGCGATAAATTCATCAAGTTCTCGCGTTGGCTTGACCTCTGTTCTCAAGATATCTTGGACGGTATCATCCTCCTCGTCGAGGAGAAGCCGGTTTTCCTCAGCTTCCTTCCTCGCCTTGACTTTTCGCTGCTGTTCAATGATCGCATCTTCGACATAAGTGTCCTTGCCTACAATTGAGGATCCCAGTCGAGACTGCTGTCTTCTGGACGCACCGAGGATGTGAGACGCCATGCCAGGAGCACTAAACGATCGCGGCTGGTCCTTGCCAAGCACTCGTGCTGGCACCGAGCCTCGCACGGGGCTCGGGGAGCGAGGACTAACGGGATTTGGCTGAGGGAATACCGGGACATTTCGACCCAGGTCACCGAAAAAACTCCGTCTCTCCTGATCCGGTCGAGATATTGTCGAGTAGCTTCCTGCTAAACCGTCAAAGGAGCTCTGAGGGGTAAAACCAGGGGTCTTGTTTGCGCTAGTGCTGGAAGGGCTGAGATCCTTGGCGACATCGACGCCACTGCCCTCACTGGCTGCCTCGGTCCCTACGTCCTCCTCGGACAGATCGTCGTCCTCGCTATCTGATGGGATCGGAGGAAGATTTGTGGGGAACTTGAAGCCGGGCCCAGCGGCTTGAGAAGCTGGCTTAGCGATGGGAACAGCGGGCAGTTTCGCGTCGGATGCCATCGGCTGCTTAACAGGATCCGGCGGCAGCGGAGTCTCCTCACCAGGTTTCGGCTTAGCCCCAGGCAATGGAGGTAAAGGGACTTCGTACACTTTCTTGTTCTTGACCGGATCAGGTGGCAAAGGCGCATCGTCAACAGCAGGAGGTAAGTCCCTGCGCGGCGTCTCGCTTCCCCCTGCCTTGGGAGTCGAGTCGTTGAAATCAGGTGGCAGTGGTGCTTCCTCAGCCCCAGAAAATGCCCCCTTCATCTCTGAAGTATCTACAGTAGCAGCGGATGAGGACGATGAGTCGCCCAGCGGATAAGTGGCCTTGCTGGTAGACTCCGGAGGCAGGGGTGCTTCCGCGAAGACTTCCAAAGCTTTAGGAGTCTCTGCTTCGATCTTCACTGGTGGGGTCTTGGCTGGTGGTGTCTGAGAGTTGGAAGGCCCAAGAAGGCTGTTCAGGCCACTGGGAGTCTTCGGTCGGAAGTCAAAGAGGCCTTTGCCCAGTGGGGTTGACGAGGTTTGAGAGAATGATTTGGACGGCGCGGGCGTCGAAGTCGGTGTAGTAGATTCTGCGCCCGTAGATGGCGCCAACTGCCCAAAAGTACTTTGTGTCTTGGTGGCAAAAGGGCCAGAGCCTACCGGTCCTGTTGATTCGTTTATCGTAGCGGTGAAATTTGCGCCAAACATTGACTGTCCAGCATTTGAAGCCTTCGCGGCAGAAGCATCATCGTCATCGCCATCTACCGCATTCGGATCGCGGAGGAAACTGGAAGTCAACTTAAATGGCTGCGATCCAAATATACCTGCGCCCCCAGTACTTGGCTTAGAAATCGGTGCCCGGAATATAGAAGTATTGTCCGCGTCCATAGAGACTTCAGGTGCCTGCGACTTAGGGGACGAAAACATGGCGACAGGGTTGTCTGGTTTAAGGGAGGCGAAGCCGCCACCCTCACTTGCGAAACTAGCAAACCCGCTATTTGCGTTCGTGGAACTGCGACTTGGGACTCCAAAGGATCCGTCAGACCCGCTGGTGTTCTTTGTATTGCTTGCAAAACCTGTGTGGCCGAAAGCTGGAGTGCCGGACGAGACAGACCCGGATGCCCAGGGTGAAGACCTAGCACCAAGGCCGGTGGACTGCCCAAATGCTGGCGTACCGATGGTACCGAGACTCGGCGTGCCAAAGGATGGTGTGCCAAATTTCGGTGCTGAGGAGGCGGCTGTCGTACCAAAACTACTCGATCCAAATGCTGGTCCGCTAGGGCCGCCAGAAGGTTGGGGAACCCAAGGTGAGCTCTTGGAGCCGACCATCGAAGGGCTACCGAATGATGCCCCCGTGACCCCCGAGGGAACCCCAAATGTGGAGGATGAGGTGCCGAACGGTTTTGACGACGCGTGTTTAGGGGTTGCTATTTCGGCGGTCCTTGCAACGTTGTTTTCTGCGGCAGCCAGCCCTGGGTACGTAGTCCCTGCCCTGATCGATTCAGAATATATAACCCACCAGACAGAGAGCACCCCATCGGCATTAAGAACCCAGTAGCCTGGCAGTGGTCCAGAAGATTGGTCCAGATCGTCGGTAGGTATGGGTTTGTAGACCTTCTCTCGGCTAGAGAGGTCCAGGGCAATACCAATGGGTGCCGGGCTTTCCATGCTGTTATTCATAGGTAGAATGGCGCGCTTGGAGTCATCGGCCAGCTCAGTAGTGATCAAGACATTAGAAGGGCCATTCGGAGCCAGTGGCGTTTTGGATCGCGTGAAGAGGCCAATATCGGCAGTAGCAGTCGAAGAGCAAATGAGGAGGTCTTGGAGGTTAGGCGGGAAGTCCTTGAGCCGCGCGACTGTGTGATGTGGGGTTGCGTTATTGTCATAGGGTTCAACAGGATCATTGAGCTGCTGGAACTGGAAGTTTGGCCCCTGTCTTGTGATCAGATGACACCTAGTCTGGGGAGGCTTTTCCGAAGTAGAAACGTGAAAAACTAAGAACACATCATTCTCGAGCCAGACCAGAGATGAGACTATGTTAATTATTAGCCTAGGACCTTGGCAGCTAAACGCCAGCAAAGAGACACACGTACCATAATAAGCCGGGTTCAGATCCGGTGGCCGAGGGATTTCAGCCTTCACATTGCCTTCAGGTGTCATCTGCAGAATGGTACCGTCGCCGAGCCCAGCTACTAACTGCTTTCCCTTGTTGCTCCAGGCCACGCAACTAACTTGGTCTCTCAATATCTGACCGCTGGGGCCCGATATAAAGTTGCGTTCCTTCATATTTGCCATCAAGAGTTTACCCTCAGTAGTAACGACGGCGCACAGCTCGCCCTTCTCTGGGCGAGGATTCGGCACCAATGCCCTAAGCGACTCGCCGTTTGTGGGTATCTCGAATGCGGATTGGGTCGCGCCTTTTTGAAGAGCTTCGACCTGATATACGGCTAACCCTCCGCCTTGCTCAGCTGACAGGATCAGGAAGGCTTCGTCGGCCGTAAAGGCGAGTTGGCATATTCGTATAGGTAAGGGTAGCTTCAGCGGTGGTTCAAAGGCTCGGATCTCGCTGTCGCTAGCTTTGGGGCTGTCGAATGCCCTTCGGACGGCATCCGTAGAGGATAACACGACAGCGTCGGGGCCAGCAGCAGCCACGAGACCTTGCCGCGATGCGATGCTGATAAGAGAGGCACTTTCAACGGGGGGTCGAGACCATTGTGATGTCAACTGCAGCTTAGCGTCACCAGAAAGTGAGAGGAAACCGAGAGTTTCGGTGTAGATGTTTTCGAGTTTAGGGCCTTGGGAAACGCCGCCGAGACCGCCAACGTTGTTGTTCCCGACGTTCCCGAAATTGAATGCCATGACCGCAGCAAGTAGAAGAGAACCTGGTTGATTGGTCGACGAGGAACGGTTGAATGGAATTCTGGGGATTGACGTAAGGTAGGTCAATATGTCGCCTTGTTGCGATATCTAAAGTCCAGGGACTGCTTGCAGGCGAAAGGGCGTGCTCATGACAGCAGGTAACGAACGGGAGGACTATTAGAAGAAGTAAACAGGAGGATTTGTTTTGCAGAATGGCGCGCAGAGCGTGTACCCAGTCATTCGGCCGTTTTCTTCTTCAAGGGAAGAAAATTTGGTGATGAACTCTATTAAGGTGCGAAGGAGATATGCAACTTCAACGCGCGTACCCTTGTCACCTACATTGGTGCTACGCCAGTGCACTAGACCAGATTCTTCTTTGTGCTTAGTACCTTAATGTACTAGTACATTTCAGTATCCAGCGGACTCCAGTATGTAGTAAGTACATGTACTCATAGATACATGCAGCGAAAATACCAGCTGGACGCCTCGTCTACCTAGAAGGCCTAAGCGCAGGCAGCTAGCTCCTGGTCGTCATCGCCTCAATTGTATCTACTCAATTTCACCTTCCAAACAAAACACATCCACCAACATTTTTATTCTTCATCTATTTCACGACATTCGCCGAAGCGCATTCTATATCATCTCTATCACGCAGCTCATCTGGTCATACCGTTCTAAAGAGGTCCCAAAGCTTCTCCTACCAGAGAAAGAAGAAAGAAAATAGCCAACTGAATCAGTCAGCATGCCTGGCTTCGACTTTTCAAACTACAACCGCAATGCGGCTCTACATGCGCGAGGTGTTCCTCTTCCAAAGGCCACCAGTACAGGTACCACCATCGTCGGATGCATATTCGACGGCGGCGTTGTGGTCAGTCATACACCTCAACGGAGTATTGGCATCGTACTGATATGAAGCTACAGATCGCTGCCGATACCCGAGCCACTAGCGGTCCCATTGTTGCCGACAAGAACTGCGAGAAGCTGCATTACATCTCGCCCCAGATCTGGTGCGCCGGAGCTGGTACTGCCGCTGACACCGAGTTTACCACCGCCCTCATCTCATCCCAACTCGAACTTCATTCTCTCTCGACCGGGAGGAAGCCCCGTGTCGTCACTTGCATGACCCTCCTTAAGCAGCATCTCTTCCGGTATGAGGGCCATATCGGGGCATATCTAGTAGTCGCCGGTGTTGATCCCACCGGGACTCACCTCTTCACCGTTCACGCTCACGGCAGCACCGACAAGCTCCCTTACGTGACCATGGGCTCAGGATCGCTTGCCGCCATGTCAGTCTTCGAAACGCAGTGGAAACCCAACTGCACCAAGGCGGACGCCATGGAGCTCTGCTCCCAAGCCATTCAGGCAGGTATCTTCAACGACCTAGGTTCGGGATCTAACGTCGACGTGGCTGTCATTGCGGCCGATAAGACAACTCTACACCGCGGCTTCGTCAAGCCGAACGAGCGTAGTCAGAAATTAAAGAACTACAAGTTCAAGCGCGGCACCACAGCAGTGCTCAACGAGAAGATTATCACCAAGGACGAAATTGGAAAGTACGTCAGTGTACAGGAGCTCGAGTCAGCCGAAGGCGAGAAGATGGACGTGGACCCGTGAGAGACGCGACCAGCTGCTGGACAAGAGGGGGCAAAGAGAGAGAGACCGGCATTGGGCCTCTGTGTACCGATATGCTGTGATAATTAAAGGACGTTCCCCATTTCCTAAAAGGGATTCCAGTTGGTGACAGCAGAAGAGCTAACTACCTACCTACCTGGTAATCGTTATATTGTCAAGCAGTTGTCCTCGGGTCAATCGCGACTGGACTAGACTTCCAGCTACTAGGTACTGTTGCATGTAGCATATACTGGTATTAATACGAGCGTACATGTGACCTCCTGCGTCAAGCATCACATCGTCTAGTACCGTTCTCCTTATGCTCCAACAGTGACGATACCTAATACCACCAAAGGTACGGATTACCTACAGTATCTTACAGCACAGCATGAAGCAACGGGAGACTCACCAGATACGTAGCGCTGATAGCAATCGAGCTTTATCTTCACTAGTACTTATGTGCAAATGTAACTTAGTAGTATTCTAATCGATGTGTTTACGTAGTTGCTCTCGTTCCCAACATGACTAAATTAACCTATGTTGGTAGGTAGTAATGCGGGGGAGTAGATGACTATTTACTTACCTACTACGAAGTAGGTAGGTGCGTATATGGGTTAGGTGATGTATGGATAAGTTACAAGGTAGTACTACCTTGTTGTATAGAGCGAGGTACATAATGATAATGTCATATATTTTCTTTCAACCATTTCCTCCTTTCTCGACAAATACTCTCTACATAAGTACCTAGATAGTGTCGAACAGGAGCGGGACAAGGGCTTCGACTTGTGACCATGACTGGAATTGTGTCCGCGCCCAGCCGCTGACTTGACGATGAACCAGGGTATAAGCGAGCTACCCCGCAAGCAGCATCAAGTTCCAAGGCTTTCCAGATGTTGCAAACAATCCTTTATACCTTAAGTACCTAAGGTAGGGAGGTAGGCAAGGTATGTACATCCATGGGTACGTAGTAGACTTCAGTCCAGCGTCTGAACAAGTATAGCGGTCAGGTATATGGGGATAGCTCCTCGAATGCATGGTTCGCTGTCGTGTGCTTTAAAGCTGTCGCCAGAGACGTTGAGCCGTCTTACTTCCGTGATTTGCGATCCCGTCACCTACGCCTCACATCGCCGTGCCAAATTTTTGATATCATAGCACGGCAGGATGACAGGCCTACGACACGTAGTAGCGGCGTTGGCTGTTACTTCGTCTACTGTTGTCTATGGCCTCTACCAAAACGGCTCAGCATTCTCACCTTGCGATTCACCACTGTACTGCCAGGGCGAGGTCCTGAAGCAGATTGAGCTTGCTCAGCCCTTCTCCGACTCTAAGACCTTCGTAGACCTGTAACTGTGAATGTCTATCGACCTTCTGGCGGTATCGGCTAATGGACACGCAGGCCAACTACAGCACCCTTAGACGAGGTCCTCGCTGCCTTCGATAAGCTCACGAAACCACTTAGCAATAACACCGAGCTTAACGACTTCCTATCAACCTACTTCGGTGCTGCTGGGTCCGAGCTGGCCCAAGTACCCGAGGACCAGTTAACCACAGATCCCGTCTTCTTAGACAAGATTGAGGATACCGTGATCAAGCAATTCGTACAGAAGATCATCGGCATTTGGCCCGCTTTGACCCGGACATGTAAGCGTTCGAATTCGTTGGACTTTCATTTAGCTTCGTCTAGCATCCGCTGACGCCAAGGTTCATGTAGATGTTGGTGCTACTAACTGCACAGGGTGTGTCGATAGCTTCATTCCAGTCAATCGCACTTTCGTCGTCGCTGGCGGCCGATTCAGGGAGCCTTATTATTGGGACTCATTCTGGATCATAGAAGGGCTGCTTAGAACTGGCGGTAGTTTTACTCAGATCTCCAGGTTCAGCTGTTCAGTCCAACCCCGTCTAGTTTGACTTGCTGACGCGTTTTTAGAAATATCATCGAGAACTTCCTGGACTTCGTCGATCAATTCGGATTTGTGCCCAATGGTGCACGTGTATGGTAAGTATAATAAATCTTCTTCTGGCTTCGTACTTGCTTGGTTGTCTCTCTCGTCTCATAGTCTGTCTGGACGTGGTGTGGTCCACTGTCACTAATTTATCGACAGTACGTAGCAATGACCTCTATCGTTGCTCCTCACACTCGTTGTACCTATATCTATCCAGAAAGAGTCATCCATGCAATGTGAGACGGCGTTGACATAAAGCAGATTACCTGAATCGCTCGCAACCGCCACTCCTGACACAGATGGTCAAGATTTATGTCGACTATACCAATGATACAAGCATTCTAGACCGCGCCCTCCCACTACTGGTGAAAGAGCATGACTTCTGGATACAAAACCGAACGATAGAGATCAAGTCAGGCAATAGAACCCTGCATCTAGCACAGTAAGTGACCTCTAAGCGGCGCACGCTTAAATAATATTCTGATAAATTAAAATAGCTACGGAGTTCAGAACACAGAACCACGACCGGAGGTGCGTCCATCCCAGCACTATCTAAAAGGCAGCCTTCTCCTGTTCCCAAGACCGGGAAATGGAGGGCTATATACAGCCGACAACGAGGCTGCTGTTGGTGCTTACCTTCCACTTGCAAAGCTAATCCAGATACTATAGTCATACCGCGAGGATTTTATCACAGCTAATAATAAGTCATATTACGCAACGTCTGGTATCATTTACCCCGAGACTCGGCCCCTGAGCGATAGTGAAAAGGCCAACCTGTACGCCAATCTCGCTGCGGGGGCTGAATCTGGAATGGACTATAACTCACGCTGGATTGCCACGCCATCCGATGCTACCAATGACGTTTACTTCCCACTGCGCTCTCTCAATACTGGCAATGTAGTTGCGGTAGATCTAAACTCGATACTATATGCCAACGAAGTGGCCATTGCATGCTACCTAGGTAGGACCGGGAATGAGACGCTCGCTACGAAGTTCGAGCAGATGGCTAATGATCGTTCGACGGCCATGTATGAGCTTATGTGGAACGACAAATACACCAGCTACTTCGATTATAACCTAACTTCATCGTTACAGAATGTCTATGTGCCATCAGACTCCGATTCCACGCCAGCGCAGAGAGCCGACGCTCCTGAAGGGTATCAGGTTTTTTTCCACGCCGCCCAATTCTATCCTTTCTGGCTAGGCGCGGCTCCTCCGCAGCTCAGAAACAACCCCCTAGCAGTCAAGCTCGCATTTCAGCGCGTCTCCGATCTCCTCTCTGAGAAGCCTGGCGTCGTCGCTGCAACGAACCTAGTGACTAGCCAGCAGTGGGATCAACCAAATGTTTGGCCCCCATTAACATACGCGCTGATGAAAGGCCTCCTCTATACCCCGGCGACCTTCGGGGGCGAAGACCCCTCCTACATCGAGGGTATGGATATGACCATGACGTTTCCTCGTTCAATCTCATGCTTCTCTCCTTTGTAACATCTGGTCGACTCTTGGCTGATACCTTTCCAGTACCTATGCAGAAGTCGATTTCCTCTGGTCCTCGTCCTACTCTATAATGTGATGCATTAAGTCACTGACAGGCATGATTTGATACATCAGACGCAAGACCTCGCCCTTAAGTTGGCACAGCGCTACCTGGATAGTACATACTGTACCTGGCGCGCGACGGGCGGCTCCACTGACGACGCTCCTCAGCTCGCAGATTTTGGCCCGGAAGATATCGGTATTATGTTTGAGAAATGGTATGTGTTCAATTTCCCAGAGGCAAGACGTCGATCGTGTTCTCGGGCTTTTTGTTGTTGGAACGAGCTAACAGTATGACAGTATGTTATGGTATCATTCTTTTTTCTTTCTTTTCACTCTGCCCTGCCTTGATACTCAAGTATGCGTAAATATGATCGATCAACAAAAGAGAGCCCAGTTTCATGCCAGGATATTAACTCTCGGTAGACGCTGATAACTCAACAAACGTTGCTGGTGGTGGAGGTGAATATGAGGTTGTCGAAGGGTTTGGCTGGACGAACGGCGTCTTGTTCTGGGTGGTTGACACCTTTGCTAATAAGTTGAAAAGGCCAGACTGTGGTGATATAACTAGGGCAAATGTTGAACGACGTGAGAAGATGAGGGGTATTGCTGGTCGGCGAGCAGTTGAGCTAACCCCTTACGATGCCAGTTGGGTTGCAAAATTTCGCCGGGGTGCATAGAATTGCTGAGAAGTCATACAGAATGAACTCTATGCACATGTGAGGAGTCATGGCGGCCCAACTACGTGCTCTTTCAAGTCGGCAGTGGTCGCGGGGCATTGATAGATATAACGAGACTGACAAACCCACCAATAACGTTTTTCCTCAGCGACAGAAATGGATTCTCTTCCAATTATATGTCTCATTTCTCGTCTGCTTGCTCTCCCTAAGCCTTTCTAATTATTCTAGGTACCTTCCAATTCTTCAAGAGCACGGGTATAAGCCAGTTGTGGCTTGGGATAACATATTTCTGTCTGACCCATTGACAGTATCGCCATGTATGAGCCAGTACCAAATTCAAGCAAGTCAACATAGTACCTAGCTACCTACTCTGAACTTGTTAACTGTTTTACTCAATACAATCTTTTTTTAAGAGTGTTCACCCTTATAGCTTCCCTAATAGTTTCATTCACCTTAGCCCAAGGTTATTGCTTATACATGTAATCTTGAACTATACATACCTGCCGGATTATATAGTAAGTGACCATAACATTATGTGAGATCCAAGCAACATTATTATTGCTAAAGTGACTTATTCACGAGCATTCATGTTGTAACCGAACTTATCATATGTTAATTGAAAGGTAAGTAAAGCCTCGGCTCGGCGATAGGATCCGATAGGTTCTAAAGGATACTTAATTACATGTTTAAACAAGAAAAAATCTATAGCCGTAATTAGTGTGGTCGATATGGTCGATATAACCCTATCACCCTAAACAACAGCCGTCATCTCTCAAGATAATACACAGGTTGCCCTAGCTATACTACGTACAAAACTTACATGGATTTCTAATCTGCCTATATACTTTACTGCCAATGCATAACAGCCCGGCGATTTTAGTTTTGCTTGGTATATACTACTCTCACTATTTTACTGGAAAGCTGGTATAAGCATTAATTTAGCTAGAGCAACCTGACGGTGCTGCAACCCCCAGAAAGGAGAGGTCTCATTTACTTACATGTAAAGGGAAGTGGAAAAGTGGGCTATAAACCATCTTGTATGTGCCATGGAAGACATGAAGCGCTTCTCGGGTGAGAGAATTCGATCACTGCCAACTGGCACGCTATCTGTGCAAGCGACGGACTACAAATCTGACATTAAGTGGAAGTGTCATCCTGCTTGGAATGGGACGTTTGAACCATATTATAAGCAAAGTATTTAACATGATATCTGGTAGAATTGAGAATAGTTGGGTTGTTGTATGAAATCAAATTGGCTCGTCTAGGACTTGCTCCTTAGAAAGATCAATCCTTGGAAACTACAGGTTTAGTTTGAATACGTTGCTCTAACGTTTGGTTGACGTGATACTACTAACCCCTTAGGTACATGTCCAGTCCGGTGCCGCCCGCTGCAACTCATGTACATACAAAGTACATGATAGAAAGTATGCACATATGCACATACGGACATGTGTAGATCTAGCCTGCGGCCAAGAAAATATTGAAATGTACGAAGTACATATTAGGTAAGAAAAAGAAAAAGAAAAAGAAAAGCCACGCGCCCGGTTTAACTGTGGTATGTACGAAGTACATACGTACTATTGGAAAGGTGAAGGTGGCCTTTATGCTACCATGTACTTCCTACATTGAGATTCTTGTCCCTGTCTTCCAATATCCTCGCGTATCGAGCCTTTCACATTACATTCCATACCTACATTCCTACTACACGGCTAACGTCTCTAGATGTTCCAATGCGGCGTCTACGGTGATATTATTTTCTTGCAATTCTTCCTATCTAGCTTACTGGGGTTGCATCGTCGTTGGATTTCCTCCGGCGCCCTGCTGGTATCACGTTCACGCAAGGCTCTACGACCGTCGCGCAGAATTCGAGTAAAGTACCTGGTTGCGCAACACCGACTTCGACATGCCCGCTAAGTCGAGATTCACAAGGCTAGATGCCTTCACTAAGACCGTTGAGGATGCCCGTATACGAACTACCTCGGGAGGAATTGTTACCATTGTATCCCTGATCGTTGTGCTCTTTCTTGCTTGGGGAGAATGGTCTGACTATAGGAGGATTGTTATCCATCCGGAACTTATCGTCGACAAAGGCAGAGGTGCGTGCTATCAATGCCATATCCATGGTATTACCTATTCTGCTTCCCACTTCTCATGCTCTAATTGCAGGTGAGCGGATGGAAATTCATATGAACATGACGTTCCCCAAGCTGCCCTGCGAACTTTTGACACTCGATGTCATGGACGTCTCTGGCGAGCAACAGCACGGCGTCTTGCATGGCGTGAAGAAGGTTAGGCTGCAGCCTATTTCCCAAGGAGGGGGCGTCATCGACGTGACGGCTCTATCGCTGTGAGTTGCGCCTCCCTGTGTCGGGTCTTGCTTGCCCTGTCTCTGCTTACCAGGTCACGCATAGTCACGGCAAGGATGAGACGGCCCAACACCTAGATCCCGATTACTGCGGTGGCTGCTACGGCGCGCATGCTCCGAGCAGCGCCGTGAAACCCGGCTGTTGTAATACCTGCGACGAGGTCCGAGAAGCTTATGCGCAGGCATCTTGGGCTTTTGGTAAGGGAGAAGGTGTCGAGCAATGCTTGCGAGAGCACTACGCCGAAAAGCTGGACGAGCAAAGACACGAGGGATGTCGTATTGAAGGCGCCATCCGCGTAAATAAAGTTGTGGGCAATTTTCACTTTGCGCCGGGCCGAAGCTTCAGCAACGGCAACATGCACGTTCATGACCTTAAGAACTACTGGGATAGCCCCGTTCGTCATTCCTTCGAGCACGAGATCCACCAGCTTCGGTTTGGGCCTCAGCTCCCCGACGACATCGCGAGGAAGCATGCCAGAAATAGCCCATGGACGAATCATCACATAAACCCCCTCGATGAGGTTAAGCAGACCACCGATGATCCCAACTTCAACTTTATGTACTTTGTGAAAGTCGTCCCCACCGCCTACCTTCCCCTCAGCTGGTCGAAGCCGAACAGCTACAAACCTGCTGATGACGAGACCTGGCTGGGAACCCTGGGCAGCGCAGTCGATGGCAGCATGGAGACTCATCAATACTCGGTTACGAGCCACAAGCGAAGCTTGGCAGGAGGCGATGACGCAGCCGAGGGTCACCAGGAACGGATGCATGCTCGAGGCGGCATACCAGGGGTGTTCTTTTCCTATGTCAGTATCACCTCTGGCCGCACCGAAGGGCAATCTACTCACAATATGCAGGACATCTCACCTATGAAAGTTATCAATCGCGAGGAACGCGCCAAAACCTTTACAGGGTTTCTTACGGGTCTATGTGCCGTGATTGGCGGTACATTAACAGTAGCCGCAGCTGTCGATAGGGGTGTATACGAGGGTGCGACAAGGCTTAAAAAGCTGCAGTCGAAGAATCTTTGAACAGAATCTGACTGCCAGCCACCATCCTAATTGTATTATCACATCCGATTATGATAGAATCGCTCACATCCGTAACGCATAGGGACAATGGAATTGCCTGCCAATTTGGAAAGTAAAACAAGGCCTTCTCAGCTACGACTCTTGGTGTAGTGCACCCCAAGAGCCTTAGTTGATGCGCTCGACAAGAATGTGAGTTGGACGGACAGCCTTTAAGAGTAGCAATTACATTACCATTTTTGTAGTCTGTATATGGATTCGTAAAACAGCAAATGTTCATAAGAAAAGATGTAAAAGAGAAGCGAGGCCTGCGCCTTCACACACACTTTTCTCATTTATTTTATTTTGTTTTCTCATGCCCGCCAAATAGAACTTACCGACACACTCCAAGAACACTTATAGACAGTAAGGAGCACAATTCCAACTTCCAAGTCCATGTTATATGTAATACTACTTCGTAGGCCTGCGCGTTCTCGTATCTACGATCCCTGCAGAAGATTGACTGATAGGTATTCTCGTACTCCCCTAATACTCCCCCACACACTTGGTACCTTACAGCGGGATAGAGGTACTAAATATATATGTATGTATGTATGTATGTATGTATGTATGTATGTATGTATGTATGTATGTATGTATGTATGTATGTATGTATGTATATAGGTACCTATGCATGTAAGTAGCTTCTGCACTAGCCCAATTAGCAATGGTGCAGCACGTCTGACAAGTTACAGCTAGTGTTAGATACATGTATGTATGTACCTACATTATGCTTACAGTGTACGTGTATATGTATACATACATGTAAAGAGGTGGTTACAGAGTCTGAGAGTCTTGACAATTGAACATCCAGGGTCATGCAATCTAAAAATTGTTTCTTTCCTCTTCCCCATCATCATCATCATCAGTACACGCGCACAAACACTCATGCACATGCATATCCACCTGGGCAGTCAGACACGCAGATTCTATTCCTTCGTCGTTCTCTACCATCCGGCCGTTGAGACCGGGTAACCGTTTTTGTATGCTACCATAGCCTCCTGTTGACGCTATCATTTTAATATTCCCTTACACTGTCTACTTACCGTGTAGGTAGTGTCTCTCCTTTACCCTTTTCTTCACTTGCGACTATATTGTATTCTCCTCCCTCGCTCCTCCATCCACGCAGCTCCGCGGCATCGGTTGTACATGACAAACTCTCGATGTCTTCGCTATCCCACCTTCAGCGTACTGCACCCTAAGTAAACGGCAAGGCGAACAGATTGCCTCATGGTTCTAGCATCACGTCGATCCTCCATTCCTGTCGCATTCCACCTCCTGGATATACAGAGGTACGGAGGCGACTTTATGTTTCATGCGCCTGTCGGATATAAGCAGCATCAGCCTCGCCTTGACCGACTGCTCTCAATACAAACCATCCTGACTTCGACTTATTTCGCCTCGCTCACTACTTAGTTACTATTTGGAACCAGGCCTGGTATCTGCCAAGGGCGTATGAGGATAGGCACAGAGACATAACGAGATATAAGGAGGGAGAGAGGAGAAATATCCCGATCCACACAGAGGGGCCAGCCGATACACAAGATACTGGATACGCTATTCCCTCCGCCCTGGTACACCGATTTTCTCATCTCACAATGGCGAACAGGCCCAACTTTATCGACTTGAGGGCCAATTCCTCGGCGTCGGTCGCCAGCACCTCTTCGCGTCCTCTTAGGTCACCGCGATTACATGTCGCGGGGGAGGTTCCACCTGCCCTATCTCCCCTAGATGCCTTCGCGGCGCAGAGTCGCCTGCTAGCTAAACAGCTCGAGGAGAGCGCCAAAGCTGGGAAGCGAATGAGCCGTCTTCCCCCGTTGACCACGGAGAGCCCGTTGATTGTTCAAGGCCGCTCTGACTATTTCCGTTCCATGTCCTACGACTCGTCTGAGGACCAGCTCGACCCTCAGCAGCAGAATACCGGGCTTGGTTTGACCACAGAGGTAGAATCGCCATCAGAACGACCGGTTTCAATGCATCCCCGGATGAGTCGCATACCCCCTACCCCCGACCAATCGATACCTTTACCTCCCAACCCATTTATCGAAGGCTCACGCGGTCGACCGCTCGAAAACCTTGACGAAGATGGAGGATTATATGGCGCCCGCAGAGAGCAATCGCCTAGCGATTTGGAGAGCGTGGCGGATGGAGGAACAGTGCACAAATCAATGGATCGTAATTTCGATATCAGGGAAAGCTCGCCTAAGCACAACCGCTTTCCGCCCTCTCTAGAGAAGCTTACGAAGACGCCCTCGCATGAATCTGTCGGATTGGTTCCGCCGAGGCCTCTGTTTCCCAAGCGCTCTTCAAGTATAATGTCAGCCCCTCTGGATATAAACAGCGACGAAGCCTTGTGTGCTTCTTTCCACTCCCAGCCGGCTCGTAAGCTTTCCTCGAGTAGCGCATTCTCAGGACCTGGCCTCGCGTCTCCAATCGCTCACTACCAGAGGTCCCCCTCGATCAGTTCCGATGCTTCGGCGCCGCTGCCACGCCCATCTTTCAACTTCTCTCGCCCGCTGAGCCGGGCAGGCACACCAGGCTTAGATATGCCATCTCGGCAAGCATCGTCAGACAGCCAGCCTTCATTCGTTCTTGCCGATGAGACCGCCCACACCCCGGTTAGCATGCACAGCGAGAGTTTCTTGGAGAGCAATTTCATAGATGACGGAAGAGGCGCTCCCTCATATATCTACTCTAAATACTCGTTGCCAAGGGGCAAATCGTTACAGCGCAACTCGGCTATTTTTCGTGACAATGAGCCGACATCTTCCTTCGTTTGGGAGCAGCCGGTTGTACCCCCGAGCAATGTGCAAACCTACCCAAGAGCCGGTCAGGCACCGCCATCGCCACCTACCCGACCTTCAAGCTCCTCATCGAGGTTCCAAGAAGGTCTTCACGCCAACGATTCACTTCTGGCACGTCCATCTTTGGAACGAAGCAAACTTTCTAATGAGATGTCTTTGGATGGGAGGCAGCCATCACCCGACCCGAGTCGTCCGTCCACTGGCGGGAGCAGGCCTTCAGAGGACGTGTCCAGAGGGAGGACCCTCACTTCCCCTCTTCACGACCAAGCCCGAGGGCGGACACCAGTGTCAATATCTACAAGCGACTCCGCTAGTACCATCAAGCCACCGAGGTCGCAGCATTCCCACGCGGCTACGACCGCCGAAATGAGCGCCGAGGAGCACCTAGCTAAGGGAATCAAGTGTCACGAGGAAGGTTCCGTGAAGGAGTCAACTTACCACCTCCGTCTTGCCGCACGTGCTGGCGATCCGACCGGGATGCTACTGTACGCGTTGGCTTGCCGGCATGGGTGGGGTATGCGGCCAAATCAACGCGAAGGCGTCGAGTGGCTGCGGAAAGCTGCTGACGTTGTCAGCGCTGAGATTGCAGAGGATGAAGACCAGGTCAAAGAGGGCAAGTCGGTAGATTCCATGGATCGAAAGACCCGTAAGGCCCAGTTCGCTCTGAGCATCTACGAATTAGGCGTGAGCCATATGAATGGCTGGGGAATTGAGCAGGATCAGGCGCTTGCTCTGCGGTGCTTTGAGATTGCCGGAAGTAAGTTTCTTCTCTGGCGGGGGCGTAGCAATCCAGGGACACTGACAATCTTATTTCTTAGGTTGGGGTGATGTCGATGCCCTCGCTGAGGCTGGCTTTTGCTATGCCCAAGGTGTCGGTTGCAAGAAGGATCTCAAGAAGAGCGCCAAGTTCTACCGCATGGCCGAGGCCAAAGGCATGAGCATGCCGGGCAACAGCTGGTTGGTCCTCCCAACTGGGTCCTCCCAACTGGGTCCTCCCAACTGTGGGGTGGCGCCCCCTTCTCTCCCAAAATTACTAACATACTAGTAGGATTCACAAGGCAAAGTACTGCGACGATACTAGCAGCGCGAAATCGAAGCGCGCCCGCAGTAAGTCGAGGAGTCGGGGAATATTTGGTAAGAAAGCTTAGTGGACAAGAAGAGGGGGAAAAAGGAAAGAAAGAAAAAAGATAATCATCTGTGTCATTTCAGCTTCCTCGGCGTATGGTGGTTACATCTATCAGGCAAGACAGCGACATAATACCCTGTAAGCATGGCGATCAGGGGCCAGGTCGCTTTGCTATTTACATCGGCCATTTTACGCTAAATATCCCTCGATGTTGACGGTGTCGGAAAGAACACCACCGTGTGCCAGAGTAGGGAAACGCAGGAAGGGCTCTTGCCAAGCTTGTCATAAACGTAACTGAAGCACGCTGTATATTATCACATATTCTGCACAAGGAAACCATACAAGCTGCGAGATGCCTACTCCTCTGTTCGTATCATTGGGGTTCGCGACCTGTTCCATCCGCTACGCTGCTTTGTTATAGGTGCTAGGATTACCGTTGCGGTCTCCATCGCAATGGCCTGTCCCTTTTTCCACGGCTATTTTCTCGAAGACAGTCGCTAACCTTTGGATAGCCTCCTCGCCAATTTGATAGTGGGTTACAAGACGATTACCCGCAATCTTTAAGCCAACTTGATCACCTAGGTAGGCAAACCTCGAGGCACTGCAGTCCATAGATTTCAAATCCAACCAACACATGTTCGTCTCGACGGGGATTTCCATCTTACCACCCCAATCCGCCCATAGCTTCTCGACGCGTTTTGCCGTGGCGTGGGTACGTCCGAGGAGCCCGCCCTCGCCGTTTGGGCCTTTCCCAAAAGTCTCATCAACCGCCACTCTAGCAGCGGCCGTGACAACACCGGATTGCCTAAGACCGCCTCCGATAGCCTTTCGCACCCACCTCGCATGCTTTATGATGGGCCCCGAACCAACGATGATACTCCCGATCGGAGCGCCGAGGCCTTTGGAGAAGCAAAGGGATACAGTATCGAAGTATTGACAGAAATCTGGCAAGGACCCGGCACCGGCAGCCACTACCTCCCACAATCTAGCACCGTCACAGTGCAGCAAGATGTCATGGTTTCGTGCAAACTCGGATATCCTCCTCACTTCCTCCAGGGGCATAATGATACCGTTCAGCGAGTTTTCCAGGCTTATTACACGGGTAGGACAGTAGTGTACATTGTCACCAAGTGTGATATTAGTCTGGATGTCGTCCAGGGTTAAGTAGGCACCGTTTCTAGGCACTACTGGAGTGACCATGGCGCCAGATAATGAAGCAACGCTATGCGCGGCGTGATCAGTTTTCCAAGATGATTAGAGAGTGATAAGGGATGATGTTTACCCTCCGGCTTCGTATTTGATAATGTGAGAGCGATGGTCTGTTATCACACCGTGGGGGGGTTGGGTGAGTAAGGAACGCAAGGCGATTTGGTTGCCCATCGTGCCAGACAGGACAAACAGACCGGCCTCCTTGCCCGCTAAAGAGGCGACATGAGCCTGCAAGTGTATCGTGGTGGGATCTTCTTCGAATACGTCGTCCAACAATGTTGTTATTTGAATGGCAGACAACATGGCTTGGGTTGGAGTGGTCATCGTATCGCCTACAATGGTTCAAGACAGTCAGGCCTACATCGCTCTCTCGCGAAGCGGGGGGAGAAGGAGGGGGGATATCCTGATTCCAGACGACAGGCTTACTTCTCAGGTCGAAGGCAGCGGCGCCGCGATGGCCTACCCAGGTATTGGCCGGTTCAGTTTCGTATTGCTCCATGGTCTGAGACAGCAAAGGACCTGAAGTACGGAAGGGTCTCGCGTAAGCGGTGGCTAGCGATAGACCGCCTGTGAGTAACGGCGGGGTCAGTAACGAAACTCTTGTCCGATGTCGCCATCTGAGTCTGCTGGCAGCTATCATAACTCTAGAGAGCATGATTATAAACCGAGGATTTCCACTCAAGAAATCCAGAAGCTCCCCATGAATGTTACATGTACCCTACGTACCTATCTACATGCAGTTACTAGTTCGCTTAGCTTCCAACATGTAGATGTAAGAACGTACTGTGTAGGCGATGGCAATGATCTTATAACGAGGTCCTAATTGATGATGTAAAATCTAAGTACTACTACTAACCTATCTAATGCTACAGCGCTAATATACAAACGATATATGTACTATAAGCCCTAGATGTTAAGTAATTAGTACCTTAGCAAGAGGTACAGGTGATATAGAGTGGAGTAGCCCCACATGTTAGGAGCGATCTTTAATATATACAGCTGTTATTAACGGCAGCCCTGCATATAAGTCTTAAGCATAAAAACATACCTAATTTCGTACTTCGTATTTTATTTAAAATTACTTATTATTTCGTTATTTTTAAAATATGTTTTATTATTTTTTAATAATTATAAAAATACTTTAATATATATATAAATTATTTAAATACTTTATATATATATTTTATATATATTTTATAAAAGAAAAAAAGTAAATTAATATAATTATAATAATCGAATTAACTTTTTTTTATATTTATAAGTTTTTAATATTTTTTTTACGATTTAAAAAAATATTTATAATAATAATTAAATTAAATATATTACGGTATAATATTATATAATTAAAATTAATAATATTTTAAGTTTATAAAGCTTATAAATTTAATATTATTTTTAAAAAAATAATATTTATTAATATAATTAATTTATTAAAACTTAATATTATATTTAATTTAAATTTTAAAAAGCATTTTTTTAAGTTTTTTATTTATTATATATATTAAAAAATTAAACTTATATTTAATTTAATATTATATTAAATTAAATAATTAAATAATTAAATAATTAAACGTATATATTTATTTATTATTATTAAGTTTAAGTGAGTTTAATAACGGTAAATTAAAATATTTTTTATAAAAAATTATATGTTTTAAATAATCGTAAGTTTTATAAAAAAGCTTTTTTTATAAATTATATATATTTAAGTATTTTTAATTTTTTTAATTTTTTTATTATATCGGGCCGAACATTATTATATAATTTAATATTATTATATTAATTTAATATAATAATTAAAAATATTATAAGCGTTTATAACTATATTAATTAAGTAATATTATTAAATTAAAAAACTATATTAAACGTAACAATATAATAAGCGCTTATAATTATGTTAATTAAAAACCACAACTAAAGTAACAGCATTAGGGCTTGCTAAAATTAAATCCTTGCAGTAGTTATTTTAAATCAGGTCATTAAATCTAGGTTGATCTACTCACAGCACTACGTAACCCTTTCCATCTTAATAGCCATTCAAGGCTTGAATTGCTGAGGCAATCGCCTGCTCTTTCAGTAACTATAAAAAAGGGAACACTATTTCCACTCCCTAATTTAGTCACTGTAATGGTGTCAGAAACACCCCCCCGCCCCTTAAGGTACATACCAATTTGAGGATTGCCGTATTCGTAAAATTAAGCCTCCTTTTCAACCTTTCTTTCTCAGCCCTTCAGCTTTTCAGTTTCCAACCTACATACCTTCCTGCTACATTATACCCATGTACGCAAGCAGTCTTCACATATGCCAATGCTGCTGCGAAGTATAGCACAGCACAGCACAGCACATCACATATATTATCCTCATTTGTAGTTGTTTAATACCTAATGGCGCTGGTCCCTTTTCTCCGTCCTGATAGACGGAGACTGATAAATCGATTGGCCATCGTGCTCTTGTCTGCCTTTATATTGCTAATCTGGCTGAACCCTAATTGGACTGACCGAGATATCCATCGTGTCTCCAGGTTTGACCCCCAACGAGTCAACATGTCTAACGCTGCCGAGACACGGGGTTTATGCCAGCTTCACGGTTGGACGCCATTTGCTGGCCTCGCCGGGAGGAAGGTCTATGACCTGATCATGATCAACACCGAACTGGACTGGTTGGAGGTTCGTCTCAACACTACCTATCCTTACGTTGACTACTTTATCATCGTCGAGTCCAGAAAGACCTTCACCAACCATGATAAACCCCTGGTCATCAAGGAAAACTTCGCCCAGTTTTCGCAGTATCACGAAAAGCTCATTTACCATGAGCTCGAAATACCTGCCGGGTTTCATTCTCACCGCTCCAATCCATCCTGGGCCTGGGAAGACCTTCAGAGGAACGCCATGTATGAGCAGGTATTCCCTACTCTTGAGGGGCCTAAAGCGCCCGCATCGGGTGATGTCATTGTCGTGGCCGATGTAGACGAAATCGTCCGCCCAGAGACATTGGTGGTGCTTAGGTCTTGCAATTTCCCGCGCCGCCTCACACTTCGGAGTCATTTTTACTATTACAGCTTCCAGTACCTCCATAGGGGAACACAGTGGGCTCATCCCCAGGCCACGTATTATCAGGGCTGGAGAACGATCTTGCCTGTCAACTTACGAAACTCAGACGGCGGTATCCAACCCTTGATTAGGCTAGAAAAGGGCGACCTATGGAGCGCAGGTTGGCACTGCTCCACCTGTTTCTCTACCATCGACGAGCTTCTCACGAAGCTGTCCTCCTTCTCCCATATCTGGATGAACCAGGATGTGTTCCGCGATCGAGATCGTATAGCGGATCGGGTGAGAAATGGGAAAGATCTATGGGATCGAGAAGGGGAAGAATACGATAAAATAGAAAACAACAGCGATGTACCGGCGGCATTGCTGACGAACCCCCAGATTTTCTCATATCTGCTGGACAGAGATGGCCCGACTGCAGGCTTCCAGGACTATCCAGGACCTTAGTTGACTTGCCACTTGCTAAAGGTTCCCAGCATTACACCTAGGATGTGAGCATCAATTATCCCTACCTGTCATTAGAATTGAACTTTACTTCCACGAGGATTGGTCTTCGATCCAAGGCATAAAGTGGCGCCCTGACTACCGTAGAGGGGAGACAGCGAATATATATGCGACGCATAGGCAAAACAACATGCAACGTCCAAAACCCCGCACAATTGGGTAATCTCGCATCGTGGCCTTTCCAGAGAGTTCAGGAGATGCCCGCCTCTGCACCGGGCCACGGCTTCATTAAGCAACGATGAGGAAGGTGAAATCGCGGCAGAAGACATTTGTATCGGTCTGTGCCAGGGAGGCACACTTCCTCTCAGAGTGGGAGAGAGAGTGTGTGTGTGAGAGAGAGAGTACATTGGGTAGGTGTCTCTTGCCTCCAAAGAGATCTATCGATACGATTATAATAATCTAAGGTCTTCGCAGGGAAGGCTCGGCAGGATTAATCATTTGTAGTCAAATGAATCCTTGTTGGCCTCTCTCCCCCTCTCGAATTGAATTCCCACTCATGCACAGACACATGTTAGTAGCAACAAAGATCATCGCTTGCTCGTGAATACTCCAATCCTTTTCATATTGAACCCTTCGGTCATAGCCAATGATTTCCCTTTTGCAATCAAGCATATCCAACCTCTCCGAAGTACGTTGTCTTGTCTTCATCCTTACTTTCACAACCCCTAGATGGAACGCTTGAATGTGTGGCCCCTCACACTACTCAATTTTCTATAGGAATCTGCTTGCCTTCATCATTGAATGGAATAGGGGAAAGGCGAGGAGGGAGAACAAGAGAACTTACAGGCCACCAGTTCAGAGGCAATGATGGCATTCGTTGGTATGCTCGTGGTGGCCCTCGGTGCCCGTCAGCTTGCCAATGCTCAGAATTTCGTTACCAACTGCACCTGGCAGACGGGGTTCATGGCAGACAGCTTCCTCGGCATGTACTGCAATAACGATGATTGGGCGAGATATAGCTACGACTGGACCTGGTGAGTGTTTGCTGCCAGTTTGTTAATAATCTGATACCGGCAATGACAAATCGCTAATTCGGTGGCGCTCCGAAGGCTTGATACCAACGCCTGCTTGACCAATGATGGTGGCAAACTTCAATCTTATGGCAGGCAAGTGATATCACGTACACGTCAACATTTCTCTCATAGTAATGCTAACTTGGACGCGGGGGGTGGATAGCGGAAATTACTGGTCAACCTGCGGCAACTGCTCGGTACGCGGGAGCAACGTGGAGTTTCTCCTGAGCTGCGACTGTCTCAATGCCAGTGGTCTATTCGCTCGTGACACCTATGACCTTAGTGCGTCCCGGTCTTCTCTCATCATCGATGGCGAAGATTTGTAACGCTGACACGAGCTTTAGATCGCGTGATCTGGAATCGCAACGGCGCACTCGGCTGCTTCAGCCATGCCGGCAACAAGACAGAAAGAGGCCCGTTCTAGTGCCGGGTCTACTAGCCGGGCGTCGGGTGGAGACGGATATAGCATCTTCGACAAGCTATTGCATTTGGTAGATGGTGAGAGCGTCATCCTGTTGCCGCTCTCTCAATTCGTGACAACTTGACGATACGTTGGTACATATCATGAAATCCTTCAACATTACAATGCCGCATCGCGCGAGGTGGGTGTAGTGCGTCTACGAGATACGGGGTAACTAGAGGGTATAGGAGGTAGTCGTGTAAGAACGCGAGTAAGATGTATGTAGTCTCACGAAATTATTCATCACGACACCTCCCCCTTTAATCAGACCTGAAGTAGGTAGTGAGGTAGCATATTGTAGTAATAGGTCGAGCGTACTGGCAGGGGATGTGTGCGTTCTATCACTCCCTCGACTATCTCGCCTTTTATAAACTAGCATTGGTTCCTATCGCTCATCGGGACCTTAGACTCCAACCCGTGTTTTGTGCCATGGGTAAAGAACCGGGGGGGGGGGCTTACGAGCCTTCGGAGCCTATCTAGCCATATGCTTATGGCCCTTCATTACTTGACCTCGCAGAGAGCTGGAAAGTCTACTCCAGCAGCAGAAATAAGATGGCTTACTTGGCTGACTGCCCGTCATTGGTTACATATGGGCTCATTATGGTATCCAAATAACCCGCGGTTTCTGCTTGGACTGACGCGAGGGTGGCCGTCTTGGACCGAGTTGCGGTGGCATGGGGGCATGGAGGTTCAGATAACTTGAAATGTGTCGCCAACGCCAAGATTACGAGCATTAGACTACTACATCCGTCACGACAGGAGCGGAATAGCAGCAGACGGTGCTGATGCCGGTAGTAACACGTGTGAGATGTATAGGTTCTCACTGCAGCATAAGATATACTAGGTATGTCTAGACATCCAGAGAAATACCACCCGATTCATGTAATCCAGCATACGAAACCCAACGTTGCAGCAACGGCGCCCAGGTGGGTTTGTATACTGTCCTATCGAGTCACGACTTGGGAATATACTTCAACAGGGACTTGTAGCTTCTCCTCCCCTCCTTCCATCGGCAGCGTGGCAACGCCTACCTAATCAAGACTGCGACGCCGACGCGGCCAAGATCTCGCGCACAATTGCATCTCCTAGACTCTTGGTTGTCCCCTTGCCGCCCATGTCAGCGGTGACGATGGTTGGGTCCCCTTGTGCCAGGACCGCCTCGATGGCTCCGAGCATGGCGGCAGCTGCTTCGTGGTAGCCAAAGTGTTGAAGCATCATCTGGCCTGCCCAGATCATGCCAACCGGGTTTGCGATTCCTTTGCCAGCAATGTCGGGGGCACTACCATGCACCGGCTCAAAGAGACTGGGGAATCGCCGGTCAGGGTTGATATTCCCCGACGGCGCAATGCCAATCGTGCCAGTACAAGCAGGGCCCAAGTCTGACAATATGTCACCAAATAGGTTGCTCCCCACGACCACGTCAAAGATGTGGGGCCTTTGTACGAAATGCGCAGTGAGGATATCGATGTGATACTTATCCACGCCCACGTCGGGGTAGCTGCTAGCCATGTCGCGGACTCGGTTGTCCCAACTTCACAACAACAAGAGTCAGTAATTCTTTCTTAGGCAGGACATTTGCTCCTGGAACAATGTCTCGGGAGCAATAGCCCCCACACTATTCCCAGGAGGCGAATTTTCGCTCCCGAACAGGCTGAAAAAGGGGGGGGGGGACTCCAGATGTTACTCACTAAGGCATTGTGATGCTGATTCCGTTGCTCTTGGTCGCGCTAGTGAGACGCTTCCGTGGCCGGCTCTGTGCGAGGTCGAAAGCATAGCGGAGTACTCTATCGATGCCCGTTCTGGTCATGACGGTCTCCTGAATGACAGTCTCCCTTTCGGTGCCCTCGAATATCTTACCTCCGATGCTGCTGTATTCACCCTCGGTGTTTTCGCGGACAATCCAGAAGTCAATATCACCAGGCTTCCGGTCGGCCACTTTTTTTCGGAGAGCCCAGTGTTAGTAGTTGTTGCTGATTTCATTGCCGACGGGAACTATGTAAGAAGAATGAAAAAAAAAAAGTTTCGATATTTACGAGGGCATTTGACCCCAGCCAGGAGTCGGCATGGTCTGAGGTTGATATACTGGTCAAATTCACGCCTAAACTTCAGGAGGCTCCCCCACAGCGAGACCTCGTCAGGGACCAGATCTGGCATTCCAACAGCACCGAAATAGATGGCGTCAAAGCCGACGAGCGTCTTCTTCCAATCTGGCGGCAACATATCCCCATGTTTCTCGTAGAATGCGCAAGAAGCGAAATCGAACGTCTCGAACGTTAGTGAGATGCCAAATACCTCGGCGGCGGCCTCGAGACATTGGACGCCATAGGGCATCACTTCTATTCCGATACCATCACCGGGAATGACGGCAATCTTCAAAGGGGTGGAGGTCATTTTCACGTCTCCCTTGAGTATAAGTAATAAGAGCAAGAAGGGATTGAACAAGAAGAGGATGAAAGAGAAGAAAAGGCACTCCACGTTAAGTATCTATTTGCCCCTCTATGGCCGAATCTCCGTGCAGTCTTCTAACCACACCTCCACCTCCTCCACCTCGGGCTGCTCGGGCTGCTCGGGCTGCTCGGGTACCTACTTTAAGTAGTAAGTACGCAGGAAAGGCTCGATTATAAGTAGAGTCAGTTTTAGTACGCTGGCATTATTTCACATGCATCACATTTTACGGAGCCTACAAGAAGAAAGATGGGTGAGGACGTGAAGGTATTTTAGTAGGTAATTCCACACCATCGTCTTACCTAGACCTTTTCTTTTTAGTAAGCTCTTTCATACAGGGCCTTCTGTCCATCCATCTGTCCATCTATCTGCGCACGTAGATAAATCCCCTCCACCGTCATGGGTCCTTCTATCCGAGCTACGCCTCGATGTTTTCAAATAAGAAAGATGGCTGGCCTGGCACTGCTAGCTCAGCGATGGCCGACTTGATATCGACCTCACCACCGTGCAGTAGATCAGAGCCCTTCTTGCTGCCTTCGGTCACCAACAAGACGTCAACGGTTACCAGCCCTGCCGCCCGCTTCAGACCAGGCACCATAGCCGCGACGGCCTTGGACTCGTCAAAGGCTAATCTGCGTTCCATCACAACACCGGCCGGCTCTCCATCACGAAGGCGCTTCTTGAGGCGTTGGACAAACGGCATCGCCTCCTTCACCTTGGTTATCTTGACGACACGGGTGCTCAGCTCCTTGTCGCTGCACTTCTGCATGTTGGTCACTGCATCCCACGTCTCTTTCACTAGCTCGATGCATTCGGTCTGCCACTTGGGGAACTCCCTCGTAACGAAGATGGTGAGCCTCTTGGGCTTCTTGGGATCGAAGTTGATATGCTTTCCTTTAGCTAGCTTCTTTACTTGCGCCGACTCGGCCGACGTGATATTAGACTGGGTCGTCAGCACGTAAGCGCGGGCTGCGCTGAGACTCGCGTCTGGTCCCGGTACTTCAGGCCACCTCGCGAGCTGTATCGTCTCGGTTTCGTGTAGCACCTCGAGCCAGATGTATTCAGCCCAGTGCGGAGCAATTGGCGTGAGGGAGAGGGCCTGGAGTCTGATGTACTTAAACACCAAGTCCCTGTGCATTGGAATTCCCGCAGATGCACAAGATGCTCTGTAGATGTCCTTGGCGTTGATGAAATCGTAGAAGCACGATTTCAAAGCCAGCTTGTAGTTCGTCTCCTCGTAGTGATGTCTCGCTCCTTGCATGAGCGCCTTCATTTCGTTGTCGAACAGGGCATCTTCGAAGTCGTTCATCTTCGTCCGGAGTTCCTGACTCTTACTTATTTCCTCACACCATTCTCGGAGAGAATGTAGCCGGAGACTGGGAGAGACATGTGAGCTTGGTAATCGCTCGACTATATACGTGTTACTTTTACTTACATGGTGTTGTCAGCGACGTCCTCGACGAAATTCGAGTCCTGGATCGTATCCCCGGCATCCGCGAGGGCAATCCGAGATGCATCCGCACCGAATTTCTTCACGACTGTAGCTTTGTTAGCCGCAGCTCTTCCTTTGTACATAAGTAAATGAAACGTGTCTTTACCATCATCAAGGGTCATGAAGTTCCCAGTGCTCTTGGACATCTTCTCGCCATTGAGCTGGAGATGGCCATTCACCCGAATGGACTTAGGCCAATACTCTCTGGGGAACAGTGCGATGTGGTTGTAGAGGAAGAATGTGAGGTGGTTGTTGATTAAGTCTTTGCCGCTCACCCTCAGATCGAGAGGGTAGAAGTATTCGAATTCGCGGCGCATCGCCTCGAGGGTCTCCCTGGGTATTCTAGACTTGGCTAGGATATTGTCCGTAAGTTCGGTGCCGGAGAGGACGTAATCCCAAACCTCGTCAATCATCTGCTCTGGTGCAATATTACCGATACCCTTCTCCCGGCCGAATAGGTCACTGTGGAGGTAATGAGCCACCGTATAGTAACTCATGTAGATAGTGGAGTCACTCAAGCTCTCAACCAGAAATTCCGGTGCCCACGGGAGTTTAGATCCCAGGCCGTAGGTCCTCGCACACGCCCACTGCTTGAGCCAGTCAAGTACTCCCAAGAAGGCGTTTCGGGCATCGCTCGAGTAGGTATTGAGACCGCTGCCGTCCTTGTTCTCGACGTAATCAGTGGCTACTGCGCGCCACGAGTCCTCTCCGTAGTCGATGTAGTACTGTTCCATGAGCGCCACAGTGCATTCATCGCCACTTCTACTTACGACCTTGTTCTCGGGTTCTGCGTATTCGAAGGCCAGTCCGGCTTCAATCAGCTGGGCCCTGACCTTGGGCTTTGCATCTGCTACCTTTTCACCCTTGAAGTCCCCCACAAGCATGTGGCCCTGGTAGAAGCCCTCTTTGTAAGCCAGCTCCTTGGCCTCCTTTAGCTGCTTGACGTCCTTGGGAGATGAAATCTTCATTTTCTTCACTAGCGCTGGAGCCAGCAGGTCAGACGTGGGGGTTTGAATGATAGGGATGATTTCCAACTGTGCCCACTCCTTATTAATCTTGTAGTATTCGGCCTTTTTGGCTAGGTCCGTTATGGTGGCGTAGTCGTCAGGGGAGTCCGATGGCACACATGTCACCACTCCCGTCCCTTTGGTCTCAAGTATTGATTCCATGGGCAGGATGCGAACTCCAGCCCTGTGGAAGCTAAGGGGGGCGTCGACCAATGCGCCAATGAGATCCGAGCCTTGTATTTCGGTCGTTTTCCTGACAACGCCTTCTTGGGTGAATATTTCCTGGTATGCCATATTCCTAGCAGCTCTTTCAGTCATGACGTAGTACTCCTTCGGCGCGGCTTCATAGACGCCGTAGGTGAGCTTGGGTGAAACAAAGCAAGCTACTTGTCCATACATCGTCTCCGCTCGTAAGGTAGCCGGGACGAGGAACACCTTGGCGTTATCGGGGAGCTTTCCCTGTAGGATCTCATTTGACTTGGGTGTAAACTCGACAACTCGCATCTTGATGGCCACATAGAGTTGAGGATTAACCCCTTCTCCTTCGCTCCTATCATGGTCCATGCAGGGCTGCCCATCTTTGATAGAGTAGATGGTGTGGCGTTTTCCAAACTTGATCTTGCTCAACTCTTTGAGTCGGATCATCTGCCAGCGGACAAATGCATCGAAGTATGGGTTAGCGTCCGTCGTGACAAACTGTCTTCTCCAGTCGATTCTACTTCCAAAGTTGCCGAGATCGAGTTTGCAGAGAGGCGGGAAGTACTCGAGCCAATACGCCGGGTCGGCAAAGAGATGTATTTGTTGGACCGGGATACCCATGGCTTGCATGATCTGAAATTGGTACTTCATCTTGACTGATTTGGCAGCAACCTTGCCCTTTTTGGCCGTGAACTTGGTCACATCCTCCCTCTCTCTTTGAGTCGGCTTGGCAACCGTCTCAGCCACAGGCTCCTGTTCCTCCCTATATCTTTCGAACTCTTGGCCAAACATCTCGACCTCCTTTACCAGCTTGTCGGCGGAGGCTTTGATCGGTAGGCCGGTACAGTGGTATCCTTGAGGCCATAGGACGTTAATGCCCTTCATACGAATGAAGCCGACGTGAAACTCAACCTTGCTGAAGGTAAAGGCATGGCCCACGTGAAGACGACCGTTCGTATAAGGAAAAGCAACGGTTCCAAAAAACTTTGGAAACTTTTGTCTCAACTCGGCCGCCGTGATGGAGTACAGGGGAATATCGGTCGTAGACGGCGCATTGGCATTGAAGAGGCCTTGATCTTCCCATTCCTGCTGATACTTTTTCTCGGTCGCGATTAAGGAATCCCGCTTCTCCGTCCCTATGTGACACTGTTAGTGTCAACCCGGTGCAAACCTAGGAATTTGGTCTATTTACCCTTAAGATCTTTAAGGGCAACATTCTGAAGCCCTTCCATGACATTAATGACGGGGTCAGTCATGGCGGTTGAACATATGACTTTGGTTGATAGTTACCGCAAATGTTTACAAAATGAAATCTGATTTGGAGGGGTTGATAAATTTACGTGGGCATACGTGCTTAGGAGGGGCAACTTTTTAGGCGGTATAAACGGGCAAAATATTAAAAGTGTTGTGTTATGTTTTACATAAAGTTAATGAATAAGTTTATATATAATATTAATAGCTTAAAAACATATATTATTGAGAATTGCTATTTCAATAGTAGTGAAATTCAATAGTACCCCACCTTTTGAAATCCCCTTCATTGATTGGTGGGAGCCGCTGGTCCGGACTTGATCCGATGCATTTTCGCGATCGCACATGTCAACCTGAATAACTTCATTATATGGCCATTTCTCCGCATGAAACTTACATCCTTTGGAAGCTCTCAATTATACGATTCGAATGAACCAAGTTGCACTGTCATAGCTAATCTCTTCGTCATACGCGACGTAGTTGAATTAAGACTGTAGTAATGCTGGCTGTTCGAGTGTCATGTGACCCGACAGCCCGATTAAAGGTCTGAAAACCTCAACTCAGGGTTGTATTCATACTCAAATTTAGGACCGTACATCGAGCTAAAACACATATAACTGACATTCATATAATCTTCAAGTTAAAAGCTTTAAGCCAGTATATATTTTGAATCTTACAAAGAGGTTGTTGGCTGGCTATTTAAGCATGGAATCTCCTGGGCTAATGGACTTGGATCCATATGGCTGCCCGGATATTAGATGCTCCGGTCATGTGACACCCAGACACCCATTATCTTAACAGTTTCACTTCAAATGCATCGCAACAGACGTACAGAGTGGCTATATTGCTGCAACCTGATGCATTCGAATCGCCTAATTGAGGGCTTCCAAGAAATATATATTTCGGACAAGGAAATGGCAAATTGACGAAGTTATCTTGGTTGAAGTGAAAGCATGATAGAATTGAATCGGACCGGCGGGAGGCCAATCAAAAAACGGCATCCCAAAAGGTGGGGTACTATTGAATTTTACTACTATTGAAATAGCAATTCTCATATTATTTATTATTTTATCGTATTATTTAAATTCAATATTAATTTATATATATATTAAAAATTTTTGTTTATTTAAACGTATAATAATATAATTAAATTATTAAAGTTTTTTAATGAAATTTTTATATGTATATATTAGAGTGGTACTAAATCCGCAGTACGACCTCGCTCAATCCGCAGTACCCCGCCACCCTTTTTTTCCGGGGTACCTACCACATTTCCGGCTGTATCTCCATTGATCCTGATGCTACGACTTTCGCAATAGCATCATTAAATAGCTCAGAAAAGGGGCAAAATTCCTATACCAGGCTCTTTACGACAGATTCCCATCTGATAGAGTTATTTGAGTTGATCTTAGATTTGGATGTATATGCGCTAGGGGTGCCAAGACTCCAAAACGCGCTAACTTTACCACATCCAAAAGACCTGATATTTCAATCAGTTCAACCATCAATAGCTCAATCAAAAGACGTCGCAGAATGATGCAACCAGGCTTGGAATTTTTGCCATTTTTCATACGTATTTTAGCATGTTTTTGAATGCTTGAGATAGCCATATTCAAGTAGGGAAGGCTGATCAAAGTGGCTGTAGCTATAAGGTGTAAAATAAGGTTTCTCTGGGCACTCAGACACCTCAACCTTTCAATCCAGAACAGCACGTCTCCCCGACGTTTTGGTCTGATGCAACTAGAATAATTATTTGGCCGATTTTTAATGAACATGATAGGGCTTTTTGCGAAGTTGTAGGATTAGTTTTGGTGAAGTTATCGTGAGATATTGCAAAAAGTACCGCAATCGAGCCGGAAACCCCCCGAGAAAAATAAGAGGGGTACTGCGGATTGAACGAGGTAGTACTGCGGATCTAGTATAAAAAGTTTATAATTATTATTATATCATTTAACGTAATATTTTTATCCATTTTCGTTTAAATACTTAAAACAATCGTTTTATATGAACATTCTGATTTTTTTATCTTTTCAATGGCATGGTTGCCATTCGTGGACATCATACTCTACGTCCCGTATTATACCACTATGCGGAACGTCTCCAGCAACTTGGCCTCTTCTATCGCTGACGCTATGGCCAGCCGTGTCTCCATTTGCTTCAGTACGCCAACGATATCCCATGGAATGAGGTGCTGTAGATCCATGGTCTTCCGAAAGTGCCTGAGGGATTATTTGTTGGGAAGGCCAGTCAATTGCATCTAGTTCAACCTCGGGCTGCGACCGTAAGAGCGACTCGTCGTTGTACAAGCCTCTCTTCTTTTGAGGTCCAAGCGGAACCGAGCCAACACTCGGTAGAAAGTTCTTCTGAAACCTTTCTGATGGTTTCGAGGACGTAATGAATGCCCATTTCGCGCCCACACCGTGGTAAATGGGACCAAGTGTCGGCACACTAGCCACAACAAGACCGAGGGCTATCTCTGACAATATGAAGATGGTGCTATTGAGAAGACAAAATGTAGTGTCCGACTCCGGGCATTTCAAAGTCCAGATAAGGCGACCTAGATTTACACCTGCGACACTGCAAGATGTCAGTATGTAGTTGACGTTATACTTCCCCAGTAGACTTCGACGGGTGAACTCACCACGTGCCTATTGAGAATGCACCAGTGAGCGCCCATTTCTTCTGCCTCGAGAGTTGCAACTGCCAGATGACCGGCAGAGGAAGAAATGTTACCAGAATATCGATGATCATACTGATGACAGCAGAGGCGATCTCTGCCGTAAGAATATTGCCGCATTGCCGGTCCAACGTGATGTCCCAACTTGCCTGGATGGGTCTACATAGGACGAGGTCAACCACGATGCATTGTATCTCGTTCGCAACGACTATGATGATGAGGATTATCGAACCATAGCGGACGACCTCTGTGGGAAATATCTCCTTATACAGAAGAAGAATTGCAAGGCGGAAGGCGGTAGTAGATGTGGCCCAGATCCATTGCTGAATGAAAAGCCCCTGAAATGAATTGGAGATGTTACTACCAATTGGAGGACACTGTGTATCATCAAGCTAGGGACGGAAGGAACAAACCTTGAGTGAGTTCTCGATCTCTTCCAGAGTTAGCTCGTCGATATGCACACCATATCCTCCATGGGCAATGCCTGATGTGGTTACGTATCAGTCCCGAGAGTTCAAATTCTTGTGTTGAACAGGTAGCCAATCTGGCGCATACCGAAGAAAGAAACACAAACGACTTCAGCAACCAGGCCGAAGTAAGTCAGAAGGATGAGATAGTCGTACGTCTTGGGCATTGAGCTTCGAAGGCGGATGGCTAAGAATCGTAGGAGGACTGCTGCCGAACCAAGCGCGAACATGACAGCGGCCGTGAACGACCAAACAACGGTAGGGTTGGTAGTCATGTTGCTCCTTGAGGTCTGCGAATATGTGCAAAATAGGGGAAGGGAAAACTCCTGGGCTTTGCCCAATGGCTGGAGTTGCAAGCTGCCGGGCCACGTCACAGATAGGCAGACGAACTCGATAGGTACCTATGGGAAGCTCCAAGGGCAGATGGTGATAGATGTCGAATCGCTTTCAAGGGTTTCGTGACGAGTATCTATTCCGAATCAGTGGGATTCTCATTGAGTGAAGTGGGAGGTCGTTGGGGATCGGAGACGAACAGAATAACTACGGTACATAGGTTTTGTGGTAGAGGGCAGATGGGGATCAAGATTGGATGGTGCGGTTCTTCGGCCATATGCACCTCCATTCCTGCAGTCAGCAGCTACCTACGCACCCAATATTTACCCAGCATAGCCATCCAAGTACTGTGACTTGGAATCAACGGTACAGAGCATGGCTGGTATGGTCCTGAGGATAAAGTAATAATCGAGCACACCATTCTGCCTGCATATTCCCGGTAGAGAAGAGTAAATTTAGGATCTTGTTACGATTTAACAAACTCATAAGCTGCATCTCACGCCTCGCCAGCCAACAACTTAAGACGTGGCAGATGATGAGAACTTCAGGACCAGCCGACTGACATCCGCATTCTGATCATACCATCCCGCAGCAATCATTGTACCACATTATGCAACCTACGACGCAAAGGGTGGCGTGGTTGACATTCTGACATTCGCAGCCTACGTGATAGGACGTCAGCAAGGAGCAATGGGTGCCTAGGCATAGTCCGGACATCGTCTCGGGGGAAAGCTCGGGGACATTGGCACGCCTTTGAAGGATCAGACGCTTTTGTCACACTCTATGGTTCAGCGAAGAAATGCCAGTATGGCTAGAAATTCTCACGTTATTGAGGCTTCTTAAAATCAACAATTACTACCTTTAAGTTAATTCAAACTACGTCTCGGGCTCCATTGAATGGGAAACCAGCGTTTGAGAACTGTTCACCCAATTTATATACTCACAATTGATCGCTATTTCAACCTTGTGGCCAGAGCAAGACAACGTAGGTCTGTGGCTATCAATCGACATCAAACCTTCCTTTCAGCTTGAAGACAAATTGGACGTTATATCGTTATCTAACGATGACAGTGTGTAATTTGCTCTAAATCACTCCATCCATTGTAATCGTCTCACAATATGATTTCAGGCCTCAAATTTCAACGCTCTTCCCATCATGGACCGGGTCACATTTCACGCCCAAACGTTGTGGCTTTTCACTTTTAGTGACTTCAAAACGATCGTGATCCCAATCACAATTTTCGGCATTATCAACGCGATGGCAGCATCTTCATACGGAATTCCCTCCACTGGGACAGACCCTATCTGGAGACTGCCCCTTGTATTCCTCTGGGTATGGGCAAATCTGCTGCCCTTTGCCATCAACAACCAGAAGACACCATTGTCTATCACCGAGGACTTAGCCAACAAACCATGGCGGCCGATACCCCAGGGCCGAATCTCTCCCGGCCAAGTTAAAGTGCTGATGCTCTGTCTGTACGCCGCCACTCCACTTATCAGCACGCTACTCGCCGGTGGTCTAAGACAGAGTGTGGCTCTCATTCTTCTTGGTACCTGGTATAACAACTTTGGCGGCGCTGACGGACACCCCATCATGCGCAACGCCATCAATGCGCTGGGTTATTTATGTTTTGCTTCTGGAGCTATGGAAGTCTCCCTCGCCTCACCGCTCCCAATAAACTTATCTGGGTCTGGTTCCGGTCCGGGTCTCCTCCAGTGGCTCGGCATCATCGCAGGTATAATCGTCACCACTGTACATACGCAAGACATGGAAGACCAGGAAGGAGATGCCTTGCGAGGTCGCCGTACCTTGCCGATTGTCGTTGGCGACACTTGTGCTCGATGGATCACAGCTCTTTCGGTGGTGATCTGGGGAATCTGTTGCCCTACATTCTGGGGTGCAGCCCCCGGTAGCATGGCTTTCATCATGAGCTTTGAATTTGCGATCACAGTCGTTATCAGAACTTTGATGTACCGGGACGTCCCAGACGACAAGTTGACCTTTTTGGTGTGGAATATGTGGTTTTCTACTGTATTTATTCTTCCAATTTGTTCCCCGAGTCGTAGGGTATGACTACTCAGCTGTTACAGTTAAAACAGGGTGGATGACAGATAAAACGATATATGAGAGATGTTTCGCCACTGGTAGTGTAGAATTGACTGATAAACCCTCACAGTCTGTCGCGCTGTGCGCAGCACTGAGACCACATCGTTACCAACCGGTGCGAGATCCACCCGTCACGCTGGGCATTATTTGTAGTTTTCTTCTCTCTCACACCGAAGGGTTCGGTGGGTGTAGGTACCTACCTACCTACGACTGCCTAGGCGGAGCTCAACGCGCAAAACAATGCTTCTTCCTCTCGGACGAAGAAAACGCAAATTATGACATGAAAAATTCAGGCAACTTTACGAACAAGATGTATTGTCCAAGTCAGCCCTAAGGAAGGGGCTAATTACGTTTAAACAGCGGAATAGCCGGGTTAACTTTAAATTTATAAGCTGTTGTTAAATTTAATAAAATAATTAATATGTTTTTAACTTTAGTTTAATTTAATAACGTATATAATAATATTATATAAAACTTAATTTATCGGTTTATAATTATTAAAATTATAAATAAACCGTTATATTTAAAAAATTTTAAATATAATTAATTTTATTTTTTAAAAGTTATTATTTTAAAATTAATTTATATTATTTAAGTTTTTTAAAAAAAAAATTATTTTATATATATATAAATTAATTATATAACGGTAATTTATAAAATTAACCGTATTTAAAATCTTTAAAAAAATATAAAATACGTATTTTTAATATTAAATACGAATATTTATAAAATCGTAATAATTAATTTTAATAAATATTTAAATTATATAAATATAAATAAAGTTTAAAATATTTAAGTTAATATTTATTTAAATAATATAAGTTATTAAAGTAAATATTATTTAATAATTTACATTTTATAGTTTATTTAATAACGTTAATAATATATAAATACATTTTTTATTTTATTAAAAAAAAATTATTAATTTATATAAAAGTGTTTATTAAAAGTTTTTTTATAAAGTATTTAACCGTTAATTAATAATAAAGCTTTTAATATTTAATAAAATTAATCGTATTAATTAATTAATTAATAATTAATATTTTTAATAATTAATATATATAATTAATTATAATTACATTTAAATAACGTTAAATACCTTATAAAAAGAACTTTTAATAAGCATTTTCGTAACTAAAACATAAATTAATACACGTTTTTAAAAAGTTTTAAAAATGAACTAGTCCGAGAGCAAAATATATTAAAAAGTGGGACTAATACCTCTTTAAATTCCTTAAAAATGACAGTAGTAGGGCCGAAAGACGGAAGTAAACATATTTTTCTCGTAGCTGCAGGGAGCCCCTTAATAAGACACTAAAATACAACTACGACGTTGCAGCAGCCTGCCTCCTGGCGGTTGGCCTAAGCCTCAGTGATGTTTATGAAGAAGCGAATACAACGATAAATGGCGGGAAAGCAGTTGCCTACTTGGGGGTCGACTCAATCTCGCTACTCGGGGACTTTTGTTGCCTTCAAACGTGAGGTAGTACAGCATGGCAACCCGTATGCTATGACCACCCCTCTGCTAGGGACAATTTGCATCCTCCCCCAGATGCATATGTCTGTTGCCGTAGCACCTTCCCTGTAAGGTTGGTAGGCGGGAGCGGCTGATGTAAGGTCACAGTTGCAGTTGTGACCAGGATGTTTCAATACTACCCATCTGCGAATCAACAGAACGAGAACAACTGTTCCGGGTGGCGCAGCACGTTCTTGCTGATACCAGTATCGCATTCGGACCCGTCATAGCCCGTTAGGAATCGCGCGCCGTGCAGATTTTGTTACGTCTTAAGCGTTCTCGATGAATCTTGGGCAGCCCGACCCGGGAATTCCTAGGCGCGACTGACCAATCCAGCCAGAGCCTCGATGGCAGCATCGTATTGCCACTGCACTACTTTTGCAGCATAAAACATTGACGAATACCTTTCGGGCAGCAAGGTCAGCCGCCTTGACAGCCTAGAAAACTGCAGCTCGACCTTCTGCTACCATTTGACGCCAACGGCCTGGCCAAGATGGCACACGTTATGCCACAAGCTGCCACCAACGTTATCCTACCATTTCTTCTTGGTATCTCTATGCATCACGGCGTATTCATTCATGGGGAATGGCACAATTATGCTCCATCGATTGTCGTTAGCCACTTTTCATTTCTCTTTGTCTTGCTAGCGTTCAGAATCGTCCGTGGGTCCGGGGTCTCCTCTCAGATTGTAGTCGAAACGGCTGTCTCGACATCTATCTACTTTATCGGCTTATTCCTCAGTATAGCAGTGTATAGACTGTTCTTTCATCGCCTGAGAGCGTTTCCGGGATCCCGCCTAGCTAGTCTTTCCAAGCTCTGGCATGTCTGGATGTGCCGAACTTCAAAAGGTCACCTTGTCCTTCAGGCCTGGCAGCAAGAATACGGCAATATTGTCCGCACTGGTTAGATCAGAACTTATATCACTGCCCAGATTCATGAATATCTTTCTAATCTGACGCATATCCAGGCCCAAACGAGATTACTCTGTTTCATCCAGCTGCTTTCGAGTTTCTGGACGGCACCAAGAATGAAAACACAAGATCTGACTGGCATGATATGCTTCACCCAAGGTCAGGTGCTATTTTTACAAGGGATAAGAATGCACATAAGGCTCGGAAGAGAGTGTGGGAGTCGGCCCTGGGCTCTGGAGGTGACTACTCAGATACCCCATTTGGGGCCCTTCAGTCGTGTTCAAGATAACGAGGCTGACAATTAAGCTTTACTTCATCACTACGAAAGCCTTAAGCGGCATGTCAAAGTACTCGAGAGTATAATCAGCGAGTATGGCGAAACACCAGTGGTTGTAAATGACTTGTTGCACTGGTTCGCTTTTGATTCAATGGGTGATTATGGGTTCGGACAAGACTTCGGCTTGATGAGAGAACGAAAATGGAGTCGCGCTGCTACCAACTTGCACTCTTCTTTGTCTGTCCTCGGATACTTGAGTCCGCGATCTGGGTCTGCATTCTTGCATTTTTCTTCATACCTAGACTCTGGAAGGTGAAGCATTGGTTCCAAATGATCGAATTTGGTGATAATTGCGTTGAGAAGCGGAAAAGGGTACGCTCAAATCCTTGTCTTTCTCCGGAAATCCGAGGCTCGCTTTTTGTGCAAACTCGGCAAGATATTTTTATTAACTGATTATAGCAACTTTCCGGACACGTGGATATAGTCTCGACCTTCATCCGTGACTATGAAAAGCACGGAGAAGATGAGATCCATAACCCAGATATGACGCTCAGTGGGGAAGCTGCCGTCTTGCTGGTCTCTGCAAGGTGGGCATTGGCTCGCATCACCTGAACATACATACCTTGGGAGTCAATACAAGCCTAACGCTGCCGTCCATGTCACAGTGAGACAATTGCTCCGACTCTGATCACCCTTTTGTATTTTCTGGCTCGCCATCCAGAAAATGCAGCAAGAATCCAGAAGGAATTAGAAGACATCGATACCACGGATCCACAAGCTCTCTCCGTGCTGCCTCACCTTACTGGGACGATTAATGAGGCAATGAGGCTACTTCCTGCAGCAATGAGCTGTAATCCAGGTTCTAGAGTGTCTCTACCCTAGGGCCTGAACATTGATGGGACATTCATCCCCGGGGGTGTCAAGCTTTGTGCCTCGCGATATTCAATTGGCAGACGTGAGTGACTGTCGATTCCAATGGCATCCTTATAAGCCCCCTGGTTCTAATTGAGTGCAGTTGAGTCGGCCTTTGAAGACGCCAAAAGCTTCATCCCAGAGAGATGGTACTCGCGGCCGGAGCTGGTTAAAGACAGACGAGCATTCGTGCCTTTTGGAGTGGGTAAGTGCACTATTTCATACACACAGTACAGGATCTGAGCACCGGCTTTGGCAATCATGTTGCTGCGACTGACCATTGATTTTCTATGCGTAGGTCGTACCAGTTGTGTTGGAAGAAATGTCGCCCTTGCAGCGTTGAGGCTCGTAACGGCATGTTTTCTGAGTAAATATCACATAATGTTTGCCCCCGGTGAAGGAATTTCCGAGGCCGTGGAAAGAGACTTGAAAGATGGAGTTGTGTCACAGCCAGGCAAACTCGTTCTGGTTTTCAAATTGCGGACTTCCGCTCCAGACTGAGGGCCTTTGGGAGGACGAGCGGAGATGTGATGGGAAAGCCTCGAATCTCCCAGTATAATCAGCTTGCGATAAATATCTAACGGAAATCTATAAGATTGGACCGGCAAATTATATATTCTTGTATGATTTTTTATTATTCGGGTTCGACAATATATACATGCTATATATCAAGGAGGTTAAATGGAGTTATGTGTCAGGGTATGTGGTGTGCCTTGGAGAAACTCTACGCAATGTTTGCGTATGTGACTAAAGCCCATAGTGGGATGCCTCCTAGTTCAGCAAAGCCTTGTCTTATACCTGCACTATGTTGCATCTCACAAGATTTCCTTTCCTGTGACAATGTAGACCTCATATCTGACATAGGCACCCATCTCAATCTCCTCGCTTGCTCGTTTCTCGGCCAGATCCAGCTCCTCGTTTGTCATTCCTACACCCCTCGAGGCCAACGCGCGCAACCAGGAGAAGATAGCCGTCATGGCGTTCTCTGCTGTCTTCTTCCTCGTTTCTGGCAGCCTGTCAGAGCTAACACAGTCGCTGTCGACCGAATCCAGTCCCGCCGCTCGCATATCCCCCGCTAGAGTACTCCAGCCGCATTGGAAGCGGTCACGCATCTCTTCGCGCCACTTATCACTTAGCGCGACGACGGTATCAGCCGGCGAGGATTCTAAGGCTTCACCCCGAAGAAACTTCGATGAGATGAAGTTGCACTCTCCCCATTGCAGCCACCCGCCGGGCTTTAGCAGCTTCGTCAGGTTGCGAACTATGGCTGTCCACTCAGTCGGTAGTACAGCCGCCACAAGCATGCGGGCATGCACCAGGTCGTAGACTCCATGGAGCTCTTCTGGAACTGGCTGTTTCATATCCATAACTTTCAGGCTGATATTCTCGGGGAGCAATTGCGGGTACATGGACGCAGAGATATCATATCCATCCAGTGTAGCATTGGGAAATGCTCCCAATTCCTGTACGCACTGCAGGAAGTGACCGGTTCCTGTGCCGATGTCTGCGATGCGAGGACTGGGAGGAAGGGCAGCAGCAATGCGAGGGTGGATGAGGTAGCCGATATTCCTATGTCATGAATTAGTGAGCCTGCGTGCTCCAAGACTGTATGGATAGATGTCGAACGAGATCAGTCGTGTTTACCTAGTCAGGAGGTCAAACTGTTCATTGAGCCTGTGACATTAAGTTAGCTATTCGATGCAATTCCACACGACCATGCTCGCAATGGGTCCTATCCTAGGCAGGGGAGAATTGTGACATCTGAATCGTACCTACGCCCCTCGGCCGCGGTTCTGGTGAGGTTGTCTGCGTAAATGTCCGGCATGATCGTGATGCATGTAAAGAATCTTGAAAACAGAGTTGTTTGAACTTCTCATGAACAGGAAACGAGCCAAGAGATAGCCGAAGGGAGTGACGGAGTGACCAACACCAGCAAGAATGTTGGGGTTGGGGGCGGAAAAAGGTAGTAGTGACCAATCGAGGATAAGTTCGTTCCATGCCAGGTATGCGCTTTTAGCTTGACACAAAGGCGCCGCGTCTTCAACAGTCAGCGGTGCATGTACGCCACCGGTCATGTTGCACAGAATCATGTAGGCAGAACGGGACGAATCAATAGCTGATGATCAAACACGAGACCGCCGTATGAGAGAACGACATGTCCGACGGAACCTGGCGCGAAGGGTGACACAAACTCCACGCGATATATTCACACCCTCCCCACCAACATGACGAGCTGCAGGTGTAGTTGCATCGGTGCTCTTTGATCCAACTCATTCAACTTCGCACTTTCTTTGTATTTAACCAAAAATAGATATAAAAGACGGTATGTTATATCAAATGAATATCAGTGCCGAGCGTATTGACCACCTGGTTCTAACACCTATATGCTAGGCCTTAGCAACTTTAATATAAACTACTTTTCGCGTTTAAGTGAGTAATTATATAAGCTTAAAATTCGTACCTTTAAGTATATACTTTCAGTTAAAAACGCACTGTAATGCCCCACACCTTTTAGCGTAATTTAACCACTTTTTTTTTTTTAAATATATAAAACACCACGAATTTTTAATTAAATTTTAATAATATTTTAAATATAATTTAATTTTAAAGTTTTAAGCTTATAATTTATAATAATTTTTAATATTTATAACTTTTATTATTAAGCTATATTATAACCGTTATTTTACGGTTTTTTAACGTTATAATTTAAAGGTAATACTTTTTATTAATAATTAATTAAATTAATAACTTATAAAATATTTTAACGTTAATATAAATATAATTTAATAATATTAAAAATAAATAAATTTTATAAATAATATCTTTAATTTTAAAAAATTAAAATTATAATATAATATTTTAATATTATTATTTTAAGTTATTAAAATTTATAATTTAACCTTTAATATATTATAATTTAATTTATATATTAATTTAAATATTTAATTATAAAAGTTATTTAAAAAGTTTTTTTATAAGTTAAATTTTTACTTAAATAAAATATAATAATTTTTACTTAAATAATATAATATTTACGTTTATAAATTTATAATATTTAAAACTTTATAAAAAGCTAACGTTATAAATAAAAAACTATAAATTATAATTATTTAAAAAAATAAATTTTAATAAACGTTTTATTTATATTAAATTATTATATATACATTTAATATATTTATATTTATAAATAAATTAAACGTTAATAAACGTAATATTAATTAACGATATAATTAAACATTTAAAAATAATACACCTTTAATTTAAAAACTTTTAAAAAAAGGGAAAAAATTTAATATATTATTAATTATTATTATAAATAACGTAATTAATAACTTCGTTTACTTTAAATTTATAAATTTAATTAATTTTATAGAATAATTATATATTAAAATATTATTATAAATAAATTTATTCTTAAAACTATAATTTATATTAATAATAAATAACGTTATATTTTATTATTTTTAAAAAATTTATACCTTTAAAAATAAATTCGAAATTAAGTTATAATTCCTGCTATTATATTCACTTAATTATAACTTAATAAAGGCATAATTTAAATTATTAAAAAGCTACATTTAAAAACATATTAAATGGAAATTAAGTAAATTTATTACTAAAAAAGAATTTATTAATTTTTTATATATATACACCGATAAAATTAATAAAAAAACTACTTAAATTAAAGGTTTATTTAAATAAATAAAAGTTAATTATAATTTTTTTAAATAACTATTAATTTAAATATTATATATTTTATTTATTAATTTAAATAAACCTTAAAATACACCTTAAAATAACCTCGTTTTTAAACACTTTTTTAATATAATAATTACTTTATTAATAAAATTTATAAAGTTAATTAAAACTATTATCGTTAATTAATTTTATATATAATAATTAAAAAAATTAAATAAAATAAATAATAACATTTTTATATTAAAAAAAAACATTTATAAAAAACATTTAATATAATTTATAAAGGAATTTAATATAATTATAATAATTAACATTTATATAAAAATAAAGCTATATTTATTAACTTATTAAAAGCTTAAAAAAGTTTAATATTAAGGGCTTTTTTAAGTATTACATTTAAAATAACTTTAAAAAACGTTTTAAATTGTATTTTACTTTTTAAATACTATTTAATAAAAGTACTTAATTATTTATATATAATATATAAAATACCCCTTTTAAAATACCAGGTTTATAAAAAATAATAAATATTATAAATATTTACATTTTTTTTTATAAATATATAATATAATATTATTATTTAATTAAAGTTATTAACATTATAATTAAAACTTTTTAAAATATTCTTTAATAATATAAATAACTTTATATACTTTAAAATAAATAATAATAAGCTATAAATTAATAAATTAATTAAATACTTAATTTAAAAAAATGGTAATAATAGTAACATAAAAAATAAAAAAAACTTTATTTAAAAGTTATAATAATTATTATTAAAGGTTATAATATACTTTATTTAAATAAAAGCTTATTATATAACGTTCTTAAATATTACATTAATAATATTTTTTTTAATATAGTTATAAATAATTATATTTTTAATATTATTAAATTTTATATTAATTAAGTTAATATATTTACGTTTATAATATTATAAATTAAATTATTTAAAATTATCTTTTTATTTATTAATATTATTAAACTTAACTTTTTTAATTGCTTCCTTTTTTTAAGTAATAAAAAACTACTTTATTAATTAAAAAAAAAGGTATTAATTATAACCTTATTATAATTAATATTTACGGCCCATTTTTAAATAATTTTTAATTAAAAATTATAATATATAATATTATTTTTAACTTAATAATATTAAAGTTTTTATTTTTAATAATTTATATAAGTACTTCTTTTTAAATAAGTAAGGTTTTTTACGAAAACTTTATAATTATTTTATTTTATTTTATAAGTAATTTATATATTTAAAATAAATATAAACAAGTACTTAATTTAATTTTTAATGTTAATAAATATAAAAAACGATATATAAATTTAATTAAAAGTTTAAAGTGTAATAATAATAAATATAAATATAATTAAAAAATATTAAAATTATAAAAACGTTATTATTAAATAATATATTTAAAAAATATTATTATTATATACTTTATTTAAAAATAAAACTTTTTAAAATAACTTTATAAAAGCTTAAACATTAAAAGTTTTAAGGATTTTATAAAGTTTAATCGTAAAATAATATATAATTTAAATATAAAAAAAGGGGTTAAAAAAATTTAAAACACTTTATAAAATAACTACATTAATTTTATTATATAATTTATAATTTATAACTTTTATAATATTTTAAAACATAAGTTATAACCATATAATTATATAATAACTTATTTAAATTTTTATATAAATAAAGCTATAATTATATTTATTATTTAATTATTTATTAATATAATTAATAACTTAAAATTTTATATAATTATAGCTTTTTTTAACACGTTTTTTAATTATATTATCGATATTTAACTTTAATTTAAAATTATTTTTAACTTTAATTAAAAGTTATATAAATAATAAATTATAAGTTTTATTAAAACCATTAAAAAGCTTAATATAAATAATAAAAAATAAAAACCATAAAATAAATTTTAAAAATAAAAATAAAAGCTTTTCTTTAAAATTTATAAAGGTGTTTAACCGCTTTATATCGTTATTATTTTTATTATTATTATTTAAGTTATATAGCGGTTTTTTTACTTAAATTTTTAACTTTATTATTAAAGAATTAAATACCTTTATTATTAAAAAATAAAATGCTTTAACTTAACTTAATATTAAATCTTTTTTTTTTTTTTTTTTTAAATATTTAAATTACCATTATTATTATTATTATTAAATAAAGTTATTATATTACGAACACCTTTCCTAATTAATTTAATTGTAATTTTTTTAAATATAAATTTTATAATAAACTTTTTTATAACTTTTAAAATTATTATTTTTTATATAATTACTTATTTTTTCACGGCTTTTTTATAATTATTTATAACTTAAGTATTAATACTTTTAACTTTTTAATTCGTTTTTAAATTAACTCGTTTAAAAGGTATTATATAAAATAATATTATAAAACTTTTATTAATAAATTTATCGATTTATATATACTATATAAATAATTTAAAATAGCTAAATAATTAAGTTTATAATTTAAATAATTAACCTTTTTTTTAAAAAATAAATTTTTAAATTATTAAATATTAATTTATTATATAAAAAGCTTGTAAAATAACTTTTAAATATATAAAAGTAAAAAAATATACGTTAAACTTTTAAAATATTACCTTTAATAATAATAATAAAATTAAAGTTATAAAGTATTATATTATTTTTAATATTTATAATAATTATAAACATTAAAAATTATTATAAATTATAAGCTTAAAGCTTTAAAATTAAGCTATATTTAAGATATTACTAAAATTTAGTTAAAAATTCGTGGTGTTTTACATACCCAAAAAAAAAAGTGGTTAAATTACGCTAAAAGGTGTGGGGCACCGCAGTGCGTTTTCAACTAAGAGTAAAGGCGCCTGTCAACAATTGTCTACCTTAATTAAACCAGTGCTCCGGTGATGCTTCACAGGACAGGGCTATAAACCATCACTCGTGTACACGGCTTCCACGCTGAAATCAACCATGACAGTCGAAGACATAGAACATCCGGAATCGGCGGCCTCGGGTTCCTCGTCAACCCCAGCAGATGTAGAGGAGGGCCAGAAGTCCTCAGACCAGGTCGACAAGGTCGGTTGGGACGGACCTGACGACCCTGAAAATCCAATGAACTGGCCAACCTGGTTGAAAGTGGTCAACGTCGGTCTGATCAGCTGTCTGACTTTCATTACTCCCTTGGCGTCGTCCATGTTCGCGCCTGGCGTGCCACAGGTCATGAAAGAGTTCAACAACAACGATGATCTTCTCGCCGACTTTGTCGTCTCGGTCTACGTTCTCGGCTTTGCATTTGGACCCATGTTCCTCGCGCCCATGTCCGAATTATTTGGTCGTCTATGGATATATCACGCCACCAACGTCGGCTTCATCGTCTTCAGTGTCTTGTGCGCCGAGAGCTCCGGCGTGGGCATGCTTACTGCGTGTCGATTCTTCCAGGGCGTTTTCGGTGCCGCGCCGATTACGAACGGTAAGCGCATAGACTCTCGACTCTGCCCCGTCTGCTTGACGAAAATGATAGCTGATGATGTGTGATCATCAGGTGGGGGGACTATTGCGGACATCATTGCCCAGGAAAAGCGTGGCGCCGCGCTCGGAATCTTTGCGCTGGCTCCAGTGCTTGGGCCTGTCATCGGTCCCGTCGCAGGCGGCTTCCTCGTTGCTGCCAAGGGCTGGCGTTGGGTATTCTGGGTGCTCGCAATGGTCGGTGGTGCGCTGGCTCTTATGTGCCTCGCTTTCTTGCGGGAGACATACGCTGCCGTTATTCTCGAAAGAAAGGCAGCTCGTCTCCGAAAACAAACAAACAACAGTGGCTTGCGTTCCCAGATGGATCGGAACTTGAGTGTCAAGCAGCTTTTCTTGCGGGCTATAGTTCGTCCCTCTAAGATCCTCGTCTTCTCACCGATTGTCAGTGCACTATCACTCTACATGGGCGTGGTTTATGGATATCGTACGTCTCAAGGCTCATCTAAGTCCGTCAATTGTGCTATGAAAGTTTTGCTTCTGGATACTCGGGCAGATAGCCCGACATCGCTTGTCATACCTTTGCTGTCTCGTCGGGCTTCCCCAGGCGCTGTCAAGCGAATGCCTTCGTGTTTATCGTTTCCTTGACTGCGCCGTGGGCGGTTTCTAATGCAGTCTGAACAGAGTATCTCCTATTCAGCACATTCACCAAGGCTTTCCAGGCTCAGTACGGATTCTCTACGTCCATCGTCGGCCTGACGTTCCTGGGCCTCGGAGTAGGCAACTTGGTCGGCCTTGCGGTCATCGGCAGCCTCCTTGACAAGCTTCTCAAAGACAGGTCCAAGGTCACCGAAGCCAACCCCAACGGCGAACGAAAGCCAGAGTACCGCCTCATACCCCTCGAGTGGAGCTCCCTTTCACTACCGGTTGGGCTTTTCCTCTACGGGTGGACAATGCAGTACCAGGTTCACTGGGTTGTACCTATCATCGGCTCCGCCATATATGGCTTCGGGCAATTGGCAGTCTTCCTCTGCATCATGTCCTATCTCATCGATGCCTTTGGTATGTACGCTGCCAGTGCTCTGGCGGCAAATACGATCGTGAGAAGCATTTTTGGGGCAGTGCTGCCGCTCGCGGGGGCGCGTATGTACAGTGTTCTGGGATACGGATGGGGCAACAGCTTGCTGGGTTTCATTGCACTGGCTTTGGTTCCCATTCCTATGCTTCTAAACAGGTACGGAGAGACTTTGCGAAAGCGGTTCGATGCAAGCCGCATCTGAAAACTCAGGCTCGTGGCTGGCATTGTAGGCGATTGTATTGGGAATTTTGAGCGACAACTCCTCGTCGGAGTACAAGCGCACGGTCACAACACATGATGTATTTAGTTTCTAAAACCATGGCGGGTTAATAGAGAACCTTCCACCATCAGTGAGCAACACAGCTCCATTGATGAATGATCCACTCATCCCGACCAAGAATAAGAAGAACCCAGCCACATCATGAGGATCGCCAGCTCGTCCCGCAGGTGTGTTCCCGAACCGCATGTTTTGCATCACTGGCAGAGGTGCCGTCATCTCACTGTGGTAGTACCCAGGAATGCAGACGTTGCTCCTGATGTTCCAAGGAGCCAGCATCGTTGATAGGGTTTGTCCCAGATGGACGACTCCGGCTTTGCTCGCGGTGTAGGCAAGCCCGGTTAGGCCCGCCCTTTGTATGCCTCCCATGGAAGAGATTGTGATAATCTGGCTGGTTCGCATGTCTCCTGGATCGACGTTCGATTGTGAATGTTCGAGGGACCGTGTGTTGGTGTCGGTCGCCTAGAGCTTCTTCGCTGGCCAGCCACGTCGAATATTGCCCTTCTGGAGAAGATGAAGGAAGGCGCTCGATGTACCAATGATAGCAGCCAGATTGGTGTCTAGGACGTTGAGACTACCTTTATGAGCCTCCAGGAGCCCCTGCTGCAGGGCCTCGATTGTGTCCGCGCTCTCTGGGTCGAAGAAAGGGTTCGGAATGCCTGCATTGTTGACGAGGACATCGATGTATCCCGACTCTTTTTCGATATGCTGGACGACCGCGCTCACGGAGTCAATGGATCTCACGTCACATTGAAGGGGAACAACGTTCATTCGGGTCTCGTCGAGTTCCTTGGCAGTATTGGTGATCACCTCAAGACGGCGCCCGAGAATGTACACCCTGGATGCCCCAGTCTGACAAGCTGCGGATGCCATAGCTTTACCAATTCCTGTCATACACAAGAGGTATTTATTAGTGAGCTGTTTAACATATTTATAGGTGAAAAGGAAGTAATAAAGGCCGCAACTTCTCACCGCTGCCGCGACCAGTTATAACAACGATTAAGCCATCAGCTACAAACAAGGCAGTAAGGTTAATTGTTGTATTATTGTAATTCATTTTCGGCTCGAAAAAAAAAACGTAAAAGAAATGTTCTGTTCATAAAAACGATATTAATCGCGTAATAAAATAACAGTGTTTTTATAATATATTCGGTTATAATATTATAAAATTAAACTTAATTTAATTAATTTTAATATTAATAAATAAAATTAATATTAATTATTATATATAATATTATTATTTTTAAAAAATTTATTTTTATTATATATTTATTTATAAATTTAATTATAAAAATTTTAATATATTTTTACGTATATATTTATAACGTTAATTTAACGTTATTTTTATTTATATTTTTTTATATTCTTTTTATTTATATTTTTTTAATAAAAAATAATTTATATAATTAAAAAATTTAAGTTTATTTTTAAATTAATATTTAAAAAAATTTAATTTATTTTTATAATATTAAACTTATATAAATAATAATATTTTTACGTATTATTATAAAATAATTAATTTAATATTATTAATAATAAAGTTATTAATAATTAATTTTATATAATTTTTAAGTTTATTATTAATTTAAAACTTTATATTATTAAAATATTAAATAAATTATTATATATATAAAAATTAATAAATATAAAATTATTATATAAAAAACTTTATTATTATTAATAAATTAAATTAAGTTATTTATTAAAAATTATATTATTTACGTAATATTTTTTATATTAAATATAAAATAAACGAAATAATTATATATTATATTATATTTTTAATAATTAATTAATTTAAACGTTATATTATTTTTTTCGGTTTATTAAAACGAATTAAATAATATTAATTAAAGAATTTAACTCGTTTTATTATATTAAATTAAAAACTTAAAATATAATATTATTAAAATAAATATTTAAAAAATATTAAAAACTTTTATTATATATATATTTAAACGTAATTTAAAGTTTTAATTATAAAATTACGTAAAAAAAAAATACGTTAAAAATACGATATATATATAAAATAAATATAAATTAATAAAATTATAATAATGTTATTTTTTTAAAAGAATAATCGTTTATAATTATTTTAATAAAATTTATATTTAAAACTTAATAAAAAAATTTAATTATAAAATAAAATTAAAAAAAATTAAAAAATAACATTATTTTAAAATATTTAAGTTAATTTTAAAATAAGGTTTTTAATTTTTTATATTAATATAAAATAAAACACTTTATTAATATTTAAATTTAAATTTATAATTAAAGTTATATTTTTTAATTAAAAAGTTTTTAATGTTAAATAAAATTATATTTTTAAAATAATTATTACGGATTTACTTTTAAAATACGTGTTATATATACCACGTAATTAACACCTTAGTTAGTTAAATGCGCCACGCGGCCCCTAAAAGGGTACAAGATACCAAGTCGGAACCTGGTCTCTTACTAGGGTATATATGGTGGGTGGCGGTACACAAGCCACAGTATCACGTGCGCGCGTTTGCCTGCACTAGCCAGCTAAGGGCTTATAAGTCCGTTATCGCGCCGTAATAATACGTATTAAAATTAATAATTAACGTAATAATACGATTAAATTTTATATTATAAATAATTAAATAACTTAAGTTTTAATAACTTTAAGTTTTTATAATTTAAAACTTTAAATAATTTAAGTTTAACACGGTTAAATAATTAAAAAAAACGAACTTATATTAATATATTTTAAATTTTATACCGTTTATATTTTTTTAAATTATTAATTATAATAACATTTATTAATTAATAATATTATTTATTTATACGATACGTTTATATAAAATAATGTTATTTATATATATTTTTATTTTATTTTTATAATATATTTAATAATAATTATATTTATTTATATATATAATTACGTTATATTTATTACGGTAAACGTAAATTTATTATATAATATAAAAATCGTATTTATAAATTATATTTATAAATATAACTTAATATTATTACGTTTTTATATTTTTTAAATTAAGTTCTTTTATTTTATTTTAATAAAATGTCGTTTCGTAATTAATTATTTTTATATATTATAAATATTTACGATAAATAAAATGTTATATATATTAAAATATAAGGTACGTTAAAAAGTTTAGTTAAAGTTAAAGTTAATTACATTTATATAAACGTTTAAATAAAGCTTTTATAAGTTTCGTTTATATAAAACGATTTTATATAATTTTAATTTAATATAATTAATATATTTAACTTAATATATAAATGTTTAAATTATATTTAATTATTTAATAATTATAAGTTTAGTTTATAAATGTTTAATAAAATAAGATCTTTTTTTTTTAATTAATACTTAAAAAAATCGAGTAAAATATTAATTTTTAATATAAAACTAATTATTATAGCTTAAAAAACATAAAAAACGTATAAAAATAATAAAAATAATGGTTATTAAAAATAATAATAATATTACTTTATTAATTTAAAATTATTAATTAAAATAAATTATATAGTTTTAAATAAAAGTTAAATAATATATTTAAAAAGTAATTAAACCTTTTAAAATAAAAAAGCTTTTAATTAAACTGGTAAAGTTAAATTTAATTAAGCTTTTTAAAATTATTATTATAAATTTAAGTATATTTAATAAGGTAATTTATATTTTATTTTTTTAAAATTATTAAAATAAAAAATCGATTATAAAGTTTAAAATAATTAATTAATAAAAATTAAAACTTATATTAAAAATATTATTAATTTTATATTTTATTATATTTTAAACTTTAATTTATTAATTAAAATTTAAGTTATAAACTTTAAAAGTTAATAAAATTAAAAAAAGCTAAAAAAATTAAAAATTAAAAGATTAAGTTTAATAATTTAATTTTAAATTATTATAAAGTATAATTAAAGAATGGATTAAAAAAATAAATTATAAATATAATAAAGGTAATTTTAAAACTTATTAAATTAAGATTTTATTATATAAAATGTTAGTTTAAAAGGATAATATATATATAAATTAAAATAAAAAAAGTAAAATTTATTAAAATAATTTTAAAAGTTATATATAAGTATAAAAAAAAGAAGTTAAACTTTAAAAAAGTGGTAAATTAATTTTAAAAGAATTATAAAGTATTAAAAAGATTTAATTTTAAGAAATTAATTATTTTTAAAGTAAAAAAGTTATAATTTACCTGTTTAATTAATTATATAAAGTATAAATAGCTTATTAAAAAAGAAAAAAAAAGCTAAATTAAGTATTTAATAAATGTTATTAAGTTTAATAAAAAAGTAATATAAAAGAATTAAAAAGTATTAAAAAATAAATTTAATTATAAAGGAAATTTTTTTAATAAAATAAGTTAAAGATTCTTTTTTTTTAAAGTATAAAATGTATAAAAAAAGCAGTTACTTTATTAAAATATGCTTTTTAATGTTAAAAGTAAATTTATTAGATTTAAAAATAATTAAAAACGAGTATAAAATTAAGTTTAAAAAAAGTGTATTAAATAAAGAAAACTTAAAGTTAAAAACTTATTAATTAAAATAAAGTATATAATTAATGCTTAAAAATATAAAAAATAAAGAAAATATTAATTAAATTTAAAAATAAATGTATAAAATTAATTAATAATATATAAATAAGTTTATATTTAATAAACTTAATATATTTTTTAAAAGATTTAATAATTATTAATATAAGTATATTATTATATATTTTTAATGATTTAAATTAATTTAAGGATTTTAAAATAAGTAAAACATATAAGTATATTTTTATAAAAAATAATAAAGTATTAATATTTAATTAAGGATTAATTAATATTAATTTAAAAATCTTTAAATATAATTAATAAATAAATAAAAAACTAGTTTTATTTTTTTTTAAAAATAAAACCTTTATTTTATAAAATATAGCTTATTATAAAAGCTTTTATATAAACTTTATAAACTTAATAATATTTAAATAAAAAAAAATTAGTTTTAATATAAGCTTATTATATTTATACGATATAAAGCATTTTAATTATATTTTAAGAAAAATAAATAAGCGTAAAAAATAATATATTTTTAATTATTAACCTTTAAACTTTATTTAAATAATTAAATTAATAATTTTATAAGTAATAAATTTAATAATTAAAAGATATAAACTTAAATTTTTAAAAGATTTAAAACTTTTTTTATTAAAAATAATTAAAATATAATATAAATAAATGAAACATATATTATTAAAAATGTTTATATATTTATTAATAGCATATTTTAGATTTAAAATTAAAAGGCTTATAATATATAAATGTAAAAAATATACTTTAATAAAAATAACTTAATAAATTTTAAAATAAAAAAACTTTAATTAGTTTATAAAAATATTTAAAAGGTTTTATATTAATTAAAAAAATCTTATAAAAAAATAAAAAAGTTATAAAAATAACCTTTTAATTAAAAGAATTATATTTATAATTAATAAAGCTTTAAAATATATTATAATATATATTATTATATATTTAAAAAAATATAATAATTTAATAATTATTTAAAATGTAATATAATAAATTAAAAACTATTATAATGTAAAAGTTATATACATTTAAAGTAATAATAAAATAAATTAAAATTACATTAAAAAATAATATTATTTAAAAATATTTTATTAAAACCATTATTAATAAAAAACTTAAATTAAAATAATATAATTAAATGTATAAGTAAATTTATAATGGTTAAAATTAAAGTAATAAAATGAATTATTAAGCTTTTATATATTTTATAGAAAGATATTATTAAAGTAAGCACGTACCTTTATAATCGCACGTTAAAAAAATCATTAAAGTGGAAAACCCCGTACAAAATAATAAAAAGTAACATATAAAACGATATTATCACGGGATTTAAAAAATTATAATTAATACACTTAAAAAATATAAAACGTTAAATTATATATTAAAAAAAAACTTAAAATAATTATTTTAAAGATTTTAAAAGTTTAATAATAAAGTAAAAATTAAATATTTAATTAACTATAATTTTATAAACATTTATAAAATTTAAATCCTTTATTAATAAAAAATAATTAAAATAAAAGATGTATTTTTTAATAAAAATAATATATTTAATAAAAAAATATAAAATATAAATAAAAAAATAATTAAAAAATTAAATAAAGTAA